>JAMXBB010000007.1:63920089-64379618 GCA_024138015.1 Lumnitzera littorea
GGGGGGGGGGGGGGGGGGGGGGGGTGGTTTTGAAGAAAATTGTGAAGCTTTTTCATTTGGGCATGGACTTTTCTATGTTATAAGAGAAATTGATAATCTTGTCTTAAGGATGTTCTTATTTATTTGCTTGAGGACAAGCAAAGACTTAAGTATGGGTGACTTTGATGAGTGTATAAATGCATGCATATTGTAGTTAAATTTAAATGCTTTTATAAGATTTTCTAAGTGTTTATATTGAATTTGATGTTCAATTTGTTTATATTTTGATTTTAGGATTCATTTGAAGAGATAAAGATTTTAAACAAAGTTGTGGAAGATTTGAAGATGATTTTCATGAGTTTTGAAGCCTTGTAAAGGATCACACCCGTTAATAATGACCACAAATTAAAATTGCAAGCAAAGGAGCAAGAAACTAAGGAAGAAATTTGGCTATCAAGATGACCACATATAGGAACACGACATGTTCTTGAGTCTGTTTCTCATATTTCAATTATTTTGCAATTTTTGAAGCAAAGAAATATCACAAGTAAGATTACAGCTGTGATCTAGGGTGTGAACATGTGATTCATTGTGAATCTTCTTATTTTTGGAAAGATTTAAAGCCCTAAAGGATGCCATGCTTCTATATATCTTTGGAGCTAGATTTGGGAAGAAGAAATATTGAAGAGATATGTTGAAGTCATATTGGAAGATGCGTTTTCAATAATCCTTGTACAATAAATAGGATATAAGCATTGTATATTAAGACGTACATATTACATAATTTACTCTTAAGAAAGAGGGTTATCTCTTAAGCCTCTCTCTATTATGTTTCTTTTTTATTTCTTTACAATGTATTAATTTATTTCTTTTTACTATTTAAATATTGAATCTTAGTATTTATATATAATTATTTGCTTGGTTTTTATTTAATCTATGATTTCTTGTTATTGAGATCTAATTAAATTGTGCTTAGTTGTATTGAATTAATAAGTTCGAGCTACTGATTCAATGTTTGATTTTGCTATTGAGTTCATGAGATCCTATAGTAGATGGACTAATGTAATTAGAAGTAATTGAATAGACTAAGCGATTAGCTATTTGATTTCTTCGAGCTAGAGCAACCTAATAGTATTGTTCAAGGACTTAATGCGAATTTGAGATATTTTATTGCAGAAGCGATTTGGATGGAATGTACTCAAGGTTAGGAGTTAATTAAGAGACATGAATCTAGTTAACTCAATTTCGGAACTCTTACAGTATAATTGTAAGGATGCGATCGAATGTATCATGGATTCTAGGGAGAAATCCAATATTTAAATATGAAGGTTCATGCATTCTCAATAATTTTATTTATGTTCTCTTTTATTATCATGTTTTAGTAGTCCTTTTTTTTATTGTTCCTTTATATTAGATTAGATTAGTTTAATTTAGATTTAACAATTGAAGGTTTCACGCTTAATTGTTAGGTTAGATAATAGGAACATTAATGTGAAGTACTAGTAATTCAATAGTTAGTCCTTGAGGGATCAACACTCGAATTCACATCTGTTATATTATAAAACTGATAGGTTCACTTGCCTCCCATTATGGACTATAGTAGCCAACATATGAGCTTAGGACTGAGTAGTAGTATCTAGATTCCTATTACCCTATTTGGGCTATTTAAGATATGGGATCAAATCCAGTTCAATTTCATTTTGCTCATCCTCAAGAATACATATAAGCTGAGGTCAACAATATCAAAGGAATAAAACCCCTTAAACTCACCAAGCAAGTCCACTTTATAGGCATTCTATTTGATCTTCTCTTTAACTCGAATGGTCCATCTACCTTTAGAGATAGCTTGATTCTCCTTAAGCTTAACAATTGACCCTTACTCAAATGGATCCATACCATATCGCTGGGTTGGAACTCCCTGACCTTTTGTCCTTAGCCTTTTCATTTGAGCTTAAAGGTAGCTTAGACCATGTGATCAACCAGCTTCTAATGCATTACCCTTAAGGCCTTAGATTGGTTTAAAGTTTTCTAGTCTTCTTGGTAGCTTAGTAAGGGTGCTTGGTTAAGTAGATGGTCAAGATTGAATCCATAGACAATCTTAAATGAACATTTGCCTACTATACTATATGCTGGTCTATTGTAGGTGAACTTGATTATGAGCAGGCATAAGTCCTAATTTGCTAGGTTCCTTCCTACTACTACTTAGAGTAATGAGTCTAAGGTCCAATTGATGACCTTAGTTTATCCATTTGTCTTAAGATGGCATGATGTACTGAATAGGAGCTTAGTTTTGAGATGTTTCCAAAGGGTCTTCTAAAAGTGGCTAAGGAACTTTAGATCCCTATATGATAATATGGTCTTTAGTACTCCATGTAACTTGACCACTTCTTACAAAAAGAGGGAAGAAATAACTAAAGCATCATTAGTCTAGTTGTAGGGCACAAAGTATGCTATCTTGTTAAACCTGTCCATGATTACCATGATATAATCCTTCCTACAGGACATTCTTGGTAGTTTGAGCATGAAGTTCAACCGAGATTGTAGTTTATACTTAGCTTGAATCAAGGCTTAGTTAGGACGGGGGGTTAGTAAGTAGTGGCCTTGCTTAGCTTGGATCCAAGCCCTCTTATAAGTAACATGCCTTTCTAGCCTTGAACGTACATCTCTCATCATCTTAAGTTAGAAGAATATAAACTTCAATAGTTCGTGCATCTATTTTATGCCAAAATAGTTGGACAATCCTCATCCATATGCTTTTTGTACCTACGAATCTAGCATGGAATAGGTTGATGCAAATCTATACCCTGGACCCCAGACCAAAAGTTGAGCTAAAGGACTACGAGGCTTAGTCTGAGGTGTCTTAGCTCAAGAACTACTTAAGGATGTAGATTCTCTCTATTTTTGAAGCCTGCTACACTTCATCTGAGTTAAATATTAAACACTTGTCATGGCTAGGACAACTGCCAAACTATCTCTAAATAGGATAGTAGTCCTAAGAGAATTTAGTGATTTGTTTATGACCAAGCTTGCTAGATACCAGGTAAACCTAGTGCCGAGCTAATCTATCCACCATCCTGACCTGATCTAGATTAGGTTGGTTGATTCTTCCAATACCCTATCTTGTTTGTTGCTGAGCTGTTCAACTTGTTTACTAAACTATAAGATGTCCTAAGCTTCTTGTTCTTTAAGGTTTAGCAAAAGATGTTTTCCAACCTATGTTAAAACGTCTAATTTGGAGGCAATACATATTCTTGGCACATGATCACAAGACAATACTTTTCTAATAGAATCTTTATTCCATATGTCTGTTTTACCCTTTTCGGTTATATACTAGGAATCTTCTTATTATTGACACTGTAGTTTACCCCTTTTAGTCATTTTCCTCTTTGTAAAACTTAGTGGTCAAGTATAAAAGCTATTCTTGTAACTAGTTGCAACAAGTGAAATGAATTATAGACATTTTCCTTATTCTTTGAGAGTGTTCCCATTGAACTCCTTTAGTAAGAGTTAGTAGCGAATGACCCTTATGAGTGCTTGTGCATCATATCAAGTATTTTCAAGGAAGTATGGATCAACTAGTGCATCATATCTAGTAGTTACGCTTGGGTTTGCTAACTTTTCATTTGTTTTTTTATTCCTTTTGGTACGTCCTCATGTGTCCTAACCCTAAAGAGCATTTGTATCAAACTACAATTTTGATAAGGAAGTGTATGAGGCTCGATCAAGTCATGTATGTTGCTATTAGTAGCTGTTGTGTTCTTCTATAGCTACTATGGTACGTATGAGTAGTTGTATTGGGTTGCAAGTGTATTGGAAGGTTGCAGGTGTGATAGAGATAAGCATATTGCAGTTGTTGTGGTGGTTGCTATAATCGAAAGGTGTTATAAAGTAATCTTAGGAGTTATGTGGTGGTTCTAAGGTTGCCTTTGTCAAGACAGTGTTAGATTTATTGACTAGTAGATTAGTATGTTACATAAATAGTGTTTCGTTATCCCATGTTTTCAATACTTAAAAGAAAAAAAAAAACAACGTAGGTTTTGCTATAATATATGTCAAGGTTGTTTGCAAAGTAGCCTAATATATTAGATTCAAGTGTTAGAGTCATTATTTGAGACAATGAAAGTAGGGTACTGGGTTAAGGTCGGCCAGAGAGTTAAATGGCTAGGTTTGTCGGTGAGAAGCTTGATACGCTCATTGACCTCATGGAGAGCTTGATAATAGCTATGCGGGACAATGGCCAACTTGTTAAAGCCACTTCAAGAGATGTTCAAGCTAATGAGGCTTGTCATAAAAGGAATAGTTGTGTAGAATCACCTAACCATCTAGGCTAAGGGGGTCAAGTTGTCAAAGTCGAGAGACTTGTTGGATGAAGACTTACTTTAGTAGATGTTGAAGAAGTGGAGGGGATGAAAGATGATGAGGAACATTTTAAGGCTAAGGAGTGTAGTTACTGAGCTTTTGATAGACTTGACAATATCAAGGTCCAAATTCTAACCTTCACAGGTGGAGGAGATGTCGATGAATATTTGGAGTGAGAGGAAAAGGTTGAGAAAGTGTTCGATTGCTATCAGTATGAGGATGTAAAGATTCATTTGGACATCCTTAAATTCTCTAGCTATGCTGCAATGGGTGGAAAAACTTACTTGGCATCAAGAGAAAAGATGGACGATGTGTGATAACACATAATTAGCATACATATTTTAGATTAATTTTGTGCAATTTTGTTTACTAATTTATCTAATTCTATAATGATTTAGAGCTTAATTTGTTTAATCTTCATTCAAGGACTTTGAAGGCAATTTGATGAACTTTTGAAGACTTTTATGAAGTTTTGGAGTGTATTGGATCAAAAGCATTGATCAAAGATTTGGAACGGAAGAATTTCAAGCAAGAAATGAAGTCTAATAGAGATCATAGTTAAATACCATGGCTGTGATCTATGGCTACGTACCTTAGGCATAGACATGCCATGATTTATAATTCTTTTAATTTTGTTAAGTTTTCTTTACAAATCTAGTTCTAACTCTTATAAATAGGTATTTGGGCCTAAGTTTGCGGGGAGAGCCCTTCTTGGGAGCAAAGTTAGTAGGGTAAAAATTGTAAGGGTTTCTCCATTCTTCTTTTCTTCTATTGTTATTATGTCTTTATTCTAGAATTTCTTAGTAAATTGTTATTGAACCCTATGTTCTATTGTGACTTTTATTATTTCTATTGATGCTGAAATTCAATTAATGACATTTGCATATTGTGATCTAATTGTATTGTGCTTATTTTCAATATACTGGTGATTGAATTATTGCAAGAGTCTATTATAGAGTTCGTGAGTGCATGTAATATGACTAAATGGTAAGATTAGACAAAATTGGCAGATTAAAACATTTAATAGTTCGATTTTTTTTGGATTAGGCAACCTAATAGTGGAATTCAATGGTTTCATGTGATTCTACAATACTTTATTCTAGAAGTGATTTGGTTAGAGTGGTCTTACGATTAGGAATTAGTTACAGATGTGAGTCTGATTAGTTTATAATAGGAATCCTCATGATCTAATATCGCAATTAGGATTGAATAAGTCACTTAGAATTAGATAGTAAATAATAATAAGATTTACTAAGGAAAATGTTTTCTTCTTTATTGCTCTTATTATGATTTATGTTCCATTTATGTTCATATTGTTATTATTTTAATTATTTTTTATTGTAATCTTTATTTTATTCTCTTTAATTATTGAATTATATCTTTTATTGTAAAAGTTAGACAATTGGAATATTTTATGGATATTATTGCTAATTAATTAGATATTACTCTCATATATGGTTCGTCGTAGAATCGATACTTGGACTCAAATACACTATAACTTAACCAGGTACACTTGCCTATGCTAAGTCCCACAAGATTAGTGTAGTTTTAGAACTTAGAAAGAGATGAAAAGACTACTAAGAGGAAGATCCATTCCTAATCCTACCTACATGACACTTTTGAGAGGTTACAAGAGCTCTGCCAAAGAAGTTGATTTGTTGATAGTTATGTTAAAGAATTTTAGATACTGAAGATATGGGCAAATGTGGATGAGCCCGACGGTCATACCATTTCCAAGTTTATTACTGGACTCAAGTATGACATTCGTAACATGATGTAGGTACAAGGGTTCTTCACCTTAGAAGATGCTATCAAGGTTGCACAAAGAGTTGAAAAACGAAGGTAGAACACTTCATTTAGACCTACCTAGTCTACTAAGCCGAGCTAATTAGTCCAAGTGGAGAAGGTCGACAAGAGTAGAGTTTAGTAAGAAGGAAGAAGTAAGTAACCAACCTATTAACGGTAGAGTCAACTTAAAGGGCTAACCTATTGACAAACCTGTTAAGAGAAGATTTGAGAAGGGATAATCCTTTAAACAAAAGACTAGAGAAATCAAGTGCTTTAAGTACCTGAGTTTTGAACACATGATTGCCTAATATCTAAATGGATGTGTTATGGTGATACAAGGTGATGACATGGATAGAACTGATGATGTTGAGCTTAAGAAGGTTGTGAAGGAGAGTGGGGAGGCTAAAGTGGAGCCTAAAGAAGAAACTTATCTTTATGTCAACTAAGGAGAGATTAGGACTATTGTGTTGAAAAGAGTATTGAATACCATAGTGAGCCTCGAGGAAGAACAAAGAGAGAATTTGTTTTACATTAAGCGTGATACTGGCACACTAAGCGGTATTTGGTAAGTGCACCTATCAAGTAATAGTATAGTAGACAAAGAAGTTAAAGTTGTCGATCCTTCGAGGATTACATACTTACTCATTCACGCTCAATTATTCTACTAGAAAGGAGATATCAATTGCAATTATAAAATAAATGGATTAAGTTTTTCATTAAAAGAAACAAAAATCAAATAACAATTAACAATAAATAGCAAGAATAAACAAGAACCCTAAATAACCATTGTAGGTCCCAAAAGTAACAAAGAGGAGGGGTGTATTGGTTACATGAAAAAATTCAAACTTTTTGCAAAGCTAGATAGTGTTGTCTTTGATTTAGCTTCTAAATGTGGCTTTAAATTTTCTTGAGAGTGAAGTTTGTAGTAAACAATTGCATATTAATTGTATCTTGAAAATTTAAACTACCTTTCTTTTATATCCTTCGGTTATAATGTCTCTTTCCTAAAATCTTAGATAAATCTTTGACACAACTTGAGAGATCTTCAACTATCTTGATCTAGCCATTAGAAGTCGTAATCACTTAATTTGTGGAAGCTAACTCTCTTATTGAATAATTTTTTTTTAATGTTGTATTGTTGCTCGTATAATGAATAAAGTTTGCCCGTTTTCTTGAGTATATACTTTGGTTTGTCCACATAATTCATCAAGATATCCTTTGAAAAATTAGGTTCTTTTGAAAATAAATATCTCATAAAAATTAAGAGTAAATCTTGATACTTGATAATCTTGAATTTGAACTTGAAGCTTCTAATATTTCCTTGTCAAAGTTTTGCACCTGTATGCTATAGCAACTTTGATATTCTTGAATAAACTTCCTTCAAAAGTATTGCTACATCAACTCAATTTGAATTTGATAAAAAATTTGCAATAGCATATTCGTGATTCATTCTTATCTTGTATTGTCTTCACATATCCAACTCAATTTGAACTTAAATTTTTTTTTTCTTTGCGAAATCCTTTACTTATCTTCATAATAACTCATGAAATATCTAATAAATTTGATCTATTAAGAATCTATCGATTGTGATAACATATCATGTCCAACTAAGCTTATCATTAAAGAAATTTAATTAGACATCCTTAATTCCTGTGGATTTGATGTCAAACTTAGTGGAATATGATGGATACATTACCCAAATATATCCAACAAGTGGAGCTGGGCCTTCAAATAATTAAAAGTTCAATAAGCTTCACAGATTAAACTATTCTATAATATTCTATTATTGTCTTGTGTCTCTGAATTCGTCTTTGAATTTGCTTCTAATTTTCAAATTTAGTTCTAAAATAAATACTTATCTTTTACATATTTACCTACACACTTAATACATTGATTAAGCATATTTACTCTTTTTGTTATCACAAAAAAAAAAAAAAAAATACTGAGAGAACTCAACACTCTTCCTCTTTCTAATGATAACAAAACCCTTTCTCTAAAAAATATTGAATGATATGCGAAAGGTTTTGTAATGCAAGTCATATAAATTGTAAGCACAAATTATTAGAAATTTTTTAAAGTCCAAAAATTTCAAAATTCATTATACCAAAAACAATTCATAATATTAGAATCATCAATTCAAACTACTAGATATTAGATTATGATTTAATTCAATATTTTTCCCTATTTCTCCCCCTTTTTGTTATCATCATCTATTTTTACTCCTCCTGAATTTGATATAGTTAGAAGAAATAGATAACAATAGGAAGAAATAAATAGAAAATACCAATATTTCATTGACAAGGGCTAATTACATTAGTTTGTCTCTAAATTGGACTCTAAACATGATTTTGAATACAAAAGAAACTAATACATCAAACTTGGACAATGGATAGACATAGACAATATAGACTTGAAACTAACAAACTTAAACTTCATAGAGCAGACACTTTAACATAAACACTAAGTTAACTTCTTTTTCTTTTTCTTTTTCTTTAGGCAACTCTTTTTTATTCTTGCTGGAGATCTTGAAGGAGATGGTGGGGGTGGAGCGGATTCCTTTCATGGTAGCATCTGAATTGTTGATGAAGGAACTTATGGTACTAGTTACTTTGCAACTAGGTTGTTGACAATAGACAAGCTGAGTTTAACTTATAGTAATTAGTGATATGTTGGGACTTATGCACCTAGGCTCGAAGATTATGGTTCAGTTATTGTAGCTAAAGGTATAGGAGATGGGGGTTGATCAAATCGATCATGGAATGGAATGTCAAATGGTGGAATTTCTGGTTCCTCATATAGTTGAGGTGGTGACTTTATAGGTAAAGTGTAGGTTGAAGGAGATGGTTTGGAAGGTATAAGTTCTATTGCTTTCTTGAGAGAAGCTTGTAACTTAGTTAGTAGCCCATCCATCCTTATTTCTACAATATGTTCAATTTCTTTCCTTGAAATTGCCTCGACTTTTGATGTTTCACTAGGTCCTTCTTTCAATTCAACCTCCATGTCTGATTCAAATCTCCTTTTTCCTTCTTTTATTTCAAACTTCCCTCCTGTCCTGATCTCAAAATCCTTTTTACTCTTCTTCTTCTTTCCCCTGATTATCTCCTTACCTTTCCTTTTCTTGTTGACTTTCTCCACCTGGTTTTGATACAGGTTTTGAATTAGATTTTGATACTACTCCTAAAAGCTCCTCCTCAAATAATGATTGGGGCAATCTATTTTTCTTGTGCTTATCATGCACATGAAAAGCTCATTCATTAGTATACTAGATCTTATTCTTTACATTTATACCCATGTAATTAAAGTAATCTCCACCTATCACTCTAATGGGTATTTTTTTGTAACCTTTGGTATCTTCACTTTCTTGAATTCAAAAATTTTCATTAAGAGATTCTTATAGGGTCAATTTCTCTTAGTCATGAAAGCATGCCTAACAATTTGAGTTGCTATATCCAATTTTTTCTTCCTCAACATGGCTAGAATTACCATCACATCTTCCTTAGAAATACTTGTAGTACTTCCTTTCTCACGAAGAATGCAATTGATTACCATTTTGTGCAACATGCGCATAATTAACCTAAAGTTGAATATGCTAACCTCCTTCCCTGGCTGGATTCTTTCTCCCTTGTTCAATTCCTCAAATACTTGCTTTCTCAACCATTTCATCAACTCCCTATCATTATTCATCTTGGGTATCTTAAAGCAGTTCTAAATATCTTCTTTTGTAATCTCTATTTTTTCCCCATTCACTTTAGAAATCCACTTGTCTCTTTGTCCCATATCTAGATTCTCATAAAATTCATACAACAGTTCTCTAAATACTATAGTCTCAATAGTACAAATATTTTTATAGCCTAATACCTTAAGAAACTCATCCCAATGAGGCCATTCTTCTAAAAATATTTGAAAAAAAAAAATGCTAGGATCTATGTGTTGATTTTTCTTCGAAGATGAAACATAAACAATTCAAGGCATTGCCTTTTTCTTTTTAGCCTTAATTTGCTTGAATTGCTCTATTATGGTTTCTGGTTCTGGTTCATACTTTGGATCAGATTTTGGTTATAAGTCTGATTTTCCTCTGACTTAGTACCCTTATCCTCACTTACAAAACTCTCTTCTTCATCAGTTTCTTCTACTTCTTTTAACTCCTCCTCACTTTCAACAATTTCCTCATTAGATGAACTTAAACCCTTTTCTCCTTTTCTTAAGTAATAGCTTTGATTTCTCAGAGTTAGGTTTAAGGTTTGCAAATTGAAGGTTTTTAGAATTAGGGTTTAGTGGTTCTTAGCTTGGGATTTGATTCACATCAGAATCTGATGGTTCATCAACTATGGAATATGGATTATCTTTCATATTCTTGGTCTTAAATCTAAGTTAAGATGATTTTCTTAGAGCCATTTGAGAGAGAGAGAGAGAGAATATGGAGAGATGATGAACAATTGAAATGTTTGGAGTAAGAATTTAAAGAACCTAGAACCAAGGACTTGTGAAAGTAGTTGTGAGAAAGTGTAAGTGTAGAAGTTAATCAGAGATGAAGATGAAGAGAGAGAGAATTTTGGCCGTTAAAAAAGATAGAAGCTCACTAGATGTGAAATGAACTCTTGTGAAAATGAAAAAGTAGGGTTTTTGAGCTTATCACTTTAACTCATGTGTGTAAAAAATGAAGGAGTTCATTTATTGTGATAACGGTACAATGACTATCCTATGATTTGTACCATCAATTAATATGCTGAATTTAGCTACAGAATATTTTACTTATCTACAATATATTAATTATTTGTATAATTAAAATTTCAAAATTGATTTTACTAAAATTTACAAATTTGAACAAAACACGTTGAAAATTTCATTTATACAAATGGATAACAAATACCAACTTCATTTCTTGTAAATTCAAATTTAGTCTTATCAAAAGGCTTTGTGAAAATATTAGCTAATTGATTATTAGTCGAAACAAATCCAATAATTATATCACCATTATTAACATGATCACGTATGAAATGATATCTAACCTCTATATGTTTAGATCTAGAATGGTACACTGGATTTTAAGTCAAATTGATTGCACTTGTATTATCACATTTTATTGGGATATTTTTCAAATTTAATCCATAATTGAGCATAACAATTGCCAATTAAAACATACTTAGTTTTAGCTGTGGATAGGGTAATAGAATTTTGTTTCTTGGATGACTAAGAAACCAACTTGTCCCTTAGAAACTAGCATGTACCGAAGGTACTTTTCCTATCTATCTTACATCCAGCATCTGAGTAGCCAATCAAATCAAAGTTTTGAATCTTTGGATACTAAATTCCTAACTTTATTGTGCAAGATATATACTTGAAAATCCTTTCTACAGTTGATAAGTGTATTTCAATTGGTTTAGATTGAAAACATGTACAAATACACATACTAAATAATATGTCTGGTCTTAATGTAGTCAAATATGGTAGTGAATCAATGAAACTTTTATAAAGCTTTTCATTAACTTTCTTACTTGCATCATTAGGATCTAATTTGGTTAAGGAAGCCGTGGGTGTAGTTGTACCTTTGATACTCTTTACTCTAAACTTCTTTTGGATTTGTTTGGTATACTTCTCTTGATATACAAAAATCCCATCATTTGTTTGTTTTATTTGAAGTTTAAGAAAGAAGTTTAGCTTACACATTAAAGACATTTTAAGCTAAGCCTACATAAGCTTAGAAAACTCTTTGTAAAATGTTTCATTAGTAGATCTAAAAATAATGTCATCAACATATATCTGGACTACTAATATATCGTTGTCATAATGCTTTAAAAACAAGGTTGTATCTACCTTATCCCTTTGGAATCCATTTCTTAATTAGAAAATCACCTAGTCTTTCATACCAAGCTTTTGGAGTTTGTTTTAATCCATATAAGGCTTTTCTTAGTTTATGTACATAGCCTTCTTTAAATGGATCTTCAAACCCTGGATATTGTTCTACGTATACTTCTTCCTTAATATATTCATTTAAAAATGAACTTTTAATATCCATTTGAAACAATTTAAAGCCTTTATAACAAGTAAAGATCTAATTGCTCCTAATCTAGCAATTGGAGCATATGTTTCATTAAAATCAATTCCCTCTTCTTATTAGTAGCCTTTAGCTACAAATCTTGCCTTATTTCTAGTAATTTTACCATGCTTATCTAGTTTATTTTTAAATACTCATTTTGTTCCTATGATGGATTTATCCTTAGGTTTAGTAACAAGTATCCATGCCTAGTTTCTTCGAAACTAATTTAGCTCTTTTTGCATGGCATTTATTCAGCTATTGGCGAATGAAGCTTCATCAATAGTATTAGGTACAAACTTAAATAATAAGGAAAAATGGTTTTCGATATTTCTCAAGCTAGCTCTAATTTTAACTCTAGTATTGATATTACCTATCACTTGTTTAGGTGGATGATAAGTTTTAAACTTAATTGTTTCATAAGACTTAGATATTACTTGAATAGGTTTTGATTTAGCCTTTGAATTTGCTTCTAATTTTGCTTCTGATTGTGCTTTTGGATTTGCTTTTGATTTTAGTTCTAATAAGCTTTTAGCCTTAGGTTCTATAGACGTTCTTATCTGTCCTTACTGTACATTTTCATTCTACCTTTAGCTTTCTCATATGAGTCATCATCAGAATCATCTACTTTGATTTCATTAACAAATTTAACATTTATGGATTCCTTTACAATTCTAGTTACCTTGTTAAACATATGATATGCTTTACTATTTAAAAAGTATCCTCAAACTATGCCTTCATCTGCTCTTTCCTCAAATTTACCAAGGTTTAGACCCATTTTCTTAATAAAGCACGTGAAACCAAACACATGAAAGTATGATACTGTAGGTTTTCTACCTTTATATAGCTCATATGATGTTTTCTTGGTAAATGGTCTTATATATAATGATTGATGATGTAGCATGAAATCAAGACTACCTCAGCCTAAAAATATTGTGCTACTCCACTCTCATTTAACAAAATCCGTATCATCTCTTAGATTGTTCTATTCTTATACTCTACTACTCTATCTTGTTGTGGAGTATAAGGGGATAACAAATTGTGAGTGATGCCATTTTGATTACAAAACTTTGTAAAATCATCATTTTCAAACTCTTTTCCATGATTAGTTCGTAAATTAATGATGGAAAAGCCTTTTTCATTTTGAACTTGCTTTGAAACTTTTCAAAAGCAGAAAAAGCATCATTTTTATATTGTAAGAATAGAGCCTAAGTATACTTAGAAAAGTCATTCAATATCAAAATCATACGTATTACCTTTTAGGCTCAATGTATGTGTGGGACCAAACAAATCAAGATGTAAAAGTTCTAAAGGCCTCTTTGTTGATATTACATGCTTAGACTTGTGTGAAATAGCACTCACTTTATTTTTAATGCATGTGGCATAGCGAAAAGTAATCCATAAATAAGATTATTCTTAGACAAGTTATCCAATTGATAAAAGTTGATACGACCAAGCTTTTTATGCTATAAGAATGCATTATTAGAAACACTTAGAAAACAACTTTTAGTCTCTACCTTAGCCGATTCAACAAGATTTATGTTCTTATTTGGGTAGCCCTCAAACAATTTTACACCATTTTTATCATAAGCCTCTACTTTGTTTTGATCAAGCACCATTCTATAATCTTTGTGACATAATTGGATAATTCTTAATAAATTGAATTTTAAGTCTCTAACTAGGCTAATATTTTCTATACTATGAGGAGGTATACCAATATTACCAATTGTGATAATTTTTCCCTTACTATCATCTCTAAACTTCACATAGCCCCCTTCTTTCCACTCTAAACTTGTGAATAATGAAGTATCATCGCTCATGTGACGTGAACACCTACTATCTAGGTATCGCGTCCCTTTCAATCTTGCTTTATGCTCTTGTAACCATTAAACTAGGATTAGGTTCTTTTTGGAACCCGAACTAGCTTAGATCTACTAAAATTCAAGCTCATATTATGTAAAGATCTAGCTTGTTGTGTACTGAGCTTTTCATTTTATACAAGCAATAGTTTTCAATATGACTAGATCTATTGCAAAAGAAACATGCATAAGAATTAGATGGTCTATCCTTGTGGATTACCTAGTTCTTCAAATTTTATCTTTGATAGCGTCTAAATCTGCTTTTGATGTATCATTTGATTGGACTGGTTGTTTTGGCTGGTATATCCTTTGTTATACTGATTTCCTTTCACACCAAATTTAGTCTTAACTTGTTTATTATTATTTTTAACAGGTTCCATTCTAACTTCTTCCTTACCTTTGACAAATACGGTTTTGTTATTAGTTTTAGAAGATTCCTCATGTTTGTACCTAAGTCCATTTTTGGAATTACCTAGTCTTTGTGAAGATAGTAACAATTGCAATTTCTTATCACTTTCATGAGACTTGTTAAAGGTTGTATCTATTGTGCAAGACAATTCATTAATTCTAATTTTCAATTCCTTAATTTTCTCTTTTAGCATTGAATTCTCCTTTTCCAAACTATCTTGAGTTGTCATTAGATTTTCATTATTTATCTGCAAAACTTTAGTATCATTTTAGTGTATCATTTTCATTAACCAACAATGAATTTGTTTGCAACAACATATCCTTCTCACATCTTAGAGCTTTAATTTCATCATCATGTTTATTCAATTTCAAATTAGCTCTTTCAAGTGCTTTTAAAAGATTCTTAATCAGCTTTCATTACACTTTCAAGCATAACATTATCATTAGAGTCAGAATTTATCTCAAAGATAACTATGAGATACAAGTTAGCTTCTTCTTTTATCTTTGAAATTGTTTTTGAATTTGCTTCGGATTCATCTAGTATTTCTTCTTATACTTTTGTAGTTTCTTTAGTAATACTGAACATTTATACTTGATGTGCCTAGGTTTCTTACACTCATAGCACACTAATTCCTTTTTCTCCTTCTTCTCTTTCTTTTCCTTTTTCTCTTCTTTATATTTTTTCCCCGCATCATACTAGGAACGATTAATGGAATAACGTTTATTGAAATACTTTTTCTTACCCTTCTTCTTGAGTATCCTATTGAGCCATCTTGCTAACATTGTAATGTCCTCATCATCATCTGTTTCTGATTTAGTCTCTAAATCAACTTCTTGAGCTCTAAACACAATTGTCTTTTTTTTTCTGCTCTTAGGTACATTTATGTACTTAATATGAGATTCATAAGCAAGCAACTTTTCTCTTAATTGGCTCATAGTCAGCTTTGACAAATCTTGAGCTTCTTCAATTACCATTTTCTTCACATCCCATGACTTAGGTGAAATCTGTGAACTTTATAATTTCACGTAGTTGCTCTAACAAATAAGTTAGGGCATTAATGAAAGTAACTCGAATGACCTTAAAATTTACGAGTGGACTTGAGATATTAGATGGGAGCACCCCGTAGACTCAAATATTAGAAACATAATAAAATAAAAGTAATATAGCCAAAATAGGGTAATTCAACTATAAACATATTATTTATCGTAAACGTGTAAAATAGCTCGTGTTAGCTCGTGAACTTTTAGAAATAAATTATATATGTAATAAAAATAACATGTATAAAATATGTGCATGTGTTGTATATAATTATCAAGTATATGAGTATAACTGTAATTAATTAAAATACCTGAATAATGGTATTTTAAGCTAAATTGAGTAAGGAAAATTATAACAAATTAATAAAAGACTAAGAATTTATAGGGCGGCTAGAATCAAGTTAACTAGGCATATCTATGTGTAAAAGATAGCTGTTAGAGATTTAGTAAGTTAAAACATGTAAAGTTGTTGAGATTTAAACTCTAAAGTGTGAAGAGAGAGAGAAATTAAATCATTTTATCATCAAATTCATACTGAAAAATTTGAAAACACTCTCACACATTTCATTCATATAATTAAGGATCTAGGAAAAATCAAAGTAAGTGGAAGGGATCAAAGAGGAAAATCAAGAAAAAAAAATATTAGAAAATTGGGTGCAATTTAAGCTTTTGCGAGTGCATGCAGTTAGGATGGTGCTGGGTGCAAGTGGCCACCATTAGGTAATGGTGGACCTATCGACTGGGCTGATCAATAAGGTGGAAGCCACCACTAGTGGCTGAAGCTGAGTATTTTAGTGAGGTTCTAATTTAGTTCCATTTTATGTAATTTTATAAAAATATAAAAACTATCTAGAAAATTTATTCATAATTATTTTTATATGTAGAATGTATGAAAAATATTATTTTGCAAATATTTAATAGCTACTATATATATGCTTAAGAAATTGATAAAACCAAGCAATTTTTTATATTGAAATAAATAGGTCTAATGATGTAGTTTCAACTTCAAAATTTTTATGTAAACTATCCTATATTTATACTAAATTACTATGAAGAGAATTTTCATAAAGCCATTTTTTGTAATTTTTATGAAATTTTGAGTCTTAAATTATGATTAAAATGGTATATTTGGACATAAATAAGTGTATTTTTCCTAAGAACATTATTGGGATTATGAACTTCACTAGTTATTGATGTATTTTGTGGTGTATGAGTGTTGTTGGAAGGGTTTCTATTGGGTACAGTTAACAAAATTAAGTATAATCCACTTATATGAATAGTTTGATAATATGAGCAATTGGAGAAATTTGTGAAAGATGAAGTATTATACAAAGACTTTATCTATAATGATGTTGTGAAGTATGGGTTGGAGTATTATTGCTACTAGTTTTTATCTGAATTAAAAGTAAATGGACAAAGGGATTGATTACAAGGGAATTGGGTGAATGCAGATGATAACTCAGAAGATTTTATGAAGAGTTTTTCACTAGATTGTTACTCAAAGGGTGAGTCAGAAGCAAGACTTATGAATAAAATATAAGAACAAGGGTTTTAGAAGTTTGGTCAGAGGATAATTATCCTAAAAACTCTATAAGATAACAAATTCAAAGGGTATCTCAAAGAAAGTGAGGGTAAATGTTCTATTGGATATTGATTCAAAGGTTTAGTTAAAAGTGAAATTCGAAGAGAAGTATAGATAGAGGAGGATTAAAGGCTGAGTTAGAGAATGAACTCTTAAGGAATTTGAAGTTAACTAGGCTTAGAGGATAGCTTAGAGGATAATCTGCCAAGGGATCTAAAAGTTGAATAAACTACATGGTTGGTTCAAAAGGTACCTTAGAGGATATTTGAAGTGAAATACATGAGTATGAGTACATAGAAGTTGTTTCATAAGGTAATTCGTAAGAAATCTTGTGTGGTTATCGGATTCAGAGGATGATATAGAGGATAATTCTATTAAAACTTTTAACTCTGATATAGCTTAGAGAATAATTTAGATGCTTTCTAGTTTAACAACTTCATGAGTAATTTAGCTCAGAAGATGTTTATAGAAAATCTTAGCTATCTATAAATCTCAGAGATTGATGCAGAGGCTAAATATGTGGTGAATAGCAATGTCTATGTTTTGCAGAGGATATCTTAGAAGCTTTTTAAGTAAATATTTCAAGGACATCTTAACTCAGGAGCTAACTTAGAAGGTAACATAAATTTATAGTACTATTCTAAACTTCCAATACTTAAGGTGTAAACTAATGAACCAATGAATAAATCAACCTAATTCTATAATAAATGAGTAAGTTAGCAATATTTCCTAATTTCTATGCAGTATAAAGTGCTATATCAAGATAAACATTAAGGGATCACTTATAAGGACAAGTGAACAATCAAGTTACTAAGTGATTAAGTTTTAGGTAAGTGGGATTGGTACTTCACCGTACTTTGTAGTATTATTAAGAATACTTAGAGGCCTTATTATGTGTCTTGCTTGTGAGTGTAAGCTAGTAACTTATGTAGATGTGTGCTTGAATATTGTACTGTTGTTATGGAGTGCTGGATTATATATATTGGTTGTTCTATGATATTACTTACTTTGAACTATTTGTAACTACTTGATCATCCCAAAAATAATCTAACATAAACTTGAAGTAACTATTAACTTGACTTGCATCACAACCTAATGATTAGGATTCTCAAGCCAAATAAGGATCCTTCGATGAAGATAGTAGAAATGGTCCTTTCCCTACCTTTAGTTGAACCATGTGACAGGAGAAGAGGTTGTGATAAGGTTAGGGACCATGGTTTGAAGGTAGTCTCGGGCAGAGTGTATTCTTTATTACATAAGCCTTGGTTTGGTTTCAAATCATGAAGTGTGTAGTGTGAAACTCCTCGAAACCCATATTAAAGTAGGTACAATTTCTCTGATCTTATAATGACCGATCAACATTATGCAATAGCATTTACTTGAACATGCATAGCATCTAATTAACCTTACTTGAAAATCTTGGTTGTTTGATGACTGATATGTGCTATTGTCTCCATCCCACTTACTAAACAAATTGTCACTCACTTTCTTATAGCTGTTTTGTAGGTTATTCAGTAGACTCACTAATATTATACTAAGTCCTAAGAAGACTAGGGAACGGGGTGGGGTAGCGAGATTCAAAGCTAATGGATTGTGTTCTTAATAATTTGTTGAAATTACTAACTTGTATGGAAACTAATAGGATCTCTATTAATAACCCTCTTGTTTTTAATTATGGATACTATTATTGTGCTTTATTAACCTGTAATCTTTTAGAAGCTCTATTATTAATCGCTCTATTTCCTCAACTCAAATTGCTTTTAGAACTTTTTATTGAATTGAGATTTTATACTCTAAATGATTTGTAAAGCCTAATTTTCTCAATTATTTGAGCCATGAGTTTATTTTCTGGAGTTATTTGAAAAAATTATATCACACGTTAAGATCTATTAAACTTAGATATGGAAGGCTTGAAGTAAGGAAGTGGTAAATGCCTTGTATAAGCTATACTTATGTTAACAGCTAAGTAACTGTTGGTTTACACGATAGGCTAGGGGTGTGATAAAATCCTTAGAATCTTTTGGATAAGATCATAATCTTCAATCTTTTTACATAGCAAAGACAATTTGTTAGTAATTGTTATAAAATGATTAAACACAATACGTGTATTTACACCCGGTTGAAACTTAAACAATTCATATTGTTAAAGCAAAGAATTAATACAAGTGTTCTTGATTATTTTTGTTCCTTCATAAGTCTCACTTAATGTGTCCTAGATGTCTTTTGTAGTCTTGCAAGTAGAATAAGATAGTATTTAGATAGTGCTATTATCATTAACAATAAGTGTTTAGCTTGATTGTCTTCTCAATCTTCTTGTTCTTAGCATTCGTAAGTGTTAACTCTCCATCAATAGAAATTTGGATGTCTCCATATTTAATGATTTCCCATGATATGAAGTCAGTTGCCTTGACATAAGTTTCTACCCTACATTTCTAATAGGCAAAGTTCCATCTAAATAAGAAGCATGATTTGTAACAATAGATATATTGTTTTCCATCATGGATCTTTGAACTCTAGATAATCAAGAGCTAAACTCTTATACCAATTGTAGATCCTAAAAGTAACCAAGGGAGGGGGGGTAGGAGGTAGGGTAAATTAGTTACTTGCTAATGAAAACATTCCCTTTTATTACTTAGCTAAGATATGGCGTAAAACAATATATAAGTAATAAGAAAAACACAAAGTAAATGAGAGTAGGGATGGAGGAGATTAGGCTTAAGAATTATAGTGTTTTGGTCTTATACTGCGCTTTTTTAGCTCTATTGCTCGAGACTCAGTATTTCTCACTAGTGTCGTTTTACTATCCACTTTTTACTATGTCAATCAAGAGAGAAGCAAATACAACTCTTTTGCTTTGTCTTACTAGGTTAGGTTTGCTTATACACACATCTACAGAACTTTGAATCTCTCCTCTAATGCAAATCCTATCTCATGAAAAAAGAGATTTACAGTGAAAATGTGGATAGAATACAATGATCATCGTAATGTAAGTATAAGATAAAATTAGAATATTAAACTATAGTAGACAGTGTTCTTTGATTTAGCTTTTGAATGTGGCTCTGAATTTTCTTGAGAATGAAGTTTGCAGTAAACAATTGTAGATCAATTATATCTCGAAAATTTGGACTATCTTACTTTTATATCCTTTAGTTGTAATGTCTCTTTGCTAAAATATTGGATAAATCAATGATACAACTTAAGAGATCTTCAAATATCTTGATTTAGCTATTAGAAGTTGTAATCACTTAATTTGAGGAAGCTAAATCTCTCTTATTGAATAATTCTTTTTGAATGTTGTATTGCTGCTCTTATAATGAATAAAGTCTGTGTTTTCTTGAGTATATACTTTGGTTCATCTACATGATTCATTAAGATATCCTTTGAAAAATTGAGTTCTTTTGAAAATAAATATCTCCTAAAATTAGGAGTAAATCCTAATACTTGATAATTTTTAATTTAAACTTAAAGCTTTTAATATTTCCTTGTTGAAGTTCTTTACGTACATGTTATAGCAACTCTAATATTCTTGAGTAAACTTCCTTCAAAAAGTGTTGCTACATTAGCTCAATTTGAATTTGATAAAAAATTTATAATAGCATATTTGTGATTCATCCTTATCTTATATTATCTTCGCATATCCGACTTAATTTGAACTTTAAAAAAATCCGATTTGTTTCTTCACGAAATCCTCTACTTATCTCCATAATAACTCATGAAATATTTGATAAATTTGATCTGTTAAGAATCTATCAACTGTCATAACATATCATGTCCAACTAAGCTTATCCCTGAAGAAATTGAACTAGACATCCTTAATCCCCATGGATTTGATGTCCAATTTAGTGGAACATGTTAGATACATTATCCAAATATATCCAACAAATGAAGTTGGACCTTCAAACAATTAAAAGTCCAATAAGCTTCATAGGTTAAACTATTCTATAATATTCTGTTACCGTCCAGTGTCTCTAAATTTGCTTTTGATTTTCAAATTTAGTTTTAAAATAAATACTTATCTTTTACTTATTGACCTGCACACTTAACACACTGATTAAGCATCTTCACTCTTTTTGTTATCATTAAAATAATGATGGGAGAACTCAACACTCATAATGATAACTAGACTTTGATCATAAAGTGATTAACATGCAGTAATCCTAAGATTTCTAATTTATTCCATATCCTTATTAATTGGAGGAATTTAATTAATAAATTAATAGGAATTGCTTTTTCTATTAATTTATAATTCAAACTACACTATACCTAAACCATTTCTACAGTAGAATAAGTTAGAACATCATTAAATACAGAAATTCCTTAACACATAACATAACAAATTAATTCCCAAAGAAGTCTATAACTCATTACTAAGCTTATAGCAATTCCCTTCAATTACAATAGATCTATTTTTGTATTGAGTCTCGCAACCTAAATACATAAAATCCAATAACTAAGTTGAAACCTAGAAATAAAAACTTAATCAATACAAAACATGCAATTGAACAAATAAGAAATAAAGAATTTTATTAGAATAAACAAAATAAGTATACTACATGTTACCTCAAAGTTTACAAGTTTAGATATTTGCAAATTTTTTCTTGAAACATAATATAAACAAAAACTTTCATAAAGAAATGATAAAGTTCCTAAGAAATGCTATGAAGCTATTCTTCTTCTCTTCCTAGTGTCTCCTCTCTTTTTTTTTACACATGTCTAGCCTCTATTTATATGAATATAACAAAACAACCTTTAAATGGTAAGTTTTAAAAATAATAGGATGACCATGCCCAAGGATCACGGTCATGGACTTGTGGAATGGACCTTACCTAGCAAAATTTCTTTATAAAATTGAATTGAATTATTTTATGAAAGAATCACGACTAAGGAACACGACCGTAGGCTTTACTGATGGTCCCCTATAGCCTTTAATTCTTAACAAAATTCTCTTCTAACACTTGCTATCTTTAAGTCATTTTTCAAATTCAATGAAATTCTTCTTAAAAAGCACATAATTTCCATCCTTTTCACTTTATTGCTTCGTTAAAGCCCTAAAATCAATAAATGACTTAATTCAATAGCGAAATTATAAAAAATCATAATAAAATAAATCAAAATGACGATAAAAATATAATAAAAAATGAGTGTAAAATTACACTAATAAACTCTTTTCACACTTAAACATTTGCTTGTCCTTTACCAAATGAATCAATCCTTGATAAGGATTGAGAAATCAAAATAAGATTACTGAGTCTACCAATTATTATTCAAGATATTGAGAAATTCATATTAACATTGACAGATGACAAGAGTCTATGCATCCCTATAAAGTTTTTACCAAGAATCATTAGTAACTTGTATAATTTTTTCCTTTTTCACCTTTTTAACGCAACGGAGACACAAATACGAGAATTCAACAGCTAACTGATAACACTCAATTAGCATACATATTTTAGAATGATTTCGTACGATTTTATATATCAATTAAGTTAACATTATAGCAATGTGGAGCTAATTTGTTTAAATTTCATTCAGGAATTTTGGGAGCATTCAATGAATTCTTGAAGAATTTTATTAGGTTTTGGAGCTTAATTGAAGAAAAGTATTGATCAAAGCATTGAAGTGAAGGAATTTCAAGTAAGAAATAAAGTCTAAAGAGGACCACAAGTGAAGACCGTAAACGTGATCCCTAGCCATGCACCCATCATAATTAATTTCCATCAAATTTGAAGATTTTATACAAAGTACAAGACTACGCACATACTCTACGGCCGTAATGCTAGTGCGTGGTGGTTCTATGATTTGTAAATCTTCTATTTTTGTTAAGTTTCTTTTGTAAAATTAGGTCTAACTCTTATAAATATGTGTTTAGGCTTAGGTTTACAGAAAGAGCCCCATTGAGAAGAGTTATAGGGTAAAATCATACTTGGAGTCTTTTTTCTTTCCCTTCCTTTTGTTTTGTCATGTCACACTTTTAACTCTTCTTAGTAAATCGTTATTGAATTCTAGTCTTTATTGCAACATTTCCTTTATTCAATCAAATATTGCCTTTGTGATGTAGTTGCATTATGCATATTGCCATTGAATTAGTATTTACTTGTGTTATAAATTTGATGTTTGAGTTTGCTATAGAGTTTGCGAGATTCTACGGTAAACAGACCTTTGCAATTGGAAGAAATCAAGTAGGTTAAACAATTAGGTATTTGATTTCTCCGAATTAGGGTAACCTAATACCAGGATCTAAGATCTTAATGTGATCTTAATGTGATCTTAAGATGCTTTATTGTAAAAGTAATTCAGGTAGAGTAATCTTAAGGTTAGGAATTAACTAGAGATGCGAGTTAAGTTGATTCATATTAAGTGTCTCTATTGTCTAATGAATAATTAAGAGTAAAAGTTGATTATAATTAGGTGGTAAATAACAATTATTTACTAAGGTTTATGTGTTCCCTTAACTCAATTAATATTGTTTAGTTAATATTGTTTATTTTACTTTATCTTGTTTATTTTATTTAATCTCATTCATTTTGTTCATGTTGATTTCAATGTTCTTATCTTGTTTATTGTTCTTTATTTATTTTTACGTAATTAAAAGTATTCTAAATTGTTAATTTAGATAGTTGGTGAATTAAGGAAATTTACTAGTAATCTAGGGTTTCCTCATAATCATGGTTTCCTATGTGATTGACACTCAGACTCACATTTGTTTATAAAACTATAACTTAACTGGGTGCACTTACTTAACTAACTAAGTTTTTGGCATTATTGTCGAGAAACCAATGAAGTGAAGCCAATTAAGGCATGAAGAAAAATCCTTCTTCACCAATTATTTTAACATTTTTTTGATTTAACACATCCTTCTTGTTTTTGGTATTTTCTTTATTTGTTGTCTCTACTTTTGAATTATTTCAGTATTGCTAACAAGGGAGTTTACTTGGGAAATGTTGACCTAGATCCTAGACTATTAGGATTGGACCAAACTAAAGGAAGGATGAATTCATTGAGTTAATGATGTTAAACATTGTGCTTGAGAGGCAACATAAGTTATTTTCATTTTAATTTCATTTGAATAGTTGTTTGTTTAGTTTTATTGATGAGATCAAATGATTATCAATTTTTCCTCCCCTACAAAAACAATTCTTACTTCGTTTTAATAGTTAATAGCTAGATTTGCAATAAAATCATCATTGAAAGTTGTTAGTCTTATAACTAAATTGCTTTTTGGTTGAATTCATATTTTTATCGACTAAATCTATTGTGTCCTTGATCCTCTGAAGATTGATTTCATGTAAAGAAGTAAGAATAAAAAAAAAAATTAAATTCAAGAGTTAGGGAGGATCATAGTCAAAGTTCATGACCATAACCATGCCTATAATCTCCTCAAGAAGAAGCATGAAATAGTTGATTGATAAGATTATGGCTAGGATCATGCATATGATCCTTGCCTATGATTACACCTTAGGTAAGAGCACAAAAACAAGGTCAAAGATCAGGATCGTATTCCTGCCCATGTTGATTTTATGATTTAAAAATCATAGGTATTTCATCTCCTATTCATTCTAAACTCTCACTTTCTCTCTAAAATAGCACATGCCCTCAATTCCTCTCATTATAAGCAACTAATCCTTGTGATTCTCATGGATTTTCCTTGTGAAATCTTCAAATCAAAGGTACATATAACTCAACCTACACTTAGATTGGTTGATTCATTGATTATTTTGAGTAAGGATTGAATTGTTAATAAGGGTTTGATTAAAGAATGTAGTGTTTGCATGTGTGTTAATCTTAAGTTTATGAGTGATTATCAAGTGTTTGTGTGATAAGAATCATTGTATATATTTGTTTGTTGAAGATTACTCCTAAAATTGCGATTTTGGTGTTTGAAAAAAGGAGAAACATGGAATGCTCTTATGAAGAGGAAGAAAGAAGAAGGGGGTATTGTGATAAACTTGTAAATTGTTAGTGTTTATGATGAACTCATATAGTTCATGCTAGATTTGTAAAAATGCTCTTGTATTGCTAGGATTGCATGATCATTTAATTGTAGAAACAAAAATTTCCATTAGCATTCAATAACTTATAATTGAAGAGATTATGAATTAAGATAGAAATTCTTTGTTCCTAGTAGTTTATAAATCCATGTTAGTAACAAAATTAGCATTGCAAAGTGGAATTCTATGATTATTGGGTTGTGACAAACATAACAAATTTCTTTTTAGCAATGTCTCTAGAAACATGGCATTGGGTTGAATTCAATTGTTTTTCTTTATTTCAAATTATGCCTAAAATAAGAAAAATGATTCTTATATGTGAGGTGAGGTATACTTAATCAACTATAAAGGTGCTTTTGAACCACCACAAGATCCCCCTATCACCACCTTCTTAGGACATAGAAGATGAGGCTACAGAGGAGATAGTGGAGGACGAAGAGACGAGTGAAGAAGATTTAGTTCATTTTGGAAAAACTCAGTTTATTTAATTTTTATTTTGATGACTGTATTGATTCATGCTAAGCCTTTTTCTCTTTTGATTGTCCGATTCATTTTAATCCGTTGAGAGTTTTGTAAGGCAAAGAACTAATATAGCATGTTCGATTTAGTAACTATTTAATTTTTCTTTTTAGTTAACTTCTTTTTATTTTGTAGTCACTTCATTTTATTTTACGAAGGAAACTTCAAACTTGATTAGATCGAATGGAGTTTACGATTCAAGATTGCAAAAATCTTTAAAGATCAATGCCACAAATTGGAGAAGTCTTAGTCTCTCTTACTTTTCTTTTTCCCCTTGTTATCATTAATTATGTTTTCATGGTAGTGTACATTGGGGATAATGCACAACTTAAGTGTGCTCTAGGGTGGGGGTTTTTTAGATAAGGGAGGGAAGGAGAAGAATTATATGTTAATGAGTATGAATCAATTGAAATACCATATACTTAAACTTTTTTGGTTTTTGAAATAAAGACATTGGAAATTTACACCTCTATATGTATATCAATGAGCAAATTTTTTTTGAAATTACCCATAAATCCATTATAGCCTTAGTACACTTTGTTGAATTTGAATAATTAAATCCCTATGATTCAAAGGTCTTTGTTGCTTAAGCTTAAACTTAGACTCAAGATTAGGATAGATATAAACGGGTCAAGGACTAGTTATTTTTATATCTAAACTTAAATTTTAGAAGATAATTATCTATCTCTCTTTTTCAAAATTTTTAGATTGAATGAACAAAAGAGATTTATCCTTTGAAAGTCTTTGAAAAATCAAAGTAATTAGAGATATAAGAGAAATAAAAAAGGAATTATTGAAAAAAAAAGTAGGTAACTTATCCTTCATAAGAGAGGGATTCGTTCTTGCTACCAATTGTAAAAAGGAGATTAATTTTAAAATTGTTAAGGATTGACCTTGGTTCTCTAGAAGAATGAGGTACTTTCTCATTGACAATACTAAGAAATAATAAAAGGGTTAAATTAGTAATCATCGACCTTAGTTTGTTAGAAGAGTAAGGGTCTTTGATAAAGGAATTAATGTGAATTATAAAGCCTCCTAATAAAAATTAAAAGAAGTAAAGAGATGATCAAAGGATGAGTTGATGTAATATGCATCTAGTATAATTTTTGTAATAAAACTAGTTAAGGGCAGATTCCTCTCCTTTTGGGTTAAAGTAGTGAAATTTTTATAACTTTTTCTTATCTTGTTAATATTTTTTATCTCTAGTTTAATTTTTCTCTAAGTGATAAGGCTAACTCTGAATTATTAAAATTGATTGTTGAACTTTAATAGTTCTTAAAGTATCATTATTCAAGTGCTCTAAGGGCATTGTCAAGTCAAGTAAAGGGGGTAATTTTGGAAAAAAAATTATGAAGTTCCATGAATTCAAGGGTGTACTTTTCTAAAGAAATTTTTGATGACCATGTCTTTAAAATGTTTGCTTTGATATTTTGATTGTTTTACTTGAGAATAAGAAAAAACTCAAGTATGGGGGAATTTTATAACATTCGATTAACATACATATTTTAGGATTTTACATATCAATTAAGTTAATTTTATAGCAATTTAGAGCTTAATTCATTTTAATTTTATTTTTAGGAATTTTAAGAGCACTCGACAAATTTTGGAAGAATTTGTTAAGTTCTAGAGTTTAATTGAAGAAAAGCATTGGTCTAAGAATTGAAGATAAGGAATTTCAAGTAAGAAATGAAGTCTAGAGAGAATTATGGGTGAAGATTATTAAGCTTTGTTTTAATTTTCCTTAATTTTACCTATATTAAGCTGAGTTTGCTTAATATAAGTTACTCGATATAAAATTAAAATATATATTTTTTTCTCTAAAAAAGGTTTAAAAACTATTTTTGAAAAATAATTTTAGAGTTGCCAACCATTAAAACTAAAAAAAAGAAATTAGGGTTTTTTGATTGGAAAAAACCTAACTAGGTCACTAGTCCATAAAATTTCTAAAAAAAAAAAGTAAATTTTCAAAAATAGGGAGTTACATGATCTACCATGTTCTGGTAAGTTTATTGGTATTGTGCCTATTATAAATAAAGCAAAAAATTGAGCGCAAAGGATAATTTATTAAGATAAAGCCACTACATAGGAATTGTAAAAAAATAACTAATGGGCCTAAAATTCTTATTATTTTTTCTAAAAATGACAAAAATGTGAAAAAAAATGCATGAAAAATGATTTATTATTATTTTTTTATTATGAATATTCCCAAACTTTTTTTTTTCATTTTTTATGGTTGCCTTGGAGTTACCTATGTATTCATTAATTAGGATCAAATTGAGGTAGTTTTATTTTTTAAAGAAAACTTTGGTACGTGTATTCATTTTATTTTTGAAAGGGTAGTTAGGTTTACATTTTTAGCCAATTTATTTTTATTAAGAAAAAAACCTAGCTTTTATCCCCCAATTTTGAAAGCCCTAATTTTATTCCTAATTTTAAAAGACTCTAAAAAAAATGTAATTCTTAAAAAGAACCCAATTAAGATTTTTATTTTATGAAAGATTAATTAAATGAAAAAAAAAACAATTTTTCCTAAAAAATCCCTAAAATGGCTACTTACTAAAAAAAAAATGCAAATTTAATAAAAGATAAGCAATTTTATTAAAAAATATTGATGAAAATATGCAAATCATGTGAAAACATACATCTCTTATGAAAATTTTGCAATTTTGACAAAGAGATATGGATTTTGAAAAATGCAATTTTAATGAAAAGATGTAAATTTTGAAAAGATACATTTTTTGAAAAGATGCAATTTTTAATTTTAAAAATGTAAATGTGAATAAAAAGGAAAATCTAATGAAAATATGTAAATTTTACTAAAATACATGATTTTATTAAGGACACTAACATTATAACACCAAACACTAATTTGATAAATAATAAGCCTACAAACTACATTAATATTCTAACTCAACAAAAAAATGTTTGTGAATATGCCATACATGAAGTTAATAATTAAACTAAAAACTTGCATGGAAAAGGCAAATAAAGTTAGTGAGGGTAATTACTAATAAAACTTTAAACTACTATTACAAAGGCAATAATAATAAAATAATAAAAGAAAGAAAGAAAAGGAAGGAAAAAAAAAAACCTATTTTATTGGCAAACGTGGATAAGGTCAATAGATGGATTTGGTTAGATTATGGTGCTTTAATTCGAGTTAAAGGAGAAAAAGAGAAGTAGCAGTTGGGCTAACTTTACGCAATGACTTTGAGTGGATAAACCAAGTGACTGACTGTGGATTTATGTGATTTTGATTGATGATATGAGGTTTAGTGGAGGTGTTTTGATGCTTCATGGCTGTTTGGCGGTGGCTCAAGTTTAGGCAGCGATGGTGGTTATCAGACACTGTGACTAAAGGCAATTATAATGTAGGGAAAGGTATATTTAGGGTTTGTTAGGTATAAGAGACATGGTGGTAGTGTCATTTTTGGGTTAAGCGCAATGACTGGTAATGCTTAAGCGAGACTACGTAGTGGAGAGAGTAAGAGAGAGAGTGGGTTGACGGTTTTAAGAGAAGTAGGAGTGGTGCGCGATTTTGTTTTTTTTTTTTTTGGATCAAATCCAACTGTGACTATTTCCTCCCTATGTTCAATCATATATAGAAAGTACACTTGGATTAAGGTTATTTGCTCTTATAATATCAAATTGGATTAGAGAATTTTTATGGAGATAACCTTAACTTTTCAACTTGATTTGATTCGATTCGATTCATATTATGTTTAATGCAAATCTCTTAGAAAAATCATACCTTCGATAGCTTTAAGATAGATTTACATTAAAAAACTAATAAAATTGAATCAATTCGGCTTGGATTCAATGAGGACTTGTGCTGGCCATATCTCTTTCCCTTTCTTCTAACGTGTTTTGTTTGGATGGGTAAGAAGGAAGTATCTACATGTTGTACATGTGACTAGGACACAAAAAAAAAAAAAAAAGTAATAATAATAAAGGGCATTTCACGCTACTGAAGGTTAAACCCTCAACCTTTGATTAAAGTGTATGCGCCTTAGCTAGCTTAATTAAGCTAGGTTCTTGTTAGTTGTTGCAATCACTTAATTTTTATTGAATTACTACCTAGGTTGAATTTACATCACTTTTAAAAAGCCCAAAACTAAATTGATCTAGTTTATTTTTAGAATTATCCCCATACCTTTATAAGAAATAAATAATAAAAATTATATATGTAAAAGAATATTTCATCTTGAATTTATTTTGATAAATTTTGAGTCCCATTTTTAATTTGTCTAGTTCATTTGTAGAAAGTCCAATTTAAATTTAATGAAAGCGACTTTTGAAACTTCCACCAATTTCAATTGAATAAACAAAATGTTTTGCTAGACTTTATCAAAAAGATTCATTTACATATATATCCTTGATTACAAAATCACCTTTTTTGACCCTAAACGACCCATTGACTTGACTTTGATACTTTTGACACTTTGTATTTTTCAATTTTTTCAATCTTACTTTTTCTTTTTTCTTTTTTTTTTTTTCAATTTTTGTATTTTTTCCAATTTTTTTTTGGATTTTCCTATAAACGTAGCCTAAAAATAAAAATAAAAATAAAAATTAAAAATAAACGGTAGCAAAAAGGGGGTATCTACAAGGATTATGGCTGTGGTCCTTAGCCTAGACACCTTATCAATAATTTCCATTGAATTTGATGATTTTATGCAATGTACAAGACTATATTACACTCTACGGCTATGATCCTAAGGTATGGTGGTTCCATGATTTGTAAATCTTCTATTTCTTTTCCTATTTCCTTTATAAGTCAAATTCTTATAAATAGATGTCTAGACTTAGGTTTATGAAGAGAGTTCCCTTGAGAAGAGTTATTGGGTAAAATTATATCGTGGGTCTCTCATCTTTCCCTTCCTTTTGTTTTGTCATTTTGCACTTTTAACTCTTAGTAAATCGTTATTGAACGCTAGTCTCTATTGCAACATTTCTTTTATTCAATCAATGATATTGCCTTTGTGATCTAATTACACTATGGATATTGCCATTGTATTGGTATTTACCTGGGTTGTTAATTCTATGTTTGAGTTTGATATAGAGTTCGCGAGATCCTCTAGTAAATAAACTTGTGTAACTAGAAGAAATTGAGTAGGCTAAGCAATTAGGTATTTGATGTCTTTGAACTAAAGCAACCTAATAGCAAAATCCAAGATCTTAATGCGATCTTTAGATGCTTTATTGTAGAAGTGGTTTGGGTTAAGTAATCTTTAGGTTAAGAATTAACTAGAGACATGAGTCTGGTTAATTAATATTAAGCATCTCTACAGTCTAATGAGTAATTGAGAGTAAAAGTTTCATAGAACTAGGTAATAAATCAAAATGGTTTACTAAGGATTATGTGTTCATTTAACTCAATTAATCTTATTTAGTTAATTTTGCTTAGTTAATCTTGTTTATTTAATATTATTTATTTTATTTAATCTCGTTTATTTTATTCTTGTTGATTTGATTGTTCTTACCTTGTTTATTTCTACTTAATTAAAATTATTATAAATTGTTAAGTTAGACAATTGGTGAATTAGGGTAATTTGCTAGTAATCTAAGGTTTCCTCATATTTATGGTTTCTTATTAGATATACACTCGAACTCACATTCGTGTACTATATTATAACTTAACTAAGTATACTTACCTAACCAACTATTAATTCATGTAAATCAAAGTTAAATCATGCTGTTTAATCAATGATTTTACCCTGAATTAATTCCATTTTATATAATCGGGCAAGAACCATGCACGATTCCTTTGCACTTAGTTAGGTTGTATACAAATCTCTCTTTAACCTCGTTAAGTACTATAATAAAGGGTAAACACATTTTGTATATACTCATCCCCTAATCATTCCGCTGATATACATTTTTGCTAAAAGGATGTTTAATGTAATTGTTAATCATATACTAAAGCTTATTAGTAGCGAGAAAGTATCTTACTCTTTTGAAGGACCAAGACCAATCGTAACTAATTTAGCCCCTTTTATTTTTATATTGATAGGGAGAAAGACCCTTGCTCTTCTAAGGGACTAAGCTTGACCTATGTCAATTCTCTCTCTCTCTCTGTCTCTCTCTCTCTCTCTAGCAAATTGGTAGTGGGAAAGAACCTCGCTCTTTTAAGGAACCAAGATCGATCTATGCCAACTACTTCCTTATCATTTTATTCTTATTCACACCTCTAGCTACCTAAAATTTTTAGGAGAAATTACAAGAGATAGGTTTCATCTACTTATTTACTCAAGTTTATAAGACTTTAAAAATCTAAGAGGGGTAAACATACATCTAAGTAATTCTAGGTATAACATATGATTAGTGCTGGATCACAATTTTATTATTGCCATGGAATCCCAAGCTAAATAGTATGTAACTTTGCCCCATATGAATTCCACTATTCAATTCTAGCAACGTGTAACATATGCAATAGTGACTTAGAAAATTTTTTTTATACAAGTACCATTTATATATTATATTACTCGACAAAAGAGGGTTGTACACTATAAAAAAAAATGGGGTTAGAATTAACATCCAATTGATTTCTTGAATAGTAATGTAAGGTATGTTCTAATCTATCATACTCCTTCCCCACATTTAATTTAGTACATTGTCCCCAATATAATTATCATGAAGCATACAATGAGAATGCACAAAGAAAAATAAAATAAAATGTAATGGAGAAGAGGGTGTTAGAGAGACGGTACTCTCTTGGAAGAGTTCAATTTACTCATAAAAGTCCATAAGAGTGAGCATTGTGGAAGTTTTTAGTAAATTGGTGCAAAGGACATCTAAAAGAAAATCAAAAAGAGAGAGAATAAAAAAGTTATTAATAAATATGCAAAACAAGCAAAATTTATATCATTTCATTAATGGGAAGGAATTAAACATGAACTTGAAAATTGCAACCTAAACTTAAAGTTATTTGGAATTAACAATGGAAAATAAAAACATGAATACTAGAATTTAAACAACTAAACAAAACAATTCAATATAATTACCTAAAAGAAATTTAAATCATCAGCTTCATTCTCATGAATTGAGTCCTGATTAATGGTGTCTTTCTTATCATCCTCCTTAGTATCCTCTTTCTCCTTATCCCCCAAGTCCATCCTTTTCACCACATTAATAAACTCTTCTTCTATAGATGGGGGGATTTTTATCTTGACTTGATACTATAGAAATCCATCAACCTTGTCTATCAATGGAACAATCACTTCAAGGATTGTTCAAAGAGAGCTTGTGATGTTACCAACTTGTGCACCTCACTTTTCAGTTTCTTTACTTCCCAAACCAAGCTTTCTTAGTTAGTGGAATTTTCATTCTCCTTCCTCTTTAGTAGAGTTTTACTGATGTCATCCTAGAGAAGTCCCATTTACCAAAAAGTTAAGAGTAACATCTCAAACTACAGTTAGTTACAGGTTGTCAACAAAGAGTTTCAATTTCTTCATTAGGACAGACATAAGGCCTATACTTGTTTGGTTGACATAAGCGTCAATGACTTGGTGTCTCATATGAAAAGCCAAAGCAACTATTAAGTTGATTGGATAACCCTTTGCAAAGTTATAGAGGTAGAAGACTAATGCATCATTACAACCCCTATGATCTTTCCTCTCCCACTAATAGTGAGGGTGAGCAACTAACGGAGGATTTAACATATGGGATTTTTGAGATGGGATCCTCTTGCAAATTTGGCATTATAAGCTTTTTCTCTAATCAATTTTTGTTAATAACTTATAGGGGTAGCTCCATATAAGAGTTCATATGGTAGGGTGTAAAACTTAGGAGATTACACAAAATCTTTGTCGTAGAGTCCCATGAATACCTTAAAAGCTATCAAAAGGTTGAATTCAATGTTTCTTAATCTGAAGGATTATATGTTTGAAGCTCCATACGAGATTTGGTCTTACTCTATGGAAGGGTTGGTGAGGAACTCCAGTGTAGTTCCTTGTAGACCAAGTGTTGGATGCTTAGCAATCTATCCCATCCTCCCTTCTCCACTATGGCTCTTATTTCAATTTTCATGTCAGCTTGTTTAGGAATTTTCTAATCAATAAATTTGGATTTAGAGAAGCTTTTTTTGTTGAGGACTTTAAATCTTGCTTAGTGATTGCAATTATCAAATTCTAACATATATTTAGAATATGGTGGTAAGGTTGCTAGTAGCTCATCTTCTAAGATGGTTTGGGAAGAGGACCTTCAAGTGGTATGGCAAGTGGTGTGGCAAGTGGTGGTTGTTGTTTATATAGGAGCCATAGGTGTGAAAAAGAGGTTTTCCCTACATTAGTTCTTTAGCTATTGTAGTGAGAGTGTTTGCTTTGGGAAGGCAATAATTCACAACAATGAAGATTAGTATAAATAAAAAAAATACTTGCCATGCTATTATTCCTCAAAACAGAAACCTACCCTTGACAAACATGGTAAGTGCACAATTACTATAATAGGTAACAAGATTTCTTTGAATTTTCAACATGGCTTAAAGAAGTAAGGTATTAGAAAGAAGGAAAGTAATTCTTTCGTAGAGGGAAGTTAAATTAGGAAGGCTTGAAACAAAATAATCAAGAAAGATTCAAATGTAGCTAGTTTGGATTAATATTGCATGACCATGATCAAGATCATGAGTGTAATCTTTGGCTTAGTGCTTCCTTAAATTTATTCCTTTGATTACAATTTAAGTGTAATTCATGATGATAGGATCACAAGCATGATCCTTGCCCATGGTTCTCTTTGACCACTTTTCTAATTTTCAAGGAAAATTTTCACTGAGTACATGGGTAGGATCACAAGTGTGATCCTTCGCCTTGGTTCTCTTTGACCACTTTTCCAATTTTCAAGTAAAATTTTCATCAAGAGGTCCATGGGTAGGATTATGGGCATGATCTTTGGCTATGGTTCTCTTTGACCCCTTTTTTACCTCTTTGATTCATTAGACTTCATGTCCTATTTCATGATCACAATCCTTACTTTCATGTCCTTAGCAAATTCGACTTCTCCTTAAATGTTTCCATCTTACAACACGTAGGAGGATTGTTAAGAGTGAAATGTGTTGAACTATCACATGTTTAAAACAAAATCAAATAGAATGAAAAGACAATAGAATGGAAAATAGTTTATGTTGCCTCCTAAGAAGCATTTTTGTTTAACATTGTTTACTTGACAAATTAAGATAGAGGTTACCCCTTTTCTTGAATTGGGTAGAGGTTGAACTCAATTCAATTCTCTTGGTCAAACTCTTCCCCTAAATACAACTTGAGTTGGTGGCCGTTTACCTTAAATGTTCCTTACTTAGAGTTTAAAATCTCCATCCCTTCATATGGGAATACTTGTGTCACTTTATAAGGCCCAAACCATCGCAATTTAAGCTTACATGGGAAGAGATTTAACTGGGATTGGTATAAGAGAACCTTGTCTCCAACTTGGAATTGTCTCCTTTTCTTGATTTAGTTGTCATGATAATGATTGGCTTGATCCTTGAATATCCTTGAGTTTTCATAGGCCATCTTGTGACATTCTTGTAGCTTACTTAGCTGAAGTTTCTTGTATTCACTTGCATACTTAAGATTAAAGTTAGCGCACTTTATAGCCCAATAAGCTTTGTGTTCAATTTCTATAGGTAAGTGATATGCTTTTCCATACACTAACAAATATGGAGTTGTTCTAATAGGTATCTTATATGTGGTCCTATATGCTTAAAGAGCATCATCAAGTTTCTTAGACTAATCTCTTTGACTGTACTAGACTGTCTTTTCCAAAATTTGTTTGAGGTCCCTATTTACAACTTCTACTTATCTACTAGTTTGAAAGTAGTGTGGAGTTGCAATTTGGTGTGTAACTCCATACCACTTCTATTGATGGTAAAAGTTGGTGTTATGAAATACTTAGACATCCAATGAAGAATTCCTTTACAAAAGAAAAAAGGTTAGGTTATGGGGGTGCTATGGCAACTTTGGCTTTTGCCACTTCAATATCTAAGTTAGGTAATAGATTAAGTGAAAGAAAAGGAAAAAATGAGGAGTTGCATAAACTGTTCGGAGAAACCTTACTGAAGTCCTTCGAGCTCTATTTATAGTTGTGGATCTACTACTATTTGATAATTGCTACCTCCAAAATATACACATGTTAAATTTAAATTTAGGACCACTTCCTAATATTGGGGGACGTAGCTTGATTGATGGTGATTGGTAGGCAGTTAGCTTTATAAGAATCCTAACTGTTTGCATTCTACGTTTGAATTCAAATTCTTTAGGGTTAATTGAGTCTTACTGAGTTGGGGGCAATTCCTTTAAGCTGGCTAAGGCTTATCCAACCTACCTTAGTTGTGTTTTTCTATGTTGCTTAGGTAGATTTGGCTCGCTAGCTTTCTTAAACTAGTTGATTCTTCTAGGGTAGCCTAAAGGAGCTTAGAAATGTGATGTAGGAGAAGCTAAGAGTAAGTAAGTAGGTTGGATGCCCCTTAATTTAGGTCAGTATAAGCTTTTGGGAAGCATCACCACCAACATTTGCCTTCTTGACTCCACTTGATGGGTTTGTTAAGGAGAGTACTAGTATTTTCCAATTGGGTCCTTGAGCCCGAGTTTTCAATTTATTGCAAAAAGCTATTTTAGAATATGCATCCGTTCTTAAGTCTGAGTTCATTGTTTCAACCTTGCTTTTAGAATTATAATGTGTTCCATAGATACCGACCTACCTCTTTATCTACCTTATTATGGAAGCCTCATGTCTATTTAAGTGACATTTCATGTCCCAATATGAAGATATGCACAGTCACATTAGAACCCATTTATGCCCTCAAACATAATTTAACATGGGCCTTCAGATCTACAACAGTTGTGCATAATCAAATGGTTCACGCCGATTGTTAACCGCAGTCCACATGGATCTTAAAAATGGTAACTTTTCAATCATTTTCATCCTTTTGATCCTATACTCTTTTTTCCCTCTCATTTTTCATTTCCCTTCCTTTCGTTACTTTATGTCATCTTACTTCCCAACTTTCTCCTTGCTTGTTTTGAGCATCGTTGATAGGAATCAGGCTATTGGGCCTTTGATCCGTAGCCGAGCTGAAAGACTAAAAGGCTTAGTGAGGCAAATTCTCCTACTCTAGCCGACTCCTACTAAGGTCGAGTACTTCTTTGTTGAGCTACTCTTTATGTTGAGCTGAATGACTGCTCATCTCTTTATAGTACACTAAGTTGTAGAGTACTCACTTGTGCTTGAATCAACCAATGATACGATTTCTCCCTTACCGAGAAGTCGAGAAAGAGAGACCTTGAATTGACTAAGCCACCTTTGCTCGAACAAGCAAGCTAACCGTACTTTTTGTTCATATTTTCCAACGGCATTACCAATATAGCATTGCCACGTATACAGAATCATGTATAGAATCTGTTACACTAGTGATTGTTTTCCTTAAATATTCATTTTTATCCTTTTGTATTTTGTACATTACTTTCTTAGGAAATTCTCTTTTTTTTTTTCTCTTTTAGGCATGTTGTCGTAAATTTTTGGATATAAATACCCCTTCTACTTGTAGCTGAAAACATCAATTGATTATCATCAATACACTTGAGTATTTTCCTTCCCTGCATAAACATTGCCTATTTACTCTCGGTATCACTTTTTTCCTAACCCTTAAGTAAGGCTAGGTAGCAAGTAACCTTACCGGACCATCTTGTACGTCATATTGAGTTGTGCTGTGAGTCCTTAGAAGTTCCATTGGTGTATCATATCCATTGGAGTTGTTCATAGGTTTTTGCTTACTCTTCATTTGTATTTATCCTTTTGCACATTTACCATCAGTTCCTTGCGAGCTTTCTGCAAGCTTGCACCCATTCAGCGATTGGCCTTGCCTGTTCTTGGTTACGGTTTGCAATATCTTGGTATCAAAGTGAAGGTTTTGTTTAAGTTGTAGTAGGTTTTCAAAGTTCTTTTTATACTCTATTTTATGTGTGTAAAACAAAGCAAGTTATTGTGTTCATCTTAATTGTTGTGTTTGCTAGTTGTTGATTTTTTGGTTTACGGAAGTGTTTGTTTGATCTTTGAATCAATGAAGAAAATTATTGACGTAAGTGTAAACGTTAGTGTTGGAGATGAAAACAATGGAGTTATTTACCATAGATGATAGTCTTAGAGAATCCCTAGGAGCACTGATGAGAGACTTGATGAGGTAGCTAACCTCTTAGCAGATTTGACCTGACCTATTCATGCATTGGTTTGTCGACCAACTAAGGCTACATAAAACACCCCATAAGCTGCTCAACCTATTAGAGGTCAGAACTCAGCTCAACCAGTTCGAAGTGGAGGAATAGGTAAACGAGTAAGATAAAGGACATACCTGAGAAAACTGGATAAAGAGGACAAGGAAGAGTATTTTGAAGAAGAGCAAACTAGAGTTTCTAAAGCATCTGACAATGTGAAGCTTCAGATTCTAAGCTTCAATGGATCTGGGAATACTGATAAATATTTGGAATAGGAAGAGAGAGTGAAGTATGTTTTTTAATATTATTAGTACAAGGATTACGAGAAGGTGAGGACTATTACTGTTGAGTTCTCTAGATATGTCACCATATGGTGGAAGAACTTCCACGCTATGAGGAGGTGAGAGGGCTACCGGGAGATTAATATTTGGCCTGAGATGAAGAAAATATTTAGAAACAAATTCATGTCGAAAACTTATCTACAAGACACTTTTACTCACTTTTAGGAGCTAAGACAAGGAGGTCGAACAGTTGACGAGTATGTTTAGAAATTCTAAATGCTCATGATCTGATTTGAAGTGGAGGAAACCCCAACGTAAACAATTTTAGGTTCATTATGGGATTGAGAGATGATATTCGAGACGTTATAGAACTCTAATGATTTACCACAATGGATGAAGCTATTTGAATAACCCAATGAGTGGAGAAGTAGAGAAGAAGCCGAGTACTTGCCAAAATGCTAACTAGCCAACTTAAATAGGGGAGTCATTAAGCTCAATCAAGTACCGAGCCGACCTAAAAGGTGGATGTCCGAACCGACCTAAAAGGCTGACCCGATAGTGACATGCTGACCTAAACTTATGAGAAGGGGCAAGGGTCTGGTAGAAAGACGAGCTAGATCAAGTGCTTTAAGTGTTAAGGGTTCGGACATATGGTTACTTAGTACCTAAACTGGAGAACTATGGTGATCAAGGGAGATGTCACGAAGCTGGAGGTAGAGAGTATAGATGAGGAACCTAAGGAGGAGGAGATCACTATCGAGAAAGAAGCAGCCAAGAAAGAGCTCATTAAAGAAGACGTATTTGCTAAGGACTTAGATCAGTTGGTCCTAGTTGTCTGATGTGCAATGAACACGGAACCTTCATGAGAGGAGGAACAGAGGGAGAATTTGTTTCATACCACTTATAAGGTGAATGACCAAGTGCGAGCATTAATTGTGGAAACTAGAAGTTGCACCAATGTGGCATTTGTCAAAATGGTCACATAGTTGAAGTTGCTAACCATTGTATACCCTAAGTCATACAAGTTACATTGGCTAAATGATAAGAGAGCATTACATGTCACCTAGTAAGTACTGCTGTCGATCACAATTGGAAACTACTTTAATGAGATTCTTTACGATGTATTGCCCATGTATGCATCGCACTTGTTGCTTGGTCAACTATGGCTATTTGATAGGAGAGTTATCCATGATGAATACAAGAATATGTACGTATTCGAAAAGGATGGTTGGAAGATTACATTGAATTCGATGTCACTGATAGAAGTTAATAAGTTGCATACAAAACTTGCTTGTAGATCGAAGAAGACTTTGATGATGAGTAGAGCCAAGCTCCGAGAGGCCATAAACTTTGACGAGTCAACCCTTATGTTGGTCAAGTGCCTATTAGAAATGAAGGAGCGAGGTGAACTACCCTAGGAAATCAAAGAGTTGTTGGATAAGTATGTCGATCTATTCCTAGAACAGTTACTCGAAGGGTTGCCCCTTACTCAAGGCATAGAGTACTGCATTGACTTAGTGCTCGGTGTCATACTGTCGAATAAGCCAGCCTATCGGATGAATCCCGAGTAAGCTTCTAAACTCTAATGACAAGTTAATGAGTTGTTGGAAAGAGGTTATGTCAAAGAAAGTATTAGCCCTTGTACTGTACGCCAAAAAAGGATGGAACTTGGTAGATGTGTGTAGATAATCGAATAGTGAACAAGATTACAATCAAGTATAAGTATCCTATCCCAAGGTTAGAAGATATGTTGGATGAATTAAGTGGAGTCAAGGTTTTCAGCAAAATTAATCTTAAGTCTAGCTACTATCAAATTCGCATGAGGCTAGGAGATAAGTGAAAAACGGCGTTCAAGACTTGACATAGATTATATGAATGGATGGTCATGCCCTTTGGCTTGTTGAATGCCCCGAGCACCTTCGTGAGACTAATGAATCATGTATTGAGACATCTGATTGGAAAGTGTGTCATGGTACACTCCTGTGTGAAGTTTGGTTACTATCAAATTCGCATGAGGCTAGGAGACGAGTGGAAAATGGCGTTCAAGACTTGACATGGATTATATCAATGGATGGTCATCCCCTTTGGCTTGTCGAATGCCTCGAGCACCTTTATGAGACTAATGAATCATGTACTGAGGCATCTGATTGGAAAGTGTGTCATGGTATACTCTTATGTGGACTATAGACTCGATTATTTAGGTTTGCAAGCATCAAAGAGCAGTACTCCAGGGATCCACACTTTAGACCCGTATTTGCATGATGTGTCAATGGAAGAATAGTGGCTGAGTATGTGGAAGATGATTACTTATTTTGAGGTGGAAAATTATGCATGCCAACTTGTTCATTGCGGGAACTACTAATCAGGAAAGCTCACAGTAGAGGACTGACCAGACATTTTGGGGAGAAAAGGATACATAAATTACTGAGTAGTTGATTCTTTTGGCCTAAGATGAGACAAGATGTATACCAAATTGTTGAAAGCTGTGTTGTGTGCAAAAGAGCTAAGTATTGAGTTAGAAAAGGGAAAGAAATGCCTTTACCTATTCCTATGAAACCATGGATTGAATTTAGAATGGACTTTGTCCTCAGATTACCATGAATTGCTCGAGGTAAAGATTCTATAATGGTTATAGTGGATCAATTCAGCAAGATGATGCACTTTGTGCCTTACGACAAAACTAATGATGCTTTGGCTATTGCTTCTCTTTTCTTGTAGGAGATTGTATGGTTATACGGTGTGTCGAGAAGTGTAATCTTTGATAGAGACCCAAAGTTCTTGAGCTATTTCTAGAGAACCTTATGGCGTCGGATGGGGACCAAACTACTATTCAATACTTCTTGTTACCCTTAAACTGACAGCCAAATAAAGGTGGTTAATTGTACTTTGGGATCACTGCTCCAAGCTGTAATGGGTAAGAACTTGGCTGATTAGGACGCCTGCTTGTTAATGGTCAAATTTACTTATAATCGGATAGTGCACGACACCATTAAGCGAACTCCCTTCAAAGTGATCTATGGTTTCAATCTCAAGTTGCCCTTCGATCATACCTTTGTACCTGTACCTATGCAAGAGTTAGAGCGCAATCCCTTCAACACCTTTATGATAATGTCACTTGGCATATTGACTAAGCTGTTAGAAGAATGTGAAAGAAGGCCAAAGGTAGGATGGCTAAACAATTCCAGCAAGGAGACTCGGTATGATTATACCTCAGCAAGGAACGATTCCCGAGCAAAAGGAGTAACAAATTATTTAGAAGAGATGAAGGACCTTTTAGAATCCTTTAGACGATCAATGATAACACCTACAAATTAGAGCTGCTCGAGGACTATGGGGTTTCTAACACCTTCAACATTGCTAAACTTAGTCCCTATCATCTTAATGGAGAACTAATCGAAGACCATTCGGATTTGATCCTAAATTTAAAACAACTCGGAAGGAATGATAGGAATCAAGCTATTAAGCCTTTGACCCATAGCCAAGCCCAAGGACTGGAAGGCCTGGTAAGGTGAATTCTCTTACTCCAGCAGACTCCTATTGGAGCTGAGTACTTCTTTACTGAGCCACTTTATGCTGAGTCGAATGATTGCCCATCTCTCTATAGTACGCCAAGTTATAGAGTACTCACTTGTGCCTAAACCGACCAATGATACGGTATCTCTCTTACTGAGAAGTCGAGAAAGAGAAACTCTAGACTGACTAAGCTACCCTTATTCAGGTGAGTAAGCTGATTGTACTTTGTGTCCGCATTTTCCAACGGCATCATTAATACAACATTGCTACATGTATAGAATCATGTGTAGAATCCATTACACCAATGATTGTTTTCCTTGAAAATTTATTTTTACCCTTTTGTATCTTGTACATTACTTTCTTAGGAAATACCCTTTTTGTCTTTTCCCTTTTAAGCATGTTGCCCTAAATTCTTAGGTATAAATACCTCTTGTATTTATAGCTGAAAACATCAAATTGATATCATCAATATAATTGAGTATTTTCCTTCCTTATGTAAACATTACCTATTTACTCTCGATATTACTCTTATTTTAACCCTTAAGCAAGGTTAAGTGGTGAGTAACCTCACCAAACCATCTTGTACATTATATCAAGTTGTGTCGTGAGTTCTTGCAAGTTCCATTGGTTTATCATAACCATTAAAGTTTTTCATAGGTTTTTGCTTACTCTTCATTTGCATTTGTCCTTTCGCACATTTACCATCACTTCCTTTCGAGCTTTTTGTAAGTTTAGACGCATTCAACGATCGACCTTATTTGTTCTTAGTTACGGTTTGCAACAATTGCTCATTCTTCAATCATTCATTTTTCTTTTTGACTACATCACTAAGGTAAATATGTCGACCACTAAGTTCAACGACTTAACACGTACATAGAGCGAATTGGGAACTATCCATCATGCACTAGGTAAGTGATTCTCCTCCTCATGAAGAACCTACTAGCACAATAGGCTTTGATGATAATGATTGCCCTAAGACCTATTTGACCTGATTAGTTTAGTAAGAGTCTGTGTCTTCAAGTCATGAAAGATTAGAAAACTCCTTTTGATGAATATCTACTGGATAATGAGGGCAATTACAGGTAATTCTATTGTAATCAGGTATTGAATATGACATGAGTCTTAAAGGAGTTGCTAGCACCAAGATTAAATAGGAGTTTAATGTCTTGAAGCTTAATTTTCATTCTGCCCCTCAAGATTGGAGGATAGAAAGCCTCTAATTACACAAGCATATTATTACATTTGGGGATCAAGAATTCACCCTTTTCAAGAAATATTTCGAGGTCGATTTAAGGTTCCCCTTTTCTCTTTTTTAGAAATCTTACTTCACATACTACCGTATTTTTCCATTCATGCTCACCCTAAAATCATATAGATTGTTAGTGGCCTTTAATTGCATTTGCGAGGACTTAGAGGCTAAGGCCACTGTAACCTTATTTCGATACTTTTTTCACATTGAAGAAGGGTGATGGTTGGTTCTATGTATGTGCTCAACCTCATAGAAAATCCCTTATTGGATTAAAATCTTCTATTCATGATTGGAAGAAGAAATGGGAAGTAGTTAGGTTGGAAATCAGCCTAGACTTCCTTATGGTTTAAGGCCAACCGATCAGGTAGTATGATATCAAGCGGTTGCTTCCTAATGACAAGAAGGCATATGACACAATTATGGAAGCCTACTACCACAATTGGTTCCTTTAGGATGCAGACACTATATTTTCCAAGTATTCTTATGGTGCTCCAATCTTCCCTTTGAAGTACGAGTGGTTGAGGGTGACAATAGCACTTAAGTTAGGGATGGTGAAGGCTTTAATGAAGGTACTGCTATCGAGTAAGGTACAAGCCATTTGTGGTCTTGTTGTATTGAGTGGGCTTATAAGAGGAGGGACCTTTGTGTCTATTGTGGGAGTTGAGTGGTCTTCCTTGCTTATGCTTGGTATGGCGTCTGTAAGTTTTTCTATTTATATTTTAATAACTTCTTAACCTAACCCTTGAGGATTTTCTTGTAGATATGTTGCTCAAAGATTATGATTCAAGGGATATATTTGCTCAACTAAAAGCTAATAACCTTAAGAAAAGGGACAAGGTTAGGAAAGCTCCTTGAGAAGCAAGCTCTTATGAACCATCCACAAAACTACTTGCAAAGTCCACCACCTCTAAGACTGCAAAGGAAGTCTAGCCGTCAAACACAACTACCAAAACGAAGGAGGTTAAGGCCATAGAGTTGAGGAAATGACCAAATACTCATGATTGCCCCCAGTTAGAAAGGAACCCAGCTAAAGGAAAGTCTCCCAATGAAGGTCAGAAGAAGAATGATAAGATTGATAGTAGCTCCAAAGATCCATAGAAGACCAAAGAGGTCCCTTTCACCATACTGGGTCCTTTGAGGCCCTTCAAAATAGAAAATAGAGAAGTTTTGCAATTCTTCCCTTATTGGAATGTCACTACAGCTGACCATGCCTTGGAAAATCGTTAGGTTGCTTTAGAGTTGACAAGAGGCATTTCTCTTCTAGAGGATGTCTAACCTCTGACAAACATTATTAAACCTTGCTAAAATTCTAATTTTGATAGCTTGCTATGATAAGTTTCTTTTAAAATTTGCGATGTAAGACCCTTTCAACTATTATAAGTAAAATGAATAGGTTATCATCTCACTTAGTTTTTATTTTTTCAAAATTCTCGACACTTCATGATGGTTGTCAAAGCCCTTGATAAGGAGAAAAATGTTGTAAGCTCCTCACCTTGCACCACTTTTATTCTTTTTTAATCCATTCTATCTAATGATTTCTTTCTCCCCTAGATTGGTGAAGACACCAAGAACCAAGTTGCTCATATTAAGATTGAGCAAAAAAACTTTAAGAAAAGTGGAGTATAGAAAAGGCAAAATTAGAGGATGAAATCAAAAGATGAAAAAAGAAGGCAAAGAGGGAGGCTAAGTCTAAGGAAGAAAAAGAAGCAGCTCTAGTTGAAGAAAAAAAAGAAGAGCTCTTAATTGGTGTTCAACCTTCAAGAGGCACAAGGTGAGGTGGAAACCCTCAAGAGCAAGCATAGTGAGGAGATCCCCCATCTGTAATACGAAGAGCAAAAGATTAAGATGATGGACCTTGAGAAGGAGTAGGGCTTAAATTATTAGAAAGCCTATGACAAAGCTTATCAAGATATCCAAGAGAGCTAAAAATACAAAATCTTGATGTTGCAGAAGATGCTTAATGGAATAAATTGAACTCAGGAAGAGGTCCTTATCCACCACCCGAACTTTTACTTAAGTTGCTTAAACTTTGCCAAGTGAGGTCAGAAAGAAGGAGCTCCTATTGCTCCTACTAGTGAAGATGATACTATTGATATTAAAATTTCTTTTTGATACATAAACACTTGAAAAATAGCAAATAGCTATGGGGAGTACTATAAGGTACTCCGGCGCACTACTCCAATATCTAAATCAACCCCCCTCATAGTAGAATAAAACTATAGAGTGATAGTGAGACAAAGAATGAAATAATGAGATACCCTTACTTTGGAGTCTACCTCTGTATTTATAGTAGATCAATAGATATTGTACTTGAATGGGATATCTAGAGTTGGGCTTGAGTTGGGCTTAAGTTGTGAATCAATTAAATATAAGCCTTGAGCCTATTGGTAAAAGATACCTATCAACACTTGGTAGACCCCTAGGTAAGGGGATCCCATTATTTCATTCTTTGTCTCTCGCTCACACTCTATAGTTTTATTCTATTAGGAGAGAGGTGACTTAGGTATCAGAATCACTATGCCACTTCCCGTAGCTGTTTATTGTTTTGCAGGTATTTATGTATTAGAACGAGATTTTGATATCAACAATTGACTCCGTTTGTTGGAAAATTTCCGGAAAATGTAACCCACCCTTATGATCTTTAATGATTTTCCAAATTTTGGTAGCGTGACGTTGTTCCTTTTTATGGATTTCTCCAAATCTGATATGTTACAATTACTTTTATTCATTTTCTTCTCCGGGTCTGGAAAATTTGTTCACAGTCTTCTAGTTTGTTTCGGTTTATCAAATTTCTCTCTTTCTTTTCCCTTTGAATCTAGCAATAGCATTCTTTTCTTCATCTTCCATGGCGATTGGTGTTTTCATTGGAGGGAACGGTTTCACCGAGAATGATTCTACATTTTTCAAAGCCTGCTTATTAAAAAGGGAAACCGTCATGTAACTGCTTCCATGTTGAATAGTAAGGCTCTCGAAACCGCAAACGGATCCTTTACTTGAGTCGAAGATCATCCTAAATTTCTGTATTCGATTTCCTCCTATTACAATTTCAATCGTATTGGAACTGTAAATTAATGAAAGTCCTCCTCAGCATTTTAAGTTTTTATAGGGGGAAAAGAAAGCACTCTTTCATACAACGCCAGAGAATCCATTGTCCTTAGTTTTACCTTTGAATCTTTATATTTTAATGATGGAGTCGTACCTATAAGGAGATTACGGTGCAAATTTTTTGTTCATGATTTTCTGGCGCCGGCTGTAAAAGATGAAGTCGTATTTAACGTGGCCGAAGTTATTCTACGCCTCATTTGCATGTCCCTGATGATTTTTACATGTTGGAGGCACCCACGACCCACGATGATAACCGTATCTCTTATCTCCTACAAATCCAGCCACTTAGTGAAATGTGATAGCTTATTTGTCATCTGGATGGTCTCACACGCGGAGAACACACCAACACGTAGATGAAGTCAGCAATCCAAGCCAAGGTTAAGCAAGACGTAAAGCGGCCGAACTAAATTCTACGAGCTTTAACAGAACGTGACATCCAAATAGCTACTGAAGAAGATGTGACATGTTTTTCATGTGCTTCCAAGCTCCATTTCTGCCGGGCTGTGAATTCCAAACCAAACTCCACATTAACCCGATATACCCCAAGTCATTTCCGACCTTCACCAAGTAACATCCGAGCTTTATCAGAACCAAACTGCGCTTCCCCTGTGCGACTTTTACCGAGTCAACTTTGCAAAAAGTACCCGATTTGAGCTTTGCCGAGCTGTGGCAGCGGGTATCTGAATGCGCGCGAGCTACTTACGATGAAGACCAGACAAAGCCTGTCTGAGTTTATCTCTACGCTAAGACCCAAGCTCCGATGAACTTTCCTCATACTTGTCGACCTTTGACTCAATAAGACCAAGCTTCACCAATGCTGAAGTCCGAGCTAACCACAAATGCCTAGTAAAGATACCAAGCTGTTGAGCGCCAGGCGCTCGTGTGTACTTCAATTATAGCTGCTCATTTTACTAAGCTGTGTGCGTGAAGTGTTGACAAGAAAATAGACCTGAAGTCAGCTGTCGATGAAGAGCGCAGGAAGTAGTTTTGTCACGAAGCAGAGACTGCTAATGAGTTTGTAGATCACTGTCATAGGAGTAAATTTGGTCATCTAGATCCTTTTTCTTCAGGAAGTGTTGACTCTTTGCACCAAGGGCTTAAAATACAATCATGCAAGTTATATCCCCACCACGACAAATGGAGTCTCGAGCACAATTTGGAAAGGCATGACATTGTGGAAGATGTCTCAATGGGTACTTGCATGTGTAAAAATAAATTCATCGAGGATGGAACTAATCGTGATATAGATGCTGATGCTCGCTTGGGAACTGACCAGAAATCTTACATACATGTTCAGCAAAGAACACATTTAGGTTTGTCAGTTCCCCCAGACGAGATAAATTTGTCAGACCTCATGAATTCTGAGGTTCTAGAGCAATCCAAGAATATGGAAGAGAAGGATGAAAGATTCTTAGATGTGGAAGTCATGAGAAAGAAAGTAAGGAGGAAGTCAAGAGAATTATCTGAAATTAAGTCAGTTGATTCGTATAAAAAGTAGATAATAGACCAAGCTTTGCCTAATGTAGCGAAGTCAGTGGCTCTTGATACATGTAACCTCGAATTAGAGTTGAATGATGTCCAGAGAAAGGAAACCCTCAATACACAGGATAATAGTAATCACAAATAACAAGCTCAGTGTTTGCGAGAATGAGACAGGAGGAGGTGGGCGACAAAGGTAAGAAGATTCCTAAGGGTTTTCGTAGCATGGAGAAGGGCAAAAGGAGGGTGAAAAAATGTGAAGTTGATGACGGTCACTTGCTGGTCTCTAAAATTATAAAGAATAAAAAGTTCAGTCCAAGTTCTAATAGATTTGTATGAAAAACGAAGTTCCACAGATCAAAGGCTAGAAGGATACTAAAGTCCCAGAAGGCTCGTTGCAAGCTGTTTCCCCGTAACTTGGCTAAGGGAGGCAAGTTCTCAATGGATTCTAGAACAGTTCTATCGTCGATGATTGGTTCTCGGTCCATATTCCCAAAGGATGTGATACACTATCACGATCCAAAAGGTAACTCTGTGGTTAAGGAAGGTCAGGTTACTAAGGATGGTATCATTTGTAACTGCTGCATAAGGTGCTTTCAATGACTTAATTCAAGGTTGATGAAAATTATCCAAGTGATGACTCCTGTGGACTTTGTGGCGACGGAGGAGAGTTGTGGCGAGCCAATTTCAAGCCGAGTACCTTACCTGGCCAAGCAAATACCAAGCTCTAATTTAGAAGTAGCTCAGCATGACAGCAACACCACTCTGCGGCAGTTTAATTCCCACTCCAACTATGCACACACTAAATCCCGAGCAGTTTTCTAGTTGGATAAGCAGCAACAAAATATTGTCCGACCTAGATAAGGAATAATAACCGAGCTCTCCACAAGGTTTCTCCGAACCGCATCCTTCAACAACCGAGTTATAATGCTAGGCAGACCAAAGTCCGAGTTTCCTTGTCCTATGCGAAGTTGCTTAAATCCATGCACCATGCTTCAAGAGGGTTGATGTCGAGCTTCGACCATAGTGCTTCATCCGAGCCTCGCGCATGCATGGATGCTGACCAAATGAGAAAAAGAAGTAACCCGAAATTCCAAGTGCATGAAATTTGAGTCCCTTCTGACCAAATCCGAGATCACTCCAGCAAATCAAGTAAACTTGAGTAAATCAAGTCGCAAATCTGCTTTGCCGAGCTTCTCCTCTTCAATTCCATGAAGATATCCATAGATTACAGAGAATATGAGTTCAAAGAATTCAGATGTATATGAACTATATGAAAGAATGAAAATGAACCATCTAAAAAGATCTTTGTTCATCACAATAAATATATACAATTAGTTGCAACTAACTAACAACTACTTGTACATGTGTTAAATAAAATGCCGGCTCAGCTTTACTAATATGCCGGCTTATACCCTGACTCAGCATCCTAATGGTTCGTACCCCTCGTGCTTGACGAAGGCCCAGCTTGACACAAAAAGAAGCCAAGTGATCAGCGGAGATAGAATTAGTGAATAAATCAGCAGCTACAACTGAGATGAGACATGACTGGTATGAAGAAATCCATGAGAAAGATGATCACGAATGGAGTGAACATCTATAGAGATGTGTTTAGTGCAATTGTGAAAACAAGGATTAGCAACAAGTTGAATTGCTGACTTGTTTTCACAATGTAGTGAAACATGGAGAGATAGAGAAACATCCAAGTTTGCTAGGACATAAGAAATCCACAAAAGCTCCTTAGTAGCAGCACTCATGCTCTTATACTCAGCTTCGGTGGAAGAAGTACAAATGATTTGTTGTTTCTTGGTCTTCCAAGAAATAAGAGAATGTCAAAAAAAAAAAAAAAAGCAAAAACCAATCAAGGATTTGCGATCTAGCAAGGAAGAGTCCCAATCCACATCATTGTAAGCTATAAGATCAAGTGTAGAATCAGTTGGGTAAAATAAACCCAAAGTAGAAATCCCTTTCAAGTGGCGCAAGATGTGACCAGTAGCATTAAAATGACCAATTTAAGGCATGGAAAGAAATTGATTCAAGTGATGAACAATGTAAGAAATGTCGAGACGAGCAATGGTAAGATACAACAATCATCCTACGAGTCTCCTATACTGCAATGGATCAAATAAAACTTCAGAATCATCTTTAAACAAGTTAAGGCCAACGGGTAAGGGAACAACTGTAGGACGACAACTAGTTAAGCCAACATCTATTAATATATCCAAAATAAATTTGTGTTGATTCACTAATATGCCTTAAGAAGTGCGACACAATTCAAGACCCAAGAAAAGTCAAGCTTCCCCTAAGTCCTTGATAGTAAATGCATCATGTAAAGTAAGCTTGAGAGCAAAAAAAGTAGCAATATCAGTGCCTGTGACTAACAAATGACCAACATATAGAAGCACAATAGTAAAATAAGTCCCTGTATGCTTCACAAAGAAGGAATAGTCACTCTTAGATCGAATAAAACCATAACGAATAAGAAATTGAGAAATCTCAACATTCCATTACTGTGATGCTTGCTCAAGTCCACATAATGAACACTTAAGCTTGCAAACTTGCCTTAGTTTAGCTTTAGTATATCATTGAGGAGAATGCATATAAGTCTCCTCATTAAGAAAACCATGTAGAAAAGCATTGTTAATATCTAACTGAAACAAAGCCCAACCCCATATTGAAGCTAAAGCAAGCAAAATACGAATGGATCCTAGCTTAGCTACAAGTAAGAGAGTATCATAGTAGTCAACACCTTCAATTTGATTGTAAACCTTAGCTACTATGCGTGCCTTCAACCGTTTAACACTACCATTGGTTTTGCATTTAACTTTTTAAACCTACTTAGAACTAATAGTTATTTTTACCTAGAGGTAATGAAGATAACTCCCAAGCATTATTCAATTCAAGTGCTTCAAGTTCTCCATTTATAGCACTAATCCAATCTGGATTCTTAGCTACTTATGCATATTAAGTAGGTTCTTGAGTAATCAAAACTAGTGCTAAAGATCGAATAAATTCATGAGGATAGGTGTAAAGAGAATTAAGATTAGAAAAGGAATAAGGGCAAGTAGAAATAGAAGATTGTGATCTACCAATAGAACACTAAAGTTAATGAACATAATTTAACAACCAAGAAGGTGTTCTATGTGACTTAGAGGACTTGCGAATAGCAACAGGCAAGGAAGAATTTGATTGAACAGAAGAATGATCTATTGTAGAAGTAGAAGGAATAGAAGAGGAACTAAACTAACCAAGTAAAAGACCAAAATTAGAAGCATGAACACCAATAGTATGATTGGATTGAGTAGGCTAAGAAGGCAAAAGCTTAGGCTCTATAGCTAAAGGAACATGTAGTAAACTAGCAGCAAAATGTTCAACTTATCCTATTGCAATAGAAGGAACTGTATCATCTTCAAAGGAAAGATAGACTCATTAAAAATAACATCTCTACTAATCAGCACTTTCTTAGCCTCAAGATCATATACCTTATAAGCTTTGTGACTAGTTGCATATAAAGAAAAAAAAAAAAAAAAGCACTTTGAAGCTCTTGAATAAAACTTATCTAAAGATTTTGGATAAGTAGCAACATAACATAAGCACCCCATAACACGTAAATGATCTTATGAAGGTGGTACACCAAATAATACTTCGTAAGGAGTCTTCCATTGAAGAATATACAAAGGCATGAGATTGATAAGATAAGTGGCAATCAAAATATACTCCCTTAAAAAACTCTTAAGCAAATTAGCATGAGTTTGCAAAGCCTAAGCAGTATCTAAAATATGCCTATGCCTATGCTTATGCTCTACCCTTCCATTTTGTTGTGGAGTGTATATAGTAGTCCTTTGATGAGAAATCCCAAATTTAGCAAAAAAAAGCCTAACAATGATATGATAGAAACTTTACCCCATTATTTGATTGCATAAATTTAGGTATAAGAGAAAAGTGATTTGAAAGATAATGAAAAAAAAGTTCCAAGTATATAACAAGTTTTGGATTTATTATTCATCAAATATATCCAATTAGTATGAGAACAATCATCCACAAGAGTAAGGAAATAAGATGCATCCAAAAGTGATGGAGTCTGATATGGTCCCCATATATCTACATGTAGTAAATGAAACAATGTAAATGAATGATGAGTACTTCTTTCAAAGGGCAATCTATAAAACTTAGACTTATGACAAGTATTGCATATAAAGTTGGTTCTATTAAGGGAATTATAAGGAGTCAAGTGTTTAATTTTTGAAAGTGAAGAATGTCTAAGTTTGGCATGGAATATGATGCGGACCGAGACTAAGAATAGATAAGGTCAATCGCTGGATGGGTTCAAGCTTATTGAAAGCTTAAAGAAGTTAATGGGGGAATGGTATGAAAGAACAAATGATGAATGAAAAAAATAAGCAAAACTCACGAACAACTCCAATGAAATTTTTGAGGACTTATGGCACAGCTTGATATGATGCACGAGTTGGTTTGGTAAGATTACTTGCCACCTAACTTTGCTTAAGGTATAGGATAATAGCGAAGTGAGAGTAAACAAGAATAGTGTTTATGCAAAAGAAGAATATCCAATATGTTAAAGGTAATTTGTTGTTTTTAGCTATAAGTACAAGGGGTATTTATATCTATAAGTTAGGGCAATTTGCCTAAAAGGAAAAAGATAAAAGGGCATTTCCTAAGAATGTAGTATATAAGATACAAAGGATAAAAATGAATATTTAAGAAAAATAATCATTGGTCTGATGGATTCTACACATAGTTCTGTACACGTGGTGATAATATATTGGTGATGCCATTGGAAGATGCAGACAAAAAGTACAGCTAGCTTGCTTTTCCAAGTAGAGATAACTTAGTCAGTTTGAACTCTCTCTTTTGATAGATTGGCATAATGGATGTCGAGTAAATGATTAGCTAGATGTGAGTGAGAATGAGAGTTGGCTGTCGTTTCGGTCGACCTTTTCTCGACACTCTATATGTGAGAAATAGGCAATCATTTGGCTCGGGGTGTAGAATGAGTCAGTAAGGAGATACTCGGCCTTGGCAAAAGTCGAATGGAGTAGAAGAATCCACCTTGTCAAGCCTTTCAGTCCTTAGGCTCGGCTGCATGTTAAAGGCCTAGTAGCCCAATTCTTATTAGAATAGATGTAAAGAAGTAGAGTTATCATATGAAAAAGTACATGCCTAATGTTGTTCACAAGACTCTTTTTCACTAGAACTACCCAATTGCTTGTGAATGTGAATATAAAGACCATTGATAGCATATGCTATAGCAAGAGTGCTCTTGGTGGTCAAGGCCTGAAAATAAAGAAAAGAAGAGTTAATAGTGATCAAGAGTTGTTTCTCACTCAGAATTTGTGACACAAATAATAGATTATCGGTACACTTTATGTAGTATAAGGTTAGGTGTAATAACAATGTACCTGTAATAGTAACATATTTAGGCCTTTAACATCAATAGAACTATAACTAGTAATTTGCTTATGCTTTTGTACTTGCTGGACCAAATAGAGCACCTTATTCATAGTGGGAATCAGATCCATTGATAGTATTTATTTTCGTACGGATTCAAATCCTTCATTTAAGCCCATTAAAAATAGCATCACTCTATTCTCTGATTCATACACTACAATATGCTCAACTAAAACACAAGTACAATAGTCTATTCATCCACATTCACAAGTTGGATAACTATTTAAGGCTTGTAATTCATCCCATATCCTTTTGGCTTATTATAATAAGCACCAACACTTAAATTTCCTTGCTTCAAGTAAAAATTCTCATGTTGCAATTGAAAAATCAAAGGCTTATTTCCCTATCCATATTGCTCTTTCATTTCATTCCACAATTCAATCACTAATTTAGCATACAAAAAATTCTATGATATATCAATTGTCATAGAATTTAGGAGCCAACAATGTATCATATAACCATTTTGTGTCCAATGAATCAAATCTGGTGAATTGTCTCTAGGTTTAGATATTGTTCCATCAACAAAACCTAATTTCAATTTAGCCCCTAGACCTATCCTAATTGTACAACTCCAAGTCAAGTAATTTGTTCCATTAAAAACATTGTTTCCAATCTCCATTCTCGGATTATCCAAGGTAGAAATGTACAAAGGATCAAATGAAATCATATCTCCTTGAACAACTGTGGTATTCACCAATTAATTATTCATACTAGTAAATTCCAATTAAGAAAACCAACAAAGCAAATAAAAAAAATCTACAAACTACAAGAATTCAATTGCAATAAGAATCATGGAACAAGTAATATGTGCTCTGATACTATCTCGAATTCCATGAAGATAGCCACAGGTTACAGAGAGTATGAGTTCAAACAATTCAATTGTATGTGAATTATACAAAGGAATGAAAATGAACCATCTAAAAAGATCTCTATACATCACAGCAAAATATATACAATTCATTGCAACTAACTAACAACTACTTGTACACATGTTAAATAAAATGCCAGCTCATACTCTGACTCAGCATCCTAATGGTTCATATCTCCGAGCAGAGGAGCTGAATTCCAAGTTAAGCCAAGGTCTTTTAAGTCCCTTCTCTGACCTCCTTTCCCGAGATTCTATCTCGAGTCCGAGCTAGCTACCTATCGTGCGTAAATCTGAACTACACACGTCCCAAGCTCCATATATGCACTCCATAGTAGCTGAACATTAGCAGGCCAAGCCGCCCAATGCTGGACTCCACTTGATGCATGAGTTGCTGGGTAAAGTCGACTCTCCGGCTGCTTTTGTTTGGATTGTATGAACTGCAGAGCTGTTGTTCGGAGCTCAGAGGTCGAAGGTCGGAGCTTGGAGCCCGGAGCACCTTACCGAGCTGTTGTAAGCTAACGAGTTGCTTGGAAAACGAACACCAATCAAATATTGACACCGAGCTGTTTTGTGCAAAAAAATCAAGTTGAATGTCCATACAGTCATTAAGTCGAGAGTAACTTCAGCAAAACCAAACGCTCGAAATTTGAGCCGTGTTCATTTTCTAAGCAAACCAAGCACAGTTCAATAGTAGCCGAAGTCAAGAGGACTTCCAAGCGAAACTCTAAGCTGCGTATTATAGTACGGGCAAGTAGTAGTCGAAACTTGAGCAATTCCAAACTAAGCATTTAAGTGGAACCGACTTGAGTCACCTATTGCTGGGCCTGATCAAGATCACAGCACCCATTCGGGCTGTTTGATCTACATCCATGCTTCGAGCCTACCTCTTGAGCTTGTTGATTGCGTTCCAACTACCCGAGCTAATCTTCGTAAGAAACACATGCAGCATGCCGAACTATCCATGGAGCTTAGTTCACCGACAAGCTGCAGACCAGACTCTATACACCCTGCAGTCAATATTAAGGACATCAAATATAAAGACATCAAATGTACAGAGGAGCTCAACTAGCGATGGTTTAAAAACTTGTTTGGTTTGGAAGGAGTTCCTTTATCCTTATAAAATCAATACTCACTTTTTGATGGAGTCACAAAGGGGATATTCGTCAGGTAGCTAACGGTTCGGGAGTTCAGCTGGCAAGGGGCATGGGTCCACAATGAATAAACTGAAATTCTTGGTTTGATGGAATAAAACTACGCAGGAAATGTTGTGATATAAGGAAATGGGTGGGTCCTATATTCATTTCACATTGACGAGACACGTGAGGGCCCAAACTAACAACAATAACCTCTACATGGACAAACACCAGTAAATGACAAGCTGAACCGAGTACCAACAGCTTCTTTAGCTGACCAATCATGTTAGAAACGTATCAACAAATGTACTGGTATATTCCCTAACAGCAGTTGAAAATAAAGGTAGAGTAGCTTACCAAGCAGCCAAAAGCTAATATATTGATTTCACTGCAAAGTTTACTCTTAGTAAGCACTACACTAATTAGAGCTCTACTACCAACAATTACTTGGCAAAAATTCCAACTACACATCACCGAGCTACTAAGCTTCAAGCTCCACTCATGTGCCCATCCTCATTGGTGAAAGATGAGTAAAATTTCTCTATTATTATTTATGATTAATTCTATTATTTATTTTTGAGATATGTACTTTATGTTGTTCCTTGTGCTAACTTATTGTTAATATTCACATTTGATTCATGGATTATGTAGATATGTACTTTATGTTGTTCCTTGTGCTAACTTATTGTTAATATTCACATTTGATTCATGGATTATGTATTATTTCTCTACAGTTGCTCCATGACCTAAACTTTGAGAAACCTAATAATGAGAAGTATCAATCATTCAACACTTGTAATGATTTATTAAAATCTTAGTAAGTTTATTTTTTCCCTTTCTTGAGATAAAAACGAGAAATCAAAGACAAACTGAGGCTAGGGAAACACCCTCCACCTTAATCCCATGCAAACATAATTTGCTAACGGGCTACTCTAAAATAGCTCTAAACTCTACATAAAATGGGTGATCAGCAAATGACAAAGTGCTAATCGCTAAGTCCTATATTTGATAGATGATAGGAAAAGGATATCCTTAAATCTTTAAGTCCTAAGAAAAGATGATAGGATATAAAGCTTAAACTCCTTTAAGAGTGACAAGCATAAAGCTATAAGTCCTAAGAAAGGACGATGAGCTATTAGATAAGTCTTAAGCCATCAATTGGTGACGAGCATGATGCTTTAAGTCTAATAATTAGATGACGAGCCACCTAGAAGCTCTAAGCTATCAATTGGCAATGAGCATAATGTTATAAGTCTAATGAATAGACGATGAGCTACTTGGAAACTCTAAGCCACTAAATGGTGACAGGTGAGATACTCTAAGTCCTACAACTTACATGAATGATGAGTAAATAAGCCTAATGTCCTATATCACTAACAGACTTGAGGCTAATAAGCTTCTTTAGACCCTCGCCTTTTCATTCATACAAATATCTTCTAGTGCTCTGATTTGTTCTGACCTTCACCTCTTCAAGCCCTTTATTATAGACTTTCCAAAACTCTTACTTAGATACTCTCTTTGCTATTTTAGCAAAGAGAGTAGGGGGTAAGTGTTGATAGCCATTTTTACAAGTAGGCTTAAGGCTTATATTTAATCGGCACATGACTTAAGCTTAACTCTAGAGGTCCCATTCGAGTACAATATTCTCTAATCTACTCTAAATACGGAGGTAGACTCCTAGGTAAGGGGATCCCATTATTTCATTATTTGTCTCTCATTGTCACTTTAAAGTTTTATTCCAATACAAGGGGGCTGATTTAGGCATCAGATTGATCATGTTTAGATACCCTTTGGTGCCCCTGGTAGTTGTTTGTTGTTTTGCAGGTATTCATATACCGAAACAAAATTTTCATATCAATAAATACCAATGAGATAAAGGTAGAGGACCAATTGGATAAGGATGCTAATGCCCTTATAGGTGATATTGCTGACCCTTAAGAAATTCCTGATACTTTTGAAGCCCTTGAAGCTCCTATATCTGAAGTTACTACTCTAAATCCTTCTTTTAAACCCAAGCCTAACTCTAACTAAGTTTTTAACAACCATAATCTTACTGTTGACGAAGTTCCGAAAAAAGTAAATCATTTTTTTATCTACTTATTTATTATTATTATTATTTTTACTTTTGAATTATTCTTACATCGAGATGCCAACCTATGTCTAATGTAATGATAATTTATCAAACTTTTACTTAAGCCTTTGAAAGACCCATATGTCTTTTCAATTTGAATTTTGGGTTATACTTATTTTGTTTAACGTTTATGTCTTCATTTGTTGATTTCTATAATGCATATGCCTTATGATATTCATGAGCCCTTTAAATTTTCTATTAGATGATTTGGGCAATTGTTGATGTCGTTATCTTTGTCTATCACAAGACTTAGACCTTTATGCTTACACTTTAGTAGTTTGGGAGTTCTCAAGAACTCAGCGTCCATGCAATTGGTTTGGAATGCTTAAGCTAATAGTAGTCCACCTATCCATTGATTAAGCTTAAAATGTTATGCTCATATATTAAGGCTTTTAGGTAACTTATCACCTTCTTAGTAGACTTAGAGTATTATACTTATTGTCAATTGATGACCTAGGGGTTTATAGATAGCTCGTCATCCTTTGTGAGGATTTATAGCTATTATGGTTATCACTCCTAAAAGAGTTTGAGGCTTTTGCATCCTATCATCTAAATTACCTCTAGACTTAGAGATTCATGGATATCCTTTTCTCATGTCCATCAAGTGTAGGACTTAGGGATTTAGCACTTTACTTTTAAGTTTTTCCTTGTCATAAAGGTCAGGCAAGGATTGTGTTTTTCGTTTATGATTATTTCCATGCTTTTGCAAGGAATGCCGTGTTAAAACAAAGCATAATATAAAGTTGAACAACATCAAATAATTGAACACTACATTTTATGAAACATTAGAAGGAAATAAGGTCGGTTCATTAGTTTCGACCATACACAACACATTGATAAGAAAGATGAATGGTCAAATGAGTTTATGGACAAGTCCATTACAAACATAACCACAAGCAAACAATCAACACTAATAATAAGTCAAACAAACAATGATATCTTCATTCATAGGCTAGTCATTTGAAATATGGCTTAAGGTTGTTAACATTCTACGCTTAGGGAATCGGTTATCTATCGAGCCTTTCTAACCTATAGGCATGTCTATTCTTTATTACCTTTTTTACCCTAATGGGGTCATCCTAAGTAGGGATTAAATTCCCTTGACATTCTCTTGCTCCTAATGCCTCCAGCTTCTTGTAGATCAAATCAACAAGTTGGAAGCACTTATGCCTAACATAATTGTAATAGTACTAAGTTGCACAATGCTGGTAAGCAGTAAGATGAGCTTTGGCCCATGCTCACGTTTTGTAGATAATGTCCAAATTAGCTTGTAGGCCTATGTCATTGTATTCAAGGGTGTAAGCTCAAACTCTTGCACGTTCTACTTAGAGCTTAATCGACAACACAACTTTTGACCCGAAGGCTAATATAGAGTGTGACTTGTCAAAGTCCTTTGTGTAGTCTTATACCTCCACAAAACGTTAGGCAATTCATTTGCTTATCTATTGCCAACTTAGTTTAACCTCTATTTTAAAATTTGAAGAATAACTTTATTCACAGTCTCGACTTGACCATTACTCTAAGGATGCATGACAGATGTATAGCATAATATAATTTTCCAATCTTAATAAAACTCACGAAACTTGTCATTATCAAATTGTGGCCCATTATCTGCAATAACAGTTGAAGGTATACCAAACTTGGTTAAGATGTTGCTTACCATGAAAGCCTTAACACTTCACTCCATTATGCTTGCTACTGCCTTAGCTTCGACCCATTTCATAAAGTAATCAACTGCAACAAAGATGTACTATCTTTGGTTAGTTGTCTTTAGGAATGGACCAACTATGTTTGACCCCCATTAGGCAAAAGGCCAAGGATTAGTGAGCAGGATCAAATATGAGCTCAGGGCCTTTTATATTGGAGCATTTCTTTAACAGCAATCACAAGTCTAAGCTAGGCGAAGTGCATCTTTCTTCGTTGCAGGCCACCAATATCCTAGGCGCAATGGTCTTATGTATAATACTGCAGCTCTAATGTGATTGCTAAATACTCCAAAATGAAAGTTGGAGACTTGTTCTGCTTCCAATGGTCGAAAACATCTTAAATAAGGCATACTTAAACCCCTTTTATATGACTTCCTATCAATAACCATAAAATTAGTGGCCTTATACACAAGTCTTCGAGCCTCTTTACTATCTTGAGGTAGAAAACCATCCTTGAAGTTCTCCAAAATAGGTATGTATCCAACAATACTCCTCTTCCTATTGTTGAACCTCTAAACATTTTACTAGTTGTCTTTCCATGCTCTTTTTTGGTAAATATTCAATAAAAATTTTCTCCTCCCAATTTAGCAGTCTTGTAGAAGCTAGCTTAGACAACTTATCTGCTATATAATTTTCTATCCTTAGAATCTTCATTAATTGCTAGGTTTCAAAATTTGATCCGATCTCCTTCACCAACTGGAGATATTTAATCATGTTCTCATCTTTAGCCATGCTATCTCCCTTAACTTGATAACAACTAACTGAGAGTTAGAGTAAATCCAAATGCTTTGCTCTAACTTCTTTTGCTAGCTTTGTTCCTGCCATCAATTTCCTATTTTCTAATTCATTATTGCTAGCTAGAAATCTAAACTTCAAAGCATAAGAAATTTAAGCTCCCATAAGGCTTTTCAAGATTAGTCCTGCCCTACTTCCTTAACATGTGGATGACCCATCAATGTACAGCTTCCAAATTAGCTGCTCACTTTTTGTAATAGATCTCTCGATCCTAGTAAACCTAACTATGAAATTTATAAGAATTTGAGCTTTCTATGCCTCCTTAGGTCAATATTAAATCCCAAGAGCATCGAGTTTCAAGGCATACTTTACCAGCCATCCTAAAGCATTAAGCTTGTGTAGAGTTTACTTTAGGGGTTGATTAGTTAAGACCACAACTTGATGAGCCTCAAAGTAAAGTCAGAGTTTCATGGCTGCTATAATGATAGCTAAGACAAACTTTTCCAATTTGGAATATCACAACACTAGACCTTGTAGAACATGACTAACATAATACACTGGCCTATGAACCCGCCCTTCCACTTATGCTAGTATAGATAAAAGAGCATGCTTACTCTTAGATAGATATAAGTAAAGAGTTTCCCCATCAATCGGCTTTAATGAGATTGATGGTTTGGTTAAAAATTCCTTTAAGGCCTTAGAAGCTTGCTTGCATTCTTCAGTCTACTGAAATTTGAGAGGATTTCTTAGAACATGAAAAAATTCTACATATTTCTCTATGCTCCTAAAAACAAATCTATTTAATGTTGCTATACGATTGGTCAACCTCTAGACCTCTTTAATGGACTTCGGTGATTCCATATCCAACACAACTTGAATCTTCTCGGAATTAGCCTTAATCCCATGTTATGTCACTAAGAAGCCTAGGAATTTCCTTGAAGATGCGTTGAACACACATTTCTAGGGATTTAACTTCATATTGTGTCATTTGACCATGTTGAAGGTCTCTTAGAGGTCGATGAGAAGTTCTTCATTGGTCTTCTCGTAACAATCATATCATCCACATAAACCTCAATATTCCTAAAATTGGTGATGAAAGATGCATGTACCTAATTAGAAGGGTGCATCTTGATCTTATTCTATCTAGAAAAAGCATCCATAAAGCTTAACAAAGCATGCCCTGAAGTTGAGTTGACCATTTGGTTTATATGGGGCAAAAGAAAATAATCCTTTGGACATGCCTTATTTAGATCTATAAAGTTGATGCACATTCTTCACATTATATTCGCCTTATTGACTAGAATACAATTAGCTAGCTAAGTGGGATAGGATTCTTCCCTAATGAACCTTACCTTCAATAATTTTTAAGCTTCCTCCTTTTACGGCTGCTTACCTCTCTGGGGAAAAATGCCTTTTCTTTTAACCTTTGCCACTAGGTTAATATTCAATTTATGAATAATCACCTCTTCAAGGATCTTAAGCATGTCAAATGAAAACTAAGAAAAAATATCCCTATTAGATCAAAGAAAATGTACAATACTTTCTTGAAGGTTGGTCAGAATATTGGCTTCGACCTTAGTGACATGCTTATGATTATCACTTAATTATATAGGGAATGCTTCCTCTATTGGTTCCCCTCTTACTTGCAATTGGTTACTCATACCTTGCTTGATATGATAAACCTGATCTCTCTTCAAAGCTTTTAAATACAGAGCTCTAGCCAATTGTTGATCCTCATGACATGTTCTCAATCTAGTTGGAGTTGGAAAATTTTCCTTTTGATGAGCCATTAACACTGCCATTTTAAAGGTGTTGATGGAAGGTCGGCCTATTATTCCATTATAGGGTGAGGGACAATTGATTATGACAAAATCAATATCCTTTTCCATAACACTCTCATCATCCTTGATCTGTAAAGTTAAGGTAACTAGCACTTGAACCTTCACTGGTTAATTATTGAACCCGTACAAATTGTACTTATACAATTGTATCTTGTAATTTTTGAGCTTCGATCACATCTGATGAAAGCATGCTTAAAGATGATGTCAATTGAGCTTCAAGTGTCGACCATGACTTTCTTGACTTCGAACTTAGCCAATCTAGTCATAATGACCAGTCATCATTATGATGGAACTGGACTCCTGCAGATCCTTCTCTAAAAAGATAATCATGTCATCAACTCTATGTCCTTTCCCTCCTAAATTCAACATATGATCACCCTATGCATCAGGCAAGCTTAATGTGGCTAAAGTGTTTCCTCTAATCGATTAGCAAAAAATGACATTGATTACACCCCTAAAAGCTCGGTTGTCTCCTCTTTCATTGTTTTAGACGACTATATCTTGATTATTAGGTTGGATGTCATTGTCTTGAGGTTATTATTCCATCCTCCTTTTAGTGGGTCATTCAATGCTTTTCCCCTTATCCACCATAAACTTCCTCAAGTAGCCTCTCTAGATAGCATCTTCTAGTACATTTTTCAAGTGGATGCACTCGCTTGTGTTATGGCCTCGATCTCCATGGAAGTTAGAGTACTTGTTTGAATTCTTTCTCTTAGGATTATTCCTCATTTTCTTTGGCCAAGCTAAGAAACCCTGGTGTTGTACTGCCATTAAGATATCCAACATAGGTTAGTTTACGGGGGTATGTGTGACAAAGGTTGAAATTGTCCTTTTTTGATCTCTTAAAGGTTAGCTCAGCTTATCATAGATGTGAAACTTCTTCCCAAGTTGATCTTTACGAGATTCTCTCCCTTTCCCTAACCTCCTTTTGTACTCTTCTTTTTCAAGTTCTCTCCGAACTTGCATCTAATCTTCTTAACGTAAAAATTTCTCCAATCTCCTAGTAAAGTCATCTAACATGGTCAGTAGGTACTTAGGGAGAGACTTGAAAAAGTTTGAATCCTCCATGACTCTTTTGCAAATATCATGGAGTGCTACACTCTTGTCATAGTTAGTGATCTCAATCATCAGCTGGTTAAACCTGTGTACATAATCTCTGATTGTTTCCTTAGGTTGTTACTTAATTGAGGTTACAAGTGAAGAATCCTTACCAAGAGGCCTACTGGTAGACTTCCTTAAAGTAGAAGGGGAGACCTTAGAGGCCATTGCATAAGATAAGCCATACAATTCTTTTAATGTACAAAATCTATTCAGATGGTCATTTGAATCCTTTTTCCCATCATACGTGCTAAACTAAGGTAATCTGACACTCAATAGGAGGACCTCGTCCATAATGTCTTGAATGAAAGGCCTTGACTTTCTACCCATTGCAACTATTTCTCTTTTAGAAGTCCCTTCTATCACCATTCTCTTTATGTATTCCTCCAAATCTTATGAACTCATGTCTACAACTACCTTTTGCTGCAGATAAGCTGCTAAATGCTCGATTTTCCTTTCTATACACATTTATACATATGTTGTGGTTTGAGCTTAGATTGGCATCAACTGACAATCTTTCTCCACTTGTATCTCTTACCTTTGTTGTTGAGCAGTTTCATCCACTACAACGGCTTTACTATGAAGTTGCTACATTGCTTCTTCTTGAGCAAGTGGGTTAGTTTCTTCCCTTGCCTACTGTAATAAAGGGGCAGAAGAAGAAGTAGTATCTCGTTCATTAAGCTTCTACCTTAATTCATGGTTACTGGCTCGAACTTCTTTAAGTTCCTTAGTAAACTTAGCACATAAAGCTTCTAATGGTGTTATGCATGAATTGTTATTATTCTATTCCTATAGTTGAGTACGCTAATCATGAAATTCTACTTGATACACCTACGAAGGGAGTTGTTGTGGTGATATTGCTTCTTGAGTTGTCTAAGGGGCACTCCCCTTACATCAGGAGTGTTGTTATCTTTCGATTTTGCCTTAGTTACCTTTGGGTTTATAGGAAATAGACAGTGCCAAATTGTTGATGGTAAAAGTTGGTGTTGTGAAATACTTGGACACTTAGCAAAGAATCCTTTAAAAAAGAAAAAAGATTAGGTTATGTGGGTGTCAGGGTAACTTTAGCATTACTACTCAGATACCTAAGTTAGGTAATAGATTAAGTGAAAGAAAAGGGAAAAAGAAGGAGTTACATAAAGTGTCCAAAAGACCTTATGGAAGTCCTCCAAGATCTATTTATAGTTACAGATCCACCCCTATTTGATAGATGTTGCCTCCAATGTGCGCTAGATTTAAATTTAAGACCATTTCCCAATGTTGGGGGATGTGTCTTGATCGATGGTAGTTGGTAAGTAGTTAGTTCTACAAGAAGCCTAATTGTTCGCACTCTACATTTGAATTTAAATTCCTTCGTGATAGGAATCAACCTACGACTATCCTTAAGTTAAAGCCAATCAACTCTTGCTGAGGCCTAGCAATTGCTAGAAGGATGAGAAGGAGAAAAAGAGCCACTCGACAACAAGTTTATCATATACCTAGTAGCCGAAAGGTCACATTGTCAAGAGTTGGAGGCCCAAGATCCACTCGGCACGGCAAGGAAAGACTAGTGCTGACTAATTCTAGAACTCAGCAATTATGGGCCAACTTTTTGGGTGTCTTGGCTAAGTACTGCAAGACTTTAGGGACTCCTTCTTAGACCCAGACATCCAATTGTCGAACCCACCCAGATCAGATCTTAGTCCTTTTAGGACTGGTCGAGTGATTATATGTCGACTTCTTTTATTAAACATACATTTTTGTATACTTATGAATATTTCCCTTATTCTTAATTATGGGCTCATTCTTTAAGGTTTAAGGCTTTCTATATTATTTACAGTTTTGCCACTAAGGTCTAGGACTTACTATAAATAGCAATATTTATAATTAACAAAGAGATAATATATACATTATTGGACAAAAAACAATATTCCTACACTTGGAACTTCCCTCTTTCGAGCAAGGTTATACTTGAGCTCTTAGAGCTTGCTTTTGCCAAATTATTGAGTGTTGATTAAACTCTTTAATCTTTTTTGTGTTTTTATCAATCTTGTCCTTAAGATTGTAGTGAACCTATCATTTGAGTAAGTTAGTAAGTTACAACTAAACTCTCATTTGAAACCCAAGCAACATTTAGTGTTCATGAGTTATATCAAACTCTATTTCAAGCTCAACTCTTGATTGTGTTTATGTCTTGGTGCGTGATATCCATACATATTCACCGTTGAACCCACCCATTTTACTTCCTATTCATCATACCTACTTGAACCCCGATTGCCTCATTCTTGGTTCGAAACTCACTGCTGTATCACTTGAGGCTAACCGAGTCTTATTGAGTTATGAGTAGTTCCTTTGAGTTGGCTAAGGCAAATCCAACCTACCATAGTTGGGTTTTTGTATGCTTCTTAGGCATATTTGGCTTGTTAACTTTCCTAAACCGATTGGTTCCTTTAAGGTTGCTAAAAGAGCTAAAAAATGCAGTGCAATAGGAGTTGAAAGTGAGTAAGCAAGTTGAATGCCTTGTAGTTTAGGTCGGTACAAGCCTTTAAGAAGAATCACTATTAACAACTTCAATACTTTTTCCGATTAGATATTACAAGGGTTCCCCCGTCACTAATAAGTGCTCTAGAAGCATTAAATTAGGAAAATAAGCTTTTTAGGAACCATTTCACCACCCTAGTGTTATTAGTTAGTAGAGCTTGAGTTTCTATCCATTTGGATACGTAATTCACTACTATTAGGATGTATTTGTTCTCATTTGAATTCAAAAATGCTCCCTTAAAGTCAATTCCTTAGATATCAAAGACTTCATAGATTAATATTGGGTTTTGCAACGTTTTATCCCTTTTGGATATATTCCTTACTCTTCGGCATCTATCTCATAATTCCACAAATTTCTAGGAATCCCATAACAATTTAGCTAATAAGAAAAGGACACGAGGACCTTATGTACTATATTATTTACACTAAGATATCCTTTAGTTGGGCTTCCATGACAATGATATAAAATTTGCCAACTTTCTAAGTAAGATACACATCAACGATGGATTGTCGACCTATTAATTATTTCATGGATTTCTTTTATGGAAACCGTTTAGATTTTAACAAGTTAACCTTTGAACCCAAATTTTCTAATATCTATTTTTCTAAAAAAAAATTTAGAAAACCCATGGGCTAGTAGTTAAAATTAAGGTCCATCCAACCATTGACTCTAATTTTACCTTTTTCTCGATTTTGATCAGGTGATGACTCTTTCTTCAAAAGTTATTCTTAAAAAAAAAAAATATTTCTTAGACTGGTTAAGAGATTTATGTTAAGCGAACCGAGCTTAATATAAATCAAGCTAAGAAAAGAGGGAAACTAAATTTTTAGCCTGAAAGTTTGGCAACTCCATTGGGGATGGTCAATGGGTTAGCCATGAAAAAAATTCATGAAATTTAATTGGGCCTTTGTTTTTTTTTTTTTTGGAAAAAAAATTAATAATAATAATTAGGCTTTTCCTTTCTTAATTGAGGTTTTCTATTTTTTCCTTCCCTTCTTATAAATATTTGTGCTAACTCTTGTTCAAGTGTTGTAAGGAAATTCGAAATATAAAAAAGCCTAATGGGCCTTGGGAGTAGGGTGTTTATGGGGGGGATCATGAAATATGTGCTTAGATATGGTCAAACCTGGACTGTCCTAAGAACCTAGGAGGGAAGCCATTGTGTAAGTCTCAAGTGATGTGGTATAACCATGGTGTGCCTAAGAGTTTAATTATTACTAGAACTTATCGTGGCAAATCAGACTAAAATGAGTCTTCGAAATATCGAAGAAAATTAGAGGAAAATGGTTTACAAACAAATAAGAGTAGCTGATGCGAAGCTACTCAGAGGATGTAACTCACCAATGAACGCAACATGACTTGATACCTCACTTGATATGACGCACAAATTGATGTTAAGGTCCACCCGCAACTAATCCTGAGATACCTAGTAAGATTAGATAAGAGTGTATAAAAAATGAACTTGGAGAGGGTTGTCTCACAACAATAGAATATTTGGTCTTAAATGTAAGTTATTTGTGTCTTACAAGAGAAAGGGATTATTTATAGTAAGTCCTTAAGGCAACATTACAAATGAAGAAATTACAAGAAAGTACATACAAAAAAAGGATTCCTAGTACATACGAAAAAGAGTAAAAAGGATAAAAGACAAAAATAGAAAAGTAGCACAATGTTAGACGAGGGGGACAAGTGGTAGTGTAATATTGGTCCCATATGAATTTTCTCTGAGCATAGTAGACAAGAGGGATCAAGATGTTGCGACAATAAAAGGGACTGGGATGAAAGAAATGGTAGCATGTCGAGAGAAAAGTATTTGACTGGTAAGTAAGTCTCTAGTCACTTTGCAAGAACCTCTCAGCAGCAGTTAATCGGATTACTCGACATAAGTTCCTTGGCAAGGGAATGGTTGGTATCATCATTACCAAGTGTATAGATCATCGTGTGACAGTACAGGGAGCTTAAGGAGTTTAGCCACCTCTCGTCGGTGTAAACTTTCTCATCATCAGCAGGCTGTCGAGAGAGGATTCTTTAGGTGAGGGATTGGAGTCCTTAGACCCGTGCATGAGTAATGGGACCGTTGGTCGGTAGTTTATCAAACCACTACTCAAGGTTGAGTTGGCCAACTCCACTCAAGTTTCAAATGGGCTAGTGATCCAAACAAAAACTTTTGAAACTTAAGAACCTTTAGAGCTCACCTGTTGCATTTATGATCATAAAATAGAAAATGAAAAATAGTGTGACCTATTGTAAATAAATAAAAGTTATAACTTTATTGTTTTGTAAACCATTTTCCTTTTATGAAACAAAGGGGGTTGTAGGCCCATCAAGGGTCCAGCCCATTTTATACTTCTTTTGCATATTAACAAAGTTACAATTGCCACACTTTATTCAATTGTTGGCCTGCATCCATGTACCTCATATTCATTATGAGATTTATTTATTGTTTATGTATAGCTACGTTATAGTCTAAGTTTTCACCCTTTAGATAATCCTAACTTAAACACCTCTATAGTAAAATTTCTTTTAAGACTCAAATAGTTTTTCCTAAAAAAGGGTCCTTGTAAATATTACAACCCTTTTTACTATAACTTATTATAAAGTAATTGTTAGATATCTCTTATGAATTTTGATGATAATAAAGAGAGAAATGCTAATGTACTAACAAGTGTACAGGTATTCAAATAATTCTTTAGAAAGTTTAAAATTGTAAATTGAGTTGCAATAAGAGACTTATTTAGAAGATCTAAGTCGATTGAAAAAGAAACGAGCCTAGAAAATATTTAGAGAATGTTTGAGAAGCTTATATGAGAAGAATTAGTACAATACTTTAGAAAATTGTTCAAAGACTTTGAAGATAAGTAAACTAAGATATCTTCAGAAGGTTATTCAGATAGTTAGTCTAGAAAAGTAACTCTAAATAATAATACAACATTAGATTCGAAGTAAACAAGACCTAGCTTTACTAGATTTGGTGTATTAGGGAAATACACTTAATCTTATTTTGCTTAAGTTGAAACTAAGATCCATAGGGACTTTTGCTAAGCAAATGAATTTTTTGAAATAATTAAGGATAAGGATAAGGATGATTTCGAATTTTATGGATATCAAATCCAAATTTCAAGGTGGAGATAATCATCAACAATATAGATATTAGAAGACTCTAGTATAAAAGGAGAGATGATTCAAAAATATTAAAATGATTTTGAGAAAGAAAAACGTATACTTTATGCTCTAATTATGATCATTTTTCTACCATCCGAAAAAGCATAGAACATTTCTTAGATACTTCTTTAGGAGGTTGAACCAAAGTTGATTATTTACCAATCTTCATTCATGCTAAACTATTTGAGATTTATATTATTGTTCTCAATTTTGTTTTGTAAACATTATTTATTGTTTAAGAGAAGTTTGATTGTACTCTATAGATCTATAATTAGCTTAGATTGTAGATAGGCAAGATAGGTAAAGTAGAGTGTTGTGAAAGCCAATAGTTGCAAATGCTTGTAAACTTCTCTTGATTGGTTTTTGTTATAGTGGATTAAGTAGAACGACACCATTGAAGTAAACCGGGTTTCCAACAATGGAGTTAGAAAAAAGCAGTAAGCAGACGACTAAAGTTCTATAATTCCTAAGCTTGATATTCTCTTCCTTATCTCTTTTGATTTGCATTATTTAATTGTGTTTTTCATATGTTGAATTATTAAAATACCATTGTTAACTAATTCAAGTTATTAAGAGAGATAATTTCAATTTACATAAAAAAAGTTTTAAAAAATTTTCTAAAGATATTAATTCACTCCCCCTCTTGATATCTTATATAAGACCAACAGTAATCACTAATCTAAGAGATATTTAGAACTTGTAAATTAATCCTTAAAACCATTGAGATTATAACAAAATATGTTTCACTCTCACTTGATAAAGCCTTTGTAATTAATTAAAAAATTTTAAAAACAATAAACAATTAAGCTTGTGAATAAATTACAGAATAATGTTTCCCCATCAAATATTTGTAATCTACCTTAAAAATAAAATCTCTTTTCCACTATGTTTTCCTCTTAGTTCATCACATTATAAATTTTAAGTTTCTCTCTATTGATAGTTACAACCTTTTGCCACCCTTGCAATAAATTTAACCTTTTCTAAAGTTAGATAATTGTTCCTTTCTCTTAAAAAGATAAAAAAAAGTACAATAAAAAATATATAAAAAATAGATAAAGAAGAAAAAAAAGGACCTTTATCCTTCTTCTAAATTGTAAATAATTCTTTATCCTTCTTGTTACCATTGTACATGTAGCCACCTCTTTAGATCATTATCACTCATAGGATGCCTTATAAGTTGCCAATCATGGTAATCAAAATCTCTTCCCCATTAGATCACCCTGTAAATACTTTATGTGTAAAATAAAAAGGGTCATATACTTAATTTAACCTATTTGTCTTAAAATACCAAAAACAAAACAAAAATAAAACAAAAAACCAAAATATAAAAAATGTTTTAAAGAGAAAAACCAAAACCCACCATCATTTTCTTAAGATGTAAATAATTATCTCTCTCCAATTTGTTAGATTAGGTCACTACCATGTATTCATCATCACTAACACATTTGTTCCCTCCTCTTAGTAATCACCTTGTGTGCAACTTCAGTTGTCATTTCTTTTCTCAAGATGACAAATTAATTCTATTAATCTTTTGACTTGCGAGAGGTTCTTTGAAAATTGAAATTGAAAAAGAAAAAGTTAAAAATGGGAGTCTTTATTCTATCCTTAAGTTGTAAATAATACTTCCCCATTAGGGTAAAAAAAGTTGTAATTGTAAATTTACAGTTATTTGTAACATATCCTATAAATATTTTTAATCTTTAAATAAAGTTTGTTTTCTACTATGTTTAATCCAACACGTCATAAATTTAGAAGTAACTTTTTATCACCTTTCCCATAAGTTAGATAGTTGTTCAATTGCAAAACACCCCCTCCTCTCCCCTCTCCCATCCCGTTGGAGCTGTCGCGACAGTTCTCACCCTGACATATTGATTCTATTAATCTTTTGACTTGCGAGAGGTTCTTTTTCAATTTCAATTTTCAAAGAACCTCTCGCTTTTTTTTTTTTTTTTTTTTTTTTTTTTTTTTTTTTTTTTTTGAANTTACACCTTTGACTATAGTCCTCATTGGATTATAAAAAAAAAAAAAAAACATAAGAACCCTAATAAAAAAAACAAAGAACTTTGATACCTTATTTAAATTTCTCTTTAGGTTATCAATAATTGTTACTTTACTAGTTTTCACTCATTTGTTGCATTATGTTCAAACTTATTCATTATCATGTTAGCCATATCACCTTTGAAGTTTGTCACCTTCTTTAGGATTTGTAATTTACAAATAGCTACCACTTTTGCTAAGGTTTTAGCTAGTTCCCAAAGCACTATTCCTCTTTCATGAACATTTTTAGGCTTTAAGCTAGCTTACAAGGTGTTTTCTCTTCTCTTTCTCGTCTTTAAAGGTTTTAGGCTAGCTTAAGGGCACTTTTCCTTTTTTAATCATCTTTTAAGCTAGCCTATAGGGTGGTTGCCTTTTTCGATCCTAGCTAGCTCATCGAGCACTACCCCATCTCCTTTAGGTTTTAAACCAGCTCACATGGTGCTTTCCCCTCTTATATTTCCTTTGGCAGTGCTTTCCCCTCTTAAATCATCTTTTAGGTTCTAAGCCAGCTCATAAGACACTTTCCCTTCTTAAATCTCTTATTCATCAAACATCTTTTCTTTCTTCAATCCTCTTTTAAAGTTTTAAGCCAATCCCATCTTCAATGATCTTAGCTAGCTCAATCCAATCCTCCTTTTCCTTTAGGGTTTTAAATATATATATATATATAAAAACAGATATATGTTTATATATAATAAGGAAAAATCGATTTTGCTAATATGTAAGAGATTCCAATAGGCTTTAAAGATCAGTTTTCAACGGATTAGCCTAACCTAAAGTTCATAGTCATTTGCTTTGAATTGTGAAGTTTGGTATACCACATTCCAAGGTTAGAATACCTTGGCTCGTAAAACTACATGCCAAGAGACCATTAAGATTTGATGTTAGAGGGGGGGGGAGTGTTGTGGGGTTAGGGGGGTTAAGGCCTACCAAGAAACAATGATAGACTACTGACCTCAGGACTACTTACTTGAGCTCATCTTAAAGATTTGCAAGGTCTTGTAAGAAGGATACAATCTTCTTATTGGCCAGGATGAGCTCCAGTATCAAGAAGGGCCAATAATAAACTCTTTCCGAGCCCAATTTAAATGTACCCTCCTCTACTTTGCTACTAACACAAATGCCAAGCTCATAACTCCTTCCAACATGGCCAACTTGCCTAGTATTGAGGTCCCTAACCTTAACCTCTAAGCCCTTCTCTATCGACCTATTCCTGCATTTGAATATCTCAACTCCAAAACTTCACTATCCTACTATGGATGCCATAATAACATGCTATCTGTCATAACGTTTCTGACATTTGTACTATATTCTTTTTCATCATCTGTCACATTTATCCCTTTAGTTTGTACTATAAATCTTTATTTCCACATTATCCTTTTTTTGTAATTTCTATCATTGTCTTATTATCCTAAGACTTACTATAAATAGTCCCTTATTACTGTAGCTAAAATCATTAGAATTATTATTAATGAATATTCCTTTCTTCTATCTTGCAAGAAACCCTCTCCAAGTTATAATCCCTATACTCTTATCTAATCTTGTTAGTAGCTTGAAATTAATGGCGAGTGAAACTTACCTTTTACTTGTGCGTAATATCAAGTGAGAGTTAAGTCATGTTGTGTTCCTTAGTGTATCATATCTAGAGAATAGCTTCACAAAGCTACTAAAACTTCCAAACCAATTGGTCTTGTGGTTTCTTTGATATTTTAGAGGATCCATTTGATTCACTATGGTAAGACCTTATGATAACTTTGCTTTACGGCACATCATATTATCCTAGTATTAGAACTTGAGGTTATGACTGAAACTTAAGTGTTTATAGTGACTGGTTTATTATGAGTAATATACATACTTTGTTGTACTCTATTTTCTCTACCTTGAAATAGAGCAAGTTGTTGAAGTTGCTATGTGATATAACGTTTAGTAGTGTTGTGTAGAATCTTTTGTTGGGTTGTGAACTTGTTGAAATTTTGTTTTGAGATTGTCAAAGCCTTATGTATAAGGAGAGATTGCTAATGTTGAGAGTAATGTGCATGGTTATGGTTGTGTTGAACAATAGACTCTTCGAACTACAGAAGAACAAATACAGAACCTCACCACCATTATGACCAACTTGGATGTGTTTATGCAAAGACTAGTAGAAACTTGACCATAAAAAAGGAATGTTGAGTATGGTTGAGGTGTGTGAGATAGGCTAAAAGGGTAAGGAGTGGAAATTTGAGCTATTAATGCTATGAATACACCACTAGCTAAACCCTATTGAGCTAAAGGACGCATATAACGAAGACCTAATTTGGAAGAAGTTGAAGAAGATGAGGAAGAAGCATAGTTTTCAGAGTATGACGAGTGTGAGATTGGAGCTCCTCGAGGGACTGAGAACATTAAAGTACAAGTTCTAAACTTCTTCGAAACAGGAAGTGCAGACGAGTATATGGACTAGGAAGAGAAGGTAGAAAATATTTTTAACTTCTATGACTATGAGGATACTGTCTGATTTCGAGTAGTTGCTTTAGGATTTTCAAGATATGTAACAACGTAGTGGAAGAAATTGCAAACCATGTGTTGGTAAGCACGATGTAAGATTTGAACTTGGAGTGGAATGAAGTGAGTCTTAAGGAATAAACTTGTCCCCAAACACTATGAGTAGCACACTTTCCAATGTCTTCAAGAGCTCAAGCAAGGCAGTCGATCTGTAGATGGGTATGTTAATGAATTTCAGTTGTTGATGATTAGATGTGATGTTGATGAGCCAGAAGTGTGAACCATCACGAGATTCATATTTGCGATGTGAAATCAGGTCGGGAACGTAGTGGAAGTACAGAGGATAAGGACTTTAGATGAGACAATACGAATGGCGTAGTGAGTAAAATAGTAGAGGCAAACACAGCTCAGTCGTGCTCAACTTGCCTAACTTAGATGTGGCTGAGCTCCTTATAGTTTCGAGGTGGACTAATGAGGCCAACCTTTGAGCAAACCTGATGATAGCTAAAGTAAAGTTAAGGGCGAAGAGCCTGAGGTTAGGAAGGACCAAGGTCAAAGCTTAAGAAAAAAGACCAGGGAAGTTTAATGTTTCAAGTTCCTTAGCTTTGGACATGTTGCTAATTAGTGTTCGAATCGACATATAATGACTATAAAGGGTGAGACCCCATAGATTGGGGTAGAAAGTGCAAGTGAAAGAGAAGAGGAGATAGATGTTAGGCATTTATTGGAGGAGTTTTAGGAAGACCTTGATGCTTAGGCCCAACCTAAATTTAGGAAATACTATATGATTATCTAAAGAACTCTTAATGTCCTCATTACTGATGGGAATGAGCAAAGAGAAAATCTCTTCCATATTAATTATTATGTGCGTAGCAACCTATTTGCCATAATCATCGATGGAGGGAGTTGTACCAATGTGGTAGCATAGGGAGTGGTGAAGACCCTGAAGTTGTTGACCATTCTTACCCCCAACCGTACAAGATCCACTAGCTTAATAAGAAAGGAGGACTCCCAGTTATTGAGTAAGTAAGAGTACCGCTTTTCATTGGGGACAGATACAAAGACAAGGTGTTATACGATGTCCTACCAATGTGTGCCTCCTACATACTTCTTAGTCAACCTTGGTCATTTGACTTAAGAGTACTCTATGATGGATATAGGAACATTTACATGTTCTAGAAGGATGAAAAGAAAGTAGTATTGACCCCCATGACCCCTAAAGAAGTTTAGGAGTCCCAACTTAAGATCTCTAAGTCCTTATAGAAGAAGTCCTTAGTGATTTCCTAAGCTCAATTCTTTAAGCAAGCTAATATAGGAGAGTGTGTCTTCTTGCTAGTCAGGAGGCTACTTAAGCTGAAGGAGGATAAAGCTCTGCTAATTGATGTGTAAGCCTTACTTCAAGAATATGTCAACCTATTTCCTAACAAGCTACCTTGAGGTTTACCCTCACTTAGAGGTATTAACTAATGTATTGATATCTAGCTTAGAGCAACTCTATCCAATTAACTTGCTTATAGGCTTAATCCTAAGCAAGCAGCTGAGCTTAAGAAACAAGTTGATGAGCTGATTGATAGAGGGTATGTCAGAGAAAGTATGAGCCCATGTATCATGCTTGCTATTCCAGTACCAAAGAAGGATGGCTCTTGGTAAATGTGCATTGACAACCAAGCCATCAACAAAATCACCATCTAGTATAGGTATCTAATACCTCGATTGGATGACATGTTAGACAAACTACATGGTGCACATATCTTTTCGAAATTTAAAGAGTAGCTACCACCAAATTCGAATGAGACTAGGAGATGAGTGGAAGCCAGCTTTCAAAACGAAAGATGGCCTCTTTGAGTGATTGGTAATGCCTTTCAGACTTATGTACGCACTGAGTGCTTTTATGGGACTCATGAATCATGTCTTGAGGACATTGATTGCTAAGTGCATTGTGGTTTATTTTGATGACATCCAGGTATATAGCGTCAACCTCTCATCTCATGTCGAGCACTTAAGAGTTGTGTTTAATATCCTCCAAGCTAAACACTTGTTTAGTAACTTAAAGAAATATGTGTTATATCGAAGTGAGGCTTGTTCCTTGGATATGTAGTGTTCGATGGAGGTATTTGAGTTGATAATGAGAAAGTTTAAGCAATACTTGATTGGCTTAGATTAGCTTATACAGAAGATGTGAGAAGCTTTCATGGTCTAGCTTCATTTTATTAGTGGTTTATTCAGAACTTTAGTTCTATAGCATCACCTTTAACTAAGTTGACTAGGAAGAATTTAGAGTTTAAGTGGTCGAATAAGGCTTAGAAGACCTTTGAAGAGATAAAGTCCAAGTTAACTTTTGCCCTTGCACTTACATTGCCAAATTTTGATAAGATCTTTGAATTAGAGTATGATGCCTTAAGAGTTGACATTAGTGCTATTCTCATGCAAGAGTACTAACCTATTGTGTACTTTAGTGAAAAGCTTAGTGGCATTGCTTTGAACTATTTAGTATATGACAAAGAGTTCTATGCTCTTAGCTGAGCTCTTCAAAACTAGCAGTACTGCTTATTACCTTGAGAATTCATTATCTATATGGATCATGAGTCTCTTTAACACTTGTGAGGTCAATAGAAGCTCTCTTGACATCATGCCAAATGGGCAGAATTCTTGCAAACTTTTTGTTATGTAATCAAGTATAAGAAAGGAAGTTCTAACAATGTGGTTGATGCCTTATCTTGTCAACATGTGCTTATTATGACTCTAGAAGCTTAAGTACAAAGATTTGGTACCCCTTTTGATCAATATGAGAAAGATCTCTACTTTGGACCCATAGTGGTCAAGTGCACGTATGGAGGTGTCGTGGATGGGTTCTATTTGAACTAAAGGTTTCTGATGATAGTTGGATGTATGTATATACGTAATAGTTGGGCCTAAGAACTATTAGTTTGGGAAGCTCATGTAGGAGACTTAGTTGGTCACTTTAGGGAAGAGAGAACACTCAAACAAGTGAAGGAGCATTTCTATTAGCTAGGGATGGTGAAGGATGTGCACAAAGTCTTAAAATGGCGCGAGGTGTACAAGCGAGCCAATGGAAGGAAGGAACCCTATCGGGAGTATATACCTCTACTTGTGCCTAATTAGCCTTGGATTGACTTAAGCATGGACTTCATGCTCAGATTACCCCGAATAGTGTGGAAACATGATTCCATTATGGTAGTGGTTGATCGAGTCAGTAAAATGAACCACTTCATTCCTTACTACAAGACTAATGATGCTTTATGTATTGTTAACCTCTTTTTGTAGGAGATCTTATGACTTCATGGAGTCTCTAGAAGCATTGTTTTTTATTGGGATCTAAAGTCTATAAGCTTCTTTTGGTAGACCTTATGGAAGAAGCTCGACACTAAGTTAATGTTCAATACCTCTTGTCACCCCTAAACAGATGGTCAAACCAAAGTGGTAAATAGGATTATTGGTAGTCTACTATGAGCAATTGTTGGAAAAAATATACATGATTGCAATTTGTGTTTGCCCATCATTGAATTTGCTTACAATCACTTTGCTTACAACTTAACAGGAAAGTAACCCTTTGTCTATGGAGTTACCCCAAGCTTGCCCTTAGGCATGATTAATAACCTAACCTCTAAAGAAGAAAGTCAGACCCGCTTATAACACACTGAGGAATTTCAGAGATTGCATAAGAAGATTACAGAACAACTAGCTAGAATAGTCAACCAACAGCAAAAGTAAGGAAACAAATGTAGAAAGAGCATTATCTATAGCCCAAGAGACTATGTTTAGGTTTAACTTAGTAAATAATGATTTCTAAGGAAGAGAATAAACAAGCTATCCCCTTAGGTTGAATGGTTCGTTCAAGTTTCCATAATAGATTAATGACAATGCTTATGAGCTAGAGTTACCAAAAGGATATGGAATGTCGTTGACCTTTAATGTTTTTGATTTGATGCCGTTTGTACTAGAAGGAGAAGTTGTTTAAGATTTGAAGGAAAATCTTCAATAACCTTGGGGAGTTGATGGACTACTGACCTTAGGACCACTCACTTGAGCTTGTCTTAGAGGTTTGCAAGGTCTTATCAAAAGGATACGGTCTTATCAAAAGGATACAGTCTTCTCAGCTCAGCCAGGACGAGCTCTAGTATTAGGAAAGTCCATTGTTAAACTCTTTACAAGCCTAACTCGGATGTACCCTCCTTTACTCTACTACCAACATAGATGCCAAGCTCACAACTCCTTCCAACATGACCAACCTGCCTAGTATTGAGGTCTTTGACCCTAACCTCTAGGCCTTTCTCTACCAACTTATTCCTACATCTAAACAACTTGGCTCTAATACTTTACTACCCTACGTACAGATGCCATAACAACACGCCATCTATCATAACTTTTCTAACATTTGTACTATATTCTCTTTTTGTCCTTTGTCACATTTACCCCTTTTAGTTTGTACTATGAATCTTTATTTCTACATTACCCTTTTCTGTAATTCCTATCATTATCCCTTTCTTCTATCTTGCAAGAAACCCTCTCCAAGTTACAATCCCTACACTCTTATCTAATCTTGTTAGTAGCTTGAGGTTATTGGTGAGTGGACCTTAGCTTTTACTTGTATGTAATATTAAGTGAGAGTTAAGTCTTTTCGTGTTCCTTGATGTGTTATATCCAGAGAATAGCTTTATGAAGCTAATGGAACTTCTAAACCAACCTATTTTATGTTTTCTTCGATATTTTAGAAGACCAATTTGATTCACTATGGTAAGACCTTGTGTTAACTTTGCTCCAAGGCACATCAAACAATAGTGAAGATAAACCCAAATGCCATTCTTAGCCCACCAAAAAGCCCAAACCCAATATAGTTTATTCCACGGCACCTTTCTACTTACTCTAAGTAAGGGTCAATGAACTAAAGCTTGTCTCTATTATTACTTCATCACTAAGGCATGAAGATAATGAGTCGAACGAACAAACTCTCAAAGAAAACTAATCAAGCCCAAATTATTGAATCTATTTGGGGGAAATATGGCTAAGTTAACAAGCCCATCTCAACCATAGGACATTTTAATGAAATTAGAACTAGCTCAAATGACTAGTTTTAGAGTAAATAAAGGGGAAAATGAATTTCCATAAGGCCATACATGTCTATCAATGTGTGGCATTTTTTTTGGAATGATTGAAGATTCGACAAGCAAATGTATCCCACTAATTGAGGAGTTTAGAATGAAAAGAGGCAAACGAAGTTACAAACATTAATGCTCTAAACACACTTGAGAGTTGAGCAACATCAATGTGAGGAATTTGGACTCATTCCTTAAAGGATTGATGGTAGGCATTCATTTCCTAGCCTAGAAAAAGTTTATTCATTATAAGCCCTTTTGAGCCTTTTAAAGAAGTGATTCAAAAATTAAACCTTGTAAAAAACTACTCCATATTGGGGCAATCAAGAGTATAGGGTCATTAATAAGGAGAAAAAGAATAAACTAATTTATGCTTGCCCTAGTCACATCAATTCATGCGTAATCATTACAACTGATAACTTGTTCCCTTTGAAAGAAAGAAGTGCCTTAATTCTAGAAGACTCATAGATTTTGAGCTATAAACCATTTAAGAAGAGGAAGGAAATGGGCATCTCCATTTCATAAAAAGCTTACAAAAGAAGCCCGAAAGGAGTGAAAGGAAACAAAGAGAAAGAAAGGGAAAATCGAGGAAAAAAATCCAAAGAGAAAGAATATCAAGAAAAAGGTAAAAAGAAAAGAAAAGAGAAAAAAAGGGAGAAAAGAAAGGGGGATTAATTTGTAGCCTTTGAGAAAAAACAATACAAGAGAAACAAGTCTAAAACAAGTACTTGAAGGTAAAATTGAAGCCTAAAATCCCATAGCACCTATGAAAGCCCAAAGAAGCTCAAACACATCAAGAATTAAGTTAAAGACTCAAAAGTAAGACTTATGACTCAAAAGTAAGACTTACAACTCAAAGCTCAAGGGCCATCCCATTTGATGGGCCCTCATATGACACCACCACCTAAGAAGCTCTTTTGATTAGAGGGAATGAGTTATCATTACTCATGAAACTTGAAGCAAACCCATTTTAGTTTCTCTTAAGGGTTCTTAACTTATGAACTCAAGTTAAGAAGATAATTCTTTCAAAATAGGCCTATTTATCAATCCTTTTTGAAACCGCTAACCAATAGCCTATATTACATTACAAGTTCGAAAACAACCTAACTGATTAACTAAGGCGTATCACTTGCAAGATAAACCATAATTTTTGGAAACTAGAGCCAAGAGTGAAATCTGAACCAAGAGGGTGAGGATGCCTTCTTAAACTAGATGATTCAGTGAGTGGGATACCTATTCCAAGACAAGAAGCTTTGAAGACTTGTAACTTAGATAATATAGGCTATTCACCTTATGATGAAGATTAAAGCCCACATTATTAAAGGTTTGAAAAGAATGGTATGTAAAAGAATCACATCAAAAGAGTTGAAGCAGATTAGATGATCTATAATAAAGTCCTAGAAAATTTTAAGACGCTATAAAATCAAGAGAATGAGAGGGTAATTTGGCCCTTCAACCATAACTTCCAAGCATAAGCTTGAGCTTCAGAAATATCTATGAAAGAGTAAATGATGATCAAGTAGTAGGGTAAGCCTACCATTTATTAGTAACCTCTATGGCCTGTAAGGCCTTCTTGAATAGCCGATGCTGGCTAGTACTACCAAAGTGAGGAGTTTTCATGGTTTACTTTCATTTTACAAAAGATTCATTTGGAACTTTAATTTCATAACAACTCCATTGACTAAGCTGACTAGGAAGAACTCTAAATTCCAATGGTTTGAAAGAGCTTAGAGTAGTTTGGAAGAGATCAAATCTTGTTCGACTTCTAGCCCAATACTAGCATTACCTGACTTCAATAAGGTTTTTAAACTAGAGTATGATGCATTTGGAGTCAGTATTGGTGTTGTTCTTATGCGGAAGCATCGACTAGTCACGTACTTTAGTAAGAAACTTAGAGGTACCCTCTGAATTACTTAGTATATGACAAAGAGTTCTATGCTCTTATTTGAGCACTTTAGAACTAACAGCATTACCTACTACCAAGAGAGTTTATTGTCAACATAGACCATAAATCTCTCAAGGATCTTAAAGGCCATCAAAAACTCTCCCGATGTCATGCCAACTTGGTAGAGTTTCTAGAAACCTTTTGCTACGTCCTCAAGTATAAGAAGGGGAGTGCAAACATTGTAGTTGACGCCCTTTCTCGTTAGCATGTCCTTATTACATCATTGGAAGTTAAAGTACTTAGGTTTGGTACTTTACCTGACTAATACGAACATGATCTATACTTTGGACCCTTAGTGACCAAGTGCAGTATCAGAGGAGTACTGAATGGGTTCTACTTGAGCCAAGGATTTTTTATGAAGGGAAAGCAAGTATGTATGTTAAGCAGTTCTCCTAGGGAATTACTCATCTGGGAAGCCTATGCTAGGGGCTTAACAGGTCATTTTTGTGAGAAAAGAACTATTGAGCTATTGAAGGAACACTTTTATTAGCCATAAATGATGAAGGGTATGCACAAAGTCCTTGAATGTTGTGAGATGTGTAAGAGCCTAAGGAAGAAAAGAGCTACATAGAGAATACACTCCTCTACCTAAACTTGAGTGGCCATGGACGGATTTAAGCATGGATTTCATGTTCGGCCTACCTATAACGCCTTGGAAAACATGATTCTATTATGGTGGTGGTTAATTGGTTTATTAAAATGAGCCACTTCATTCCCTGCCAGAAAACTAATAATACTTTATTCATCACTAACCTCTTTTTGTAGGAGATTATATGGCTACATAGAGTCCCAAGAAGTATTGTCTTCGATTGTGATTTGAAGTTTTTGAGCTTCTTCTGGTGAACACTATGGAAGAAGCTCGGTATTAAATTTATTTTCAATACTTCTTGCTATTCGTAGATAGATGGCTAGACGGAGGTTGTAAACAAAAGAGTCTACTTCGAGCTACTGTTGATTGGAATCTATATGATTAGGACCTTTGTTTGCCAATCATAAAGTTTGCATTCAACCGCTCCACCCATAGCTCAACAGGAAAGTTGCCTTTTGAGGTTGTCTATGGACTCAATTCGAAATTTGCCACTATATATGATTACTGGCCTAACCTCTTCGGGAGAAAGTCAATCTAGTCTACAACGCGTTGAGAAATTTTAGAGGCTACATTAGAAGGTTATTGAATAACTAGCTGGAACAATTGCTCAATAGTTAGAGCAAGGGACTTGAGGACAAAAGCATGTTATTTATAACCCTAGAGACCTTGTCTAGGTTCACTTTTGCAAGGAATGGTTCCCAAGAAGGAGGACAAGAAAACATTCCCCTAGATCGGATGACCCCTTTAAGGTCCTATGGAAGATAAATGACAATGCTTATGAGCTGGAGTTGCTAGAAGGCCTTAGAGTATGCATCATTGTTTTTTATCTAACACCTTATGTGTTAGAGAGAGAAGCCGACCAAGATTTGAGACCAAATCTTCAACAACCCTACGAAGCTGATGGAATACTGACTACCGGACTACTCACCTAAGCTAAACTTCAAGGATTTTAGGGCTTGGCTAGGAGAATTATAGTTACTTAACTCGACCTTGATGAGCACATCTATCAAGAAGGCTAGATGGCGAACACTCTAAGTGCTCTGCTTGAACACATACTGGTTTGCTTATACGCTCATTTAGATATTGAACACTCACATGCTAACCTATCAAATGTCAAGAACTCCAGTGTTGACCTACTAAGCATCGAGGACAAGGTCCCTATCCTTGACTATTACGCTCTCCTCTCCTACTCTTCAAGCTGTTGCCTCACTTAATCACCTCAATAACCGTTAGTACAACTTAACAACAGCACTCCAACCCCCTACTATATTTAGTACAACCACAATAGCAATGTATCACTTGTCATTCTCTTTTTCTGATATTGTACGTATTACTTTTCTTTAATTGTTGCATATACCCTTTTGGGTAATATTACATTACTTATTTCTAGCATTGCCTATTTCTGTAATTCTTTATTTTCCTTTGTTACCCTAAAGACTTGCTATAAATAATCCTTCTTATAAGTCATAATCAACTTTTTACCTCATTATTAATGAACATTCCTCTTGTCCTTGCGAGACACCACTCTCTAAGCATATGCTCCCCACTCTTATCTAATTTTGCTTGTGGCTCAAGATTAGTGGCAAGTGAACCTTATGATTTACTTGTGCATCATAATAAGTAAAGCATAAGTCATATCATGTTTGTTGACGTGTCATATCTGATGAACTACCCCATGGATGCTATCATGTTTACCTATCCATTTCTTCTTTTTCAATATGTTGAAGGAGCCACTAGTCACCTTCCCCATATAAGCCTTAATGATTAACTTAGCTCTTTGATACATCATGGTTGTCCCCCATTTTTTTATTTATTTAATAAATTTTACTCAATTTTGAGTACTTTCAATAATTATGGGTACATATACTTATATATTAATTATATCTGGTGTGTATAGATGTCTTTTATATATTATTCTATAAACATTATTAATTAAATTACTCCTATAATTTATCTTTAAGTGTTTGTTAATTACTAAGACCTAATTTACACGTTATCGATAATTATATAATAGTATGGTGAATTTTCACTATTTAGGCTATATTTTTAATATTTTATTATATTTTTAAATTCTAAGCCAATGGGAACTCCTTAACTAATATTACTAAACCCCTTATAGATTCTTAGCCTAATCAAGTTATTTTCCTAAACGTATCAAATTTTCACTTAGAACCTAATCGCATAAATATGGGGCTTACGTTTCCACCCCTCAGAAAAGTTTCATCCTCAAAACTTTGATATCTTAAGCTACTAATATAGTATCTGGATTAGCTAAAGCCATTTCGTACCCGTCATCACCCTTGTTGCTATGCCTTATTTTCCTGCCTACTTTTAAGCTAACTCTTACTCAAGTCTTTGAGTCAACTCTTGATAATCACTCTTGTATTGTACTTCTTTCTCTTCGCATTTTCTAGTTTGCCAATTCCTTAGATTAACACCAATATTGCGTTGTGATCATTATTAGAGTTTACCAATATTCTTTGTATTCTCTTCATGCATCCTCTTTCTTTCTTTCTTTTTTTTTTTTCCACCTTTTGAACTAAGTTATTCAATATTGATGAGTCTTTCCTTATTTTCCTCCTTTTACTAATTCTAGTACATGGTTTGCTTGGTGGAGGATCTCCTAATAATTGTTTTATAGTGTTCCTCTAATTTTATGAACTTAAAAGTAACCAAGTCCATCACTAAGTTAGATTGATAAAGTTACCTATATTTAATAGTTAAGGTTAAGAAATTAATTGAGTAGATCTTAGAAAAGGTTAATTTTTAAATAAGTTTCTAAATTAACTTCTGAGTCTAAAGAATCCTAAGTTTTTAATAAGAGGAAATTTTTTTATTCAGTTTCTAAGTAGGTTTATAGTAGAAGGATTATTGCATACCCAAATTTCGTTTACCCCGAGTATTATCCAACTTTATTTAGTTACTTAGTTTATACCAATCTTGGTGTTTAAGGTTGGTTTCTATTTTACTATCTTAGCATTAGGATTTAACATCAAATTGATTTTCTCTTTATCATAATTCTTACTCATCTTATGATCACATCTTGTTTTTTAACTACTAATCCTAGTGTTTGTGTACCTACTTATATTACTAAAGTATAGTTAGGTAAGAATCTATCTATGGTTTTGGGAATCATCGTTATTTCTATTCTTCCATTGTCTAGCTTTATGTAATAACATAATATTTAATTAGTAGTAATCTTTACTTGTCGATCAACTATGCCTTCGTAATACTAGTCTTTTATTTATTAAATTCATACGTAAGGTATTCTAGTTATTTTGTTATAATTAGTTAGTTTTCTCGTTATGTGTCAGGTGTATTATTATTGAGATTAGTATATCTAAAATCTTTTATTCTTTCATTATGACTAATACATTTTGAATCCTTTTGATAAGTAAATCTCTTACATTACCTCATAGATTTAGTATACCAAATTTATGAGTCATAGGGTCTCCTATTCTAGCTACTATAATACCCCCTTAACACCTACCCATCAATCCATTATCTATCTTATCTCCCATCTTATCTTTTATTATACAAATTCATTATATTTAATATTTTACCCTTTATCACACTTTCTACCGCAACTTCTGTCTTAACCAAATACCATATTCTCCCTATGACATTCATATCTAAATTGTTTCTTTTACAGTTATTATGTCTTAGTTTGGTCTTATCTCGTTTATGCTTCTTGTTCTATGATTATTGTATCGTTGCTCTAGTTATAAATTTTATATTTCATATTACTGGCACAAATGTCAACAATAAGGAGTTTGGCAAATCTTAACTCTTCTCTATCTTGAGTTCAAATGAGATAGTTGATGACTTGGATGAGATAGACTTGACATGACTTGACAAAAAATGGTACAACCTTTGATCAAGAGGATTTATGAAACACCTATGACTAATTCGACCAGACTTGGTAGAGCATCACATGTCACAAACATAATAAAAATCAAAGACTCGATCATAGATACTTAGGACCCATCAATTTGCCAATCCTCTTATGTTTATCCAAATGTACCAATTTATATCTATGAAGCATATCATTTCATAATGTTCCATTTATGTCTTATGTTGCAATTATGTTAGAGTAGTTGATTTAGTGATGATGAATTACTTTGAGTTTTTTTTTTTTTTTTCATGTTAGTTTCTTACTACAAAGGTTAAACGCTACCCCCAGTGATTCTTTTGGCACTTATTCTATTGTTATTATTAGTGTGACCAATCTATTCATTTATTTCTAACCCATCCTTATTGATGGTTACATAATTAAGTTATTCCATCTATACATTCAGTACCTTAGGTTAAGATCCTATACTTTAATCTAAGGTCTTTACTCTTGGATGTCTTAGCCAATTCTTATTATGGTCATTCTAAGTGCACAATCAATTGATGTAGTGGGTTTCCTCCTAGAATCATTTTCATAGCTAGTTACCATTTGTATCATTTTTAAGTGAAGTTATATATATATAGAATTTTAAGGGTTTACATACATATATATTTTACATAAGTTAAAAGGAACAAATCTAACATTTATATACTACACATTTAGGTCACATATTGTTGAATAATTATATCACAAAGGAATATAGATTTGATCCTTTTCATATTCAATGTCATACCTAATTCCTAGATATGCTAGATTTAACTATAACACTAAACTAATAATCTTATTCAATTTGCTATTCTATATTCAAAGTCAAAATATGTTGTAGATCATTAAAATATCTCAGGAATTCAAAAATATCACCAAGAGTTAGAAAAGTACTTATATTTATACATATCAAAACTAACAATGATTATGTATTGTTAGGTTTTCTAGCCCTAACTCGCCTTCCTCATAACATTGATTTTACAATTAACATAATCAACATAAATTGTTATTTTTTTCCTTAAAAAAATCCAATTCAATTGCACTTTCAACTTCCACCTTCACTTTTAGTTCTTGAATCTGCATCTAGTAATATGCTTTCAAAAGTCACTGGAATATCCTTAACTTTATGTATTTCCTCCTCAACATCTATTGCATTATTATTCATAGTGAGTCATTTATTCAAATTTACCTCTCAACTTTCTGATTTATTTATTTATTTATTTATTTTCACTTCATGACTCAACTTTACACCTCTATAATCTTGTTAACTTCCTATATTTTGAGCCTATACTCTAATATCTTATTACCATAGCAACTTAATATCTAACTCCAAATACCCATTCCCAACTTAGGTTAAGTTAATTAAGTAAAAATCCTTTCTCACTAAATTACATATAATTTCGACCATTTCGGTTTAATTGTTATGCCTAACCATTTCCATTTTAACCCCATAAGTTTAGCAATTATTAATACTCTTGATTGTCTATATACTGATAGTATCGATCAATTTACTTTGCATGTGGCGATATTCTTATACAAATACAAACATCTTAAAATATACACACACATACATACATAATCAATTATGAGATTAATAAGTGAGATTAAATAATTGAGGGCCACTTTAGGAGACCTTAGTGGTTTTTCTATAAGTTAACAAAATGGTCATCTAAAACAAATTTCGCCAATTCTTTAAATGCTCACTTCCCAACCCTATGTTCTAATCTTCTAGAACTAAGGGGTATACTTGTAAGTTGACCTTGAATTTACAAAACAACTATAAGGGAATAAGCGATAACTTACTTAGTAAGTGAGACGGAGACAAAAGTATGTATTTTACACCAAAAAACTAGGGTTTTCAAGAAAATTTTAATTAGATGCAATGCATATTCAAACAAATGTCATTGCATGACATTATCCAGTTCATCATGAGATTAGAGAAATTTTGCTCACTTTAATTTGGGTTGAGGAGTTTGATGTTGCACACTCATGAATTGGAAGCAAATTGAAGCTTATGCAATGGAGAATACCCTTCACCCAAAACCACCTTTGAATCATGGCCTCTAACCTTACTACAACCTCCTCTCTTGTTATTTAGTTCGATTAAGGATGGGGACAGGACCATTTCAACTATCCTTATTAAAGGAGTTTATGTTTGGCTCAAGAATCCTAGTTGTTACCCCTAGTTTGTTATGATGTATGTTAGGTTAGAAGTCAGACCAAGTAGGAGTTAATTCAATTTTTAGGGTGATCAACCAATGCAAACAATCAAAGCAAAACAAAATAAACAACCAACTTCAACATGGAGCTCATCTCCCATAATAACAATAAAGCAATACTCAAGCACATTCTTAGCACACGTACAAATAGCTAAATTACAACCACAAGCCAAAAGCATACCAAAGCCTCTAAATACTTTAAAATACTCCAAAATATTATAAAGCATTGATCCCAATTCCTTAGATATTGATGTTCGTTCTGTTTATGTGACGCTCTCACCTTCATTTATTATCCCTAAAACATAATGTAACCCCTTTAGTTTCAATCCAATACATAATTTATGAGTTCATTTTCACATTTTAAGTATTTTCTTTAGTTGAGTTAAGTGAGTTTTTCAAAGTTTTTATTAGGTATTATTAAGTAATGTAAGTTCTAATCATGGTTCTGACTTGATACTTTAGCATAGGTAGTTGCCCAGTAGTTTTTGACCCAAATTTTGACTTTGGTAAATTCTTAGAGGTTATAAGCAGGCAACTTCCTAACTTACTCTTTGGCTCCAAGTGACTTAATATTTAGTTCTAACAATCTTCAAACTTCTAATTGCTCTTACATTTAGCTTCTCCCATGAAACTACTTTTTAATTGAGTTTCTGACTTAGGTTCTAACCCGGCATTCTGGTATAGGTTATTGTCTAAGAGGCTTATGAGTTATGTGCTAACTCTAATGAGAATATAGAGTCTATGTATGAACCACTTTCTATCTTAGATCCACTTTCTGTCTTAGATCTAATTTTTAGTGTATTCAAAATATTCAATATTAGATTATATTCTGACTTAGTTTATGACCTTACTGTTACTACTACATCTTAGTACTTCACATATACTTCAACTTATCCTAAGTTCCAATAAAAAACTCAATAAAAAATTAGTGTGCAAGACATTTTTCTAAAGGATCCTATATTAGCACTCAAAATTTTGAAAATTTGGTTTGAGATTTGAATTCCTTACACACAAAATACATAGGAAAACTCAATTTCAAAATATTTGAAACTTTATTTGGTATTTTTCCCTAATTTTAGTTAATATCAAGGAATTTGGTGACTTGCCAAAAACTCAAACTTCGACCACCGTAGAGAGAGAGGAGCTTGTTAACAATAATCATCGCTGGCCATTCCTTCAAGTTATGCCTTGGTTGCACTTTCAGGAGGTCATCTTCTTCGAAAACTCACCAACCCACTATTTTATACTTCAATTTCCTAATTTTTCCTCCTTCACTTTCTTTCTCTAATACTCACTTCCAATATTTTTCCCTAACTTCCAATTGACCAAGCTTTGTCTAGGAAGCAATTGATAATTTTTATATTATGGTATGAGGGTGATTTTATTTTATTTTTCCTCTTAACATGTGTACTATCCTTGTTTATCCAAATAAGGGTGTTTCTATGATCATTTGTATTATGAATGCCTTCCATGCCTAGGGCAAGTTTTCTCCCGGTAATCCCCAATTTTTTTTATAATTTTTCCACATTTCATTTATTTTTTTAATAAATTTTACTCAATTTTAGGTATTTTCAATAATTATGGGTACAAATTTCTACATATTAATTATACTTGGTGTATATGCATGTCTTTTATATATTATTCTATGAACATTATTAATTATATTAATCTTATAATTTTCTAAGTGTTCATTAATTATCGGTAAATAATTCATGTATTATTGATAATTATATAATAGTATAGATAAATTTTCACTATTAGCTATATTTTTAATATTTTATTACATTTTTAAATTCCTTGACTAATATTACTGAACCCCTCATAGATTCTTAGCCTAATCGGCTTATTTTCCCAAATGTCCTAGATTTTTGACTAGTACCTAGTTGCATAAATACAGGACTTGCACAAATTAACAATATAACCTGATATAAGACAAGCAAGAACATCTTCCATGAGCTGTGAGCACTTTTAATTTCCATTTTTTTGTGCAAAAATGTACCCAAATTAGACAAAAAATGGAAAGAACCATGACACGTTAAAAAACTTGCCCAATTAATAAAGATGTGATATTTCCCTTATACGGACATTTCTTAGGCATCACTCCTGACTTAGAGTTATAAATAGAGGTCTCTAACACTCATTTATTCAACTTTCAAGCATTGAAAATCTCTTCACTATATGAAATTGATGGTTTCTCTCTCTAGGTGTTCGTAATACTAAGTCAATTGTCACATTACAGCATAGCATAGGATGCACCATCACACAAGAATACCTGTTGAAAACTTAACTTTACCTGCTCATTCATCAAAAGACAACTTTGTTTCATAATAAAGGGTTACTATATCGGAGTTTAGCTGGATATTTTATTACAACTTATGTGTACAACATAATATTTACATCAAAATATGAACCAACTTTTTCCTTTATTGTTTTCACAGTAATACGATCTCTGACCTAATACATATTCCATACAACAATCGCTGACTCCGACTCACGCTTTCAGTATACATATCCCTCCTGAGTGTTGGGCCCTTCACGATATAGTTAACTTGAGGATAAAATATTTTATCTCCTCAACTACTAAAACTGAGTGAGAGTGGATAACAAACAGCATAATATAGATAATATGATAAACAATATTGCATATCACAACTGAAACATTTCAATCATAACTCACAAGTTTAACTTCACATATGCATTCGCCCAACCGAGTCCTTACTGCCAATGATGCAGCATGCTATACTCATGTACGTGGCATGCATCGGTATTGATATCTTATGCTCTCTAATTCCTCATTTGGTTAGTCGACATAGTCGGGCATCTGGATACAACATCCAGGAACCTAGAGCAACAAGAAGCTGCTTAGGAGTATGACCCCCAACTTTACAAAATTAGACTACATACTGTAGTTTACCAAATCAAAGTGGCAACATGGCCAAATTAGACCACATATTGTAGTCTACCAAATTTGACTATCAAAATAGTCACAATGTTCGGGCAATGCAATCTATATGCTTCCAAAAATTGAGTTCATAAAGCCATACTTTTTCAATGATCATTTAGAAGCCTCATTCTAAAATTTCTGACTTGTAGGTCCCTTTTTGTGCCATGCTGTGCCGTACCGTATCGTGCCGTGCACTAGTAACTCAAAAATATCAATCAGTACAATTAATTTTTAAGTTTTATTCAACCTAGTGATCTGATTCTAGTTTTTGAACTCTTCTTAGTGGAATTCTAGTATCTTACTTAAGGTTCACTTAGGTGAACACCTAGAAGATTGGGTTAGATCACTCAACTTCCCTAGTTAACATGTTCAATCACAAGCACAAATCATCACCCAACATAGTCATATAACAGTTTAACCAAAATACAGTTATTGTCATTTAAAATCACTACACTAGCACCCATTATAGTAGCATATCAATTCACCCAAGATATATCCATATTTAACCAACACATCATCAGACGACACATAATGTTATCAATAGCGATATATCTACTTTAAGCATAGGCTAGATCGACTTACCTAGGCTTAGCAATAACGCAATATCCTATACATCATGACGTGGTCCTTCCTTACTTATCACATTTATGAAAATATGACACGGTCTTCAAATCAAGGATAGGTCGAACTCGAACTATTATAAGCTTTCATTTTCGCGTTTTTAAACTTCATTTGATCGTATCTTATTTATTATTTGATTTTAGTAAAATTTATATCATCACGATCATTATTTCGAGTGCTATTGATATATATTAAGAGTCAAGACTAATCAATATTGCCAAATATCCAAAAATATCCTTTCATATTATGACTCGACCGTATGCTGCCTTAACTCCATAATTGACTCGAGTAAGCTTTAGTATTAAACTAAAAACCTGAAAAATTATACTTTCCAAACTTGTCTAGCAAAACTTATTATACCCCAAAGTGTTCATTTAACACAAATTCAATAAACTAGTTACTATATTACATATTAAGCTAATATATAAGTTTATACTAGGAAAATACATAATAAATAGTATATGAGCCCAATTAATTTCATGAAAAATTATATAGACTTACAAAAATATGTAGTTTAGTTATTAATCATCAATTACACTAAATTGGCTATTATCTATTTTTAAAAAAATAGTGGTTTTTGCTCGAAATTATAGAAAATTAAGGAAAATAAATAAATTTTTGAGTGAGATAAAAATTAAATATTCCAAATATCATTATAAACATCCAAAAGTCTAAACATGCATGGCTCATTCATTAATTTCATAAAAAACTAATTATTTCAATAATTTGGTAAAATTGGCAGTTTTATTCAAAATAATTATAAAAAATAGTAAACATGGATATTTTCAAAATTCATTGTTACTAAAATTTAATACATTATATAAGTGTGTTATAAAAAATTTTTTAGGCTGAAGTAACATTATTTATTATTTTGAAAAATTTATTTAAAATTCGTCCAAGCATGGCATGTTCTTAAGCAAGTACCATAAATCAATGTTATTTTAATAAAATAAAATTATCACATGAAATTACATGTAAAATAACCTAGGGAAACCAAATTTCATAATTTTCTAAGCTAATTTGATATTTTCGACGAATTAATAAAAATCAGACAGTAAAATTTGACTCATTAGCGCACGATACTCCGACCGCTCTCTGGCCACCATCCTATGTCGGCCCACCTTCTCTCTCCACCGCAACTTTAAGTCCTAAGTGGCTTCTTGTCAAGTTGCCTACAGCCTTAAGAACCGTAATTTACCATATTTTTCCAATATTTTCTTTTATTTTTTCTGAATTTTTTTGTAATTTTTTCGAATTTTCTAAAATTATGTTCTTGTGTTTTCAAGTTCATAAAATATTGTAAATGTTTTTTGGAGCCCTATTTATAGGTTTTAGGATTTTTGCATGTAAAAAGTAAAATTATATATGCCAATGTCATGTTTTCCTAGGCATCATGTATCATTTTCTAGTTAATTAGGTATTGACTCATTATCTCCAATTAATACCAACTTGACACATCATTTGATGACTCATCTATGCAATTTTTTATTAATTTTCCATTATTTTACCTTATTTTAATAATAATTTATTATTATATATATGTGTTTAATGCATATCACTTGTAAATACATGTATATTATATATAATTCAACTTCATTTATTATTTTTGTAAGTTAATTAACTTATCTCTAATATCTTGCTATATTTAAAAACTCGAATTTCTCGTTTTCAATAATTATTGGCTTTTAGCGATAAATTGATATTTTTCTCAAATTAATACTTTTATATAACTTATTTTGAGAAATTGACTTTACTTGAATTATTTTATCTAACTTTTCTAACTTTACTATTACATTTAAAATAAAACAGATATTATAGCCCAGCGCCCTAAATTTAAGAGGTTGGATTCTAGAGTTATTAAACTAGTTGGAAAAACTTAAGGTATTATATCAACTCTCTCTCTTCGATTTCTCTTATTGTAGAGCAAATCGTTTAGGAAGAAATTTATCTTAGAACAAAGCCTAATGAGTGGATTGTTTCAATTTCTTGACTAAAGGGAGAAATTTAAATTTGAATCGAGATTGGAGTTTTTGGAGTTTGTTCATAACTAATTTGAAATTCTTATTGAAATTGCAAGAAACGGGTTTAAGATTTCCAGAAATTGACTTAGGGCTTTTGTAGATCAATGTCTCAAGAGTCCAAAGTTGCTGGCCCCACCTTGAGAATCGGCTAAACCATCCTTGAACTAGCCATAATTTAAACAATGCGCAAGGTTAGTATTCTTCTCTTTGTGTTTTGTGTTGGTTGTTGATTGAAAAAATTAAAAAAAAAAATCAGAAAAATTTGGAAAAATTTTAAAATTGTGTTTTTATCTTTTTTGATTATGATTGCACTTGAATAATGTGTTTTTGTATGATAATTAATGTTAATATGTTAACTAATTTCCATTCGCTTATTGATTTTTTAGTTAATATGCTTAGGTTTTAAATAAAATGATTAGTACGTTTGCATGATAAGACTTTAATGAAAAAAATAAAAATAATTTGTATATTTAGGCTTTAATAAATATTTGGCATGACTAAGCTTTATAATTCGCATGATTAGGTATTAGGTAATAAATAATTTAGTGTCATTTGCTATGAATTAAAATAAGTTTGTTTTTGCATAATGACATTGTTAAAAATAATAAAAAAATTAAAAAACAAAAGAAAGTGATAATGCCTTTCGTAGTTAATTAATTAATTTTTATGTTTTATTTTTTAATTGAATAGACTTCATTGTGTGATTTGCTGTGTTCTTTTTTCATCTTATAATATACTTGGCATGAATAATCGGTCCTTTTTAAAATAAAAGGGTTCATATTTTCTTCTTCAATAAAGTTCTTTTTTATATAAAGAAAAATGGTTTTGCATGAATAAAAAATAATAAGTTAGCATTTTCCAAAATTAGGGACTTCTTTAGAGTTTTCCAAAAACGGACCCAAAATTTATTTTTCAAAATCAATAAAATTTAATGAACTTAAAGTGAAAAGAGGTTTTTCAAAAATAAAATTAACCAACAAACTAAAGTTTTCATCAATTAAGAATTATGTAGGCATGATCTTGTGGGTAGCCTAAAAAAATTAAAAAAATATATATTTTTTTCTTGTTATAATCTTTTCCCAAATTTTTAGTGAAATAAAGCCCTTTTATTTAAAAAGCTCATTTTTTTTTTTAAGAAGGATTGTTGGCCCATTAGTTATTTCATGGATTTTTTTGTGGAAACCATTTAGGTTTTAATAAGTTAGCCTCTAAACCCAAATTTTATAGTTTCTATTTTTTAAAAAAGTTTTTTTGAGAAAACCCATAGGCTAGTAGCTGTAATTAGGGTCTATCCACTCATGGACTCTAATTTCACTTTTTTCTCGATTTTGATTAAGTGGTGACTCCTTTTTTAAAAGTTTTTTAAAAGAAAAATAAAACCATTTCTTAAATTGGTTGAGAGATTTATGTTAAATGGGTTTAGCTTAATAAAAATCAAGCTAAGAAAAGAGGGAAATCAAATTTTCAACTCGACACTAGTAGTGGAGTTTCTAGTTGTGAGAGATGATCTACTATCAAATTTTTAGTCCTTTCTTATCTCTAATCTCTAAGTTGAATTCTTGAAGCAGTAGTATCCATCAAATGAATCTTGGTTTGTATTAGCCATAACAAATTTTAGCAATTTAAGATGAACTATGAGCTCAATTTTCTTTAACATCACTTTAGGATGGCAATTAACATAACCAATAAATTATTTTAAAAGACTAAGGAACCGCAATATTTTAAAAATACTTAAACTAAGAGAATACTATTTATAAAGCTCACATATACTTGTAAATTGTACTTTTACATCCTAAAGCTTCCTATAATTTTTATATGTAAAAATATGCATAAATATATATAAATTTCTTTCATCACAGCCTATTTCTTAGAGGATATCTATACCTATCCATGTTAGTTCCTTGGGAGTAAACATGTACTCTAATAAGTTGTTCTTGAGTAACAGTAAAGTATTCTCTTTTCTTTTATATGTGTCCAAGTTTATCACTTCATGTACAATCAAGATTCTTCACTGCCCAGATATTACTCCCAAATAATCATTGCCTTCTTTAGTTCACTTAGATTTCATAGTCAATTAACCTAAAGGAAGAAATCCCTTGCCTTTGTCAGTTTAAACTCTCTTCTACAGTAGTTTAACCACGTAAAGTTATCCTTTTTCTTTCATTCGAATGTGACACGCTTACGTTAGCTAGGAGCTTGGTAACACTGCACTTAGATATAAGAAATCCCCTTTCCTAATTCACAATAACCCTTTTTTACCATCACAATCCATTCATCTATTTGTGAAAGGATTTCATCTTAGCAAACTTAGGTTGGTCATCAAAAAGCACTTTATCTACAACTATGTGGGGATATGAATAGCACCTTTCTATCATTGTCTTCCTTAATCTAGATACTAGTAGGCAAGAACACCATCCCCCTTATCTTTCACGTTAGCTAGCAATGTTTTCCCTTATAGTGAGTGCATTTGGTTAACAGTGTTGAGGAAGCTAATAGGGGTATCACAGCTCTTTCGTAGCAATCAGGTATGACTGTCTAAACTTCCTTCATAGGTAAGTTATGACTTTACCTCAGCATCGTAGCTCACTCTACAAGTCATTGATTACAGTACTTGATAGGAATCAGACCACCCATTGAACCTTTGACTCGAGCTTGAGCCTAAGGGCTAGAAAGCATGGCTAAGCGAGTTTTATCTTTATGCCTCACTACTAAGGAGTCTAAGCTACTGCGATTAACCAACCCAATGCTCTGGCTGAGTTGAACTCCCTTGTAGCTATTAATAGTATCCAATTATCGACCAAGGATACACTCTGACAATAGCTCAACCCATCCAACCATCTGCTTAGTCAACTTGAATTTGAGCTATTGTAATAAATATGTTTGAGCTAAACTCACCTGTAAAGAGTCATTTGCTCAACTCGACACATCCGATCAACGAACTTGGCTTAACGTCAACACTTACCAACACCAAGACTAACCGTACAATTTATCCCCTTTTTGCTAGGTGCATAACCACCAATCAACTGGCACATATCTAAGGACCCCCACTAACAAAATCTTCCATATAGGATCTTCCTTTTTGTTGTAATTTCAATTATACCCTTTATAATTCCTTATATATTACTTATTTTAGATGTTACCCTTTTTGTCTTTTCCATTTTAAGCAAGATACTCTAACTTTTCGAATATAAATACCTACTATACATGTAATCATAAATCACCTTACTCTTTCTAATATTGAATATACACTTCTCCTTTTATGAGCATTGTTCTCTATTGCTTACTTCACTCTTATCCTAACCCTCAAGCAAAGTTAGGTACGAGTACCTTCATTAGATCAACTCATATGTTATATCAAGTTGAGCCATGAGTCATTGGTAGTTCCTTAGTGCATAATATCCTTAAAACGGATTGAAGGTCTGCTTATTTTACTTTTCATTGCTGTTCGCGTACCTTCTCACCTTTCTTTTCAAGCTTTTTATAAGCTTAGACCCACCCTTGCGACTGGCCTTGTTAGTCTTTGGACTGGCTCATATCATCTTGGTATCAGAGTAGAGGTTCATTTGAGTAAGTATACTTAAGCTTTCGTGTGAGTATTGTTTGTTATGATAGTGTATTATGGTTGCATAGAAGTTAATTGTGAGTGTTTAAGTAGGAGTAATAGTTCACTTTGGTTATATACTTTGTTTTGCCATGTTATGAACATACAAAAACAGACCAAGTCTCGATTGGGTTTGTTGTTCTTCAAAAGTAGTCGCTATGTTGATATTTAACTTAAACTATTGTGTGGAGAAGAGTGTGTATGAGTTACTTAAGTTAAGTGAGCCATTCTTATTGTTTTGTAGATTCAAAGTTTATCTATTGAGCTTTGTTAAGAAGATGATGGATCCTAATATTAATGCTAGTATTAGAGATGGTAATAGTAATATTGTTTACCATGGACGACAACCCTAGAACAACCCCAGAAGTACAGATGAATGAATTGATGAGTTGACCAACCTCATAGTCAATTTGACTAGAGTTGTTCATGCCTTAGCTTATTGACCTACTAAGGTCATATAAAACACTTTACAAGCTACTAGACTAATAAGAGGATAGATCCTAGATCAAGAAGTTCAAGGTAGAGGAGTAGGAGAATAAGTGCAAAGAAGGATTGACTTAAGTGATTTAGATGAGGAATTAGATAAAGAGAACAATGAAGAAGAGGAGCGAGCTCAAGCACTCCAAGCTGGTGACCATGTAAAGTTTCAAATCTCGAGCTTCAATGGTTTTATGGATGTATATGACTATCTAGATTGGGAAGAAAAGGTTAAACGTATTTTTAACTATTATCAATATGAGGTCCATGTATGTTTCGCTATGGTGCAAGAATTTATAGACCATGAGGAGATGGGAAGGACATAGAGAAGTTAGCGCTTGGCTTGAGATGAAAAGAATTCTTAAAAATATGTTCGTACCAAATATCTACCTACAAGATATTTTTGCTAGATTTTAGGAGCTAAAATAAGGGAATCGAACTATTGATGATTATGTTTAGGAGCTCCAAATGCCAATGATCCAATGTGAAGTGAATGAGCCATCAACTCGAATAGTATCCAAATTGCTTACTAGATTAACAAAGTGACATTCAAGATATCGTGAAACTTCAACAATTTATTGCATTGGATGAGGCTATAAGAATAGCCTAGCAAGTAAAAAGGTAAAAGATGAATAGGTTGAGCTAACCAATCCAAGCAGCCCTACTTACCTAAGGGAATTACCAAGCTTAACAAAGTGTTGAGTTGGGTAGAAGAGAAGATGTCAAAGCTAAATAGAAGAGCCAACCAATTGATGGTGAAGTGTGATAGATATGCAAAATTGCACATTTATCTCTACTTAATTATTACACATTTATGCATATCATGATGCTTTTATTGTGAATTATACTCAGAAATCATGAAAAATGTAATTTTCTTGGTCAGTTGCATCAATAGTAAAATAAACGATCAAAATATGACTCAAATAGCTTTGTATAAACTCATGTATTTATATCATGATTTTATGCATTTTTATATGTGAGTTTATGTAATTTATAAAAAGAAAAAAAAAAGTCATTTCAGTTAGCTATCTAGCCATGTTTTACAAGGACACATGCTTAGAATAGTTGCTTATGCTTTGTTTTCACTAATATGAACTCATTGGTTCTCCTTATGTTGCTATCCAGCTGCTACAACAAGAAACAAACTATTAAGACTAACCAAGCAATCCAAGCTCCAATCGATGATAGCAGTTTGAGTGCTAGTAATGCAAAAGACATGAGCAATTGAGCATTAACTAAACTTTACATGTTGAGCTCCTTAACATGAAAGATTGAACAGCTAGAGATCCCTTTGACCAAGTCAAGAGCAAAGCAGCTAAACTGGACTTTGAGCAATCAAGCAATAGCCATGACACTGGCAAATCTTAGTACCTAAACCTGTGTTCTCTCTGAATTTAAGCATAACAGTAGCAGCTCCTTTGTTGAGTTTGTACCAGGCCACTCTTTGATAACAGCAGCTGTGATATTTTGACACCAGCTACTTTAGTTACAAGAAGTACTCAAGAAACTCTAAACATTTGACCAAAGACCAAACTCTCATTGACTTCAATGCTTACTTTGAGCTCAAATTGTGATAACCTTTTGAGAAGAGAAGGATAGCTGCCCCGTTATTTAATTAACCAAGTAGCAATTGAAAATAAACTCCAATTGAGGAAATTCTACAGTAGTTCCTTAGGCATAGGCTGTAGAAAATTTGAGCAGCTATCATCAATTGAACAACTCTAAGCCATGACCCAAAACAGCAAGAATGGCTTCACTCAATCACTAATAGCAGCTGCACTTTTGTTTGAAGGATAAATTACAACCACTAGTCTGAAAAGTCAACAGCAAACCATGAGTTTCCTTTGATGATAAAGTATAGCACACCTCTAATGTGAAGAGCAAGAGATCAATTTTCATTTAGATTTGGAGCTTATTGGCAATGTGAAAGGACCAGCCACAATTTTGAGGACGCTTAGAGTTATCTAAATTTATTGAGAAGAGTTTGATCACATCTGCTTGGCTTTTAGGATAAAATAGACTAAACTTAGGGAAGAAAATATGTACTCTATTATTCTTATTATTGAGTAGAGCTTCTAGAAGTCAATTCTAACTAATTTTATTTCATGGCATGGAATTCAATTGCAATAGCTCATGCAAGCAAAATTCAACAAGCTAAGGCATTCAAGATTGAAGGTATAACTAGTAAATTTGATGAATATTTAATGAGAAGCCAAATTTAATCAAACTATTGATAGGAAAGGATCTTATAAGCGCCCATGTCGTATATCTTCTTTGTGACAGTAGTAAAGTAGAGGACTTCAACATCAGCTACAGCTAAGAACCATCTGAGAACAGTAGCTGCATCCTAAAATTTGTAGTAGACCTGATTACTCAAAACAGCAACATCAACATGCCTATTCTTCAGTTGATGAGGGAATATTGAACAATAGAAACTTTATTTTTTGTTTTATTTTATTAATTTTCTTATGTTTTGTTTAATTTCAAGACACTAAATCCCTTTGTTTTAACTCATTAGAGAAATTCTCAGGTACCAAATGTATCAAAATATGCCAATTTTGTATTAGATGTCAGATTTGAATATGCTAACTGAGGTGTTTTATTTTCCTTATTATTTCAATTGTTATATATCTTAATTTATTTGCGTATTGTGATATGATATTATGTTTAATTTATTTTGGGTTTTGCATTGATGGATTTAATGCATTGATATGTTTTATAGTTTGTTTTGATATTGATATTGAGTAATTGGGTATTTTGCTATTGTGTTCATCATCTAATCATATAGCGTTTGGCCATCACTTTTTAGCTAAATAGAGTTTTAGGATATTCAGAAGGATTCTGCTAACTCGTGATAAATATAGTTTGAATTTCTAAAAAGGCTCATCATAAGGATGTATGGGTTTTAATTAAATTCATGAATTTATACATTTAATGCAATTCAAAATATAGTTTAGGTCATAGGAACATGTTCAAACTATATTTCTAACTAGAATAGTAATTTTAGTGTAGGCAGATTATTATTTATCTGACAATTATAGATAAATTGCCTTTACGGGTGGATTTATACTAGAGTTAGAATTTTGTTACTTTGTAAGATAGGCGTGTTCTAGTGATTTTAGTTAAATTTTGTTTAATTAATTCTAAATATCGATTCAATACATCAAATTAATTTAAATGACAATAAATTTGCGAATCCCAATTTGATCCCTTTGCATCTCTTAGACCTAGGACCCTCATAGTATAGCTAGGACATTTAGTTTAGAGTTCACCTTGTTAATTAGTTTTTACTCTCTTTTAGTTTAATTATCGATAGCTTAATTTAGGGAAAAAACTTAAGTGATTTAGTACTTAGTATCCAACACTCTATAGAGTACGATCTTAACTCATCATTTATACTTCTTCCGTGACTCGACACACTTATCAGTTTACGTTCATGCTTTTTGTGAGTCAAAGTGCCACTGGGAACCTATGAAAAGGAGCAAGGATCTAAGAGGAAGATGAGCTAAATCAAATGCTTTAAATGTTAAGGGTTTGGTCCTATGTTCGCCCAATGTCTAAATAGAAAAACTATGATTATCAAGGGAGATATCCCAAAGCTTGATGTAGTAGCACTAATGAGGAGCCAAAGGGGGGAGGTTACTGTTGAGGAGATTACTACTCAAGAGAGCGAGCTTGTTAAAGAGGATGTGTTTGCTAAAGATCTAGACAAGCTAACTTTGGTTGTTTGTATGTGATGAGTTTAGAACCCTTTAATGAAGAGGAGTAGAGAGAGAATTTGTACTACATCACTTGCAAAGTGAATGAACAAGTTTGTGCACCATAGTAGATAATGGGAGTAGCACAAATGTTACTTGCCAACCTGATTAAGAAACTCAAGTTGCTAACCATTTCACACCAGAAGCCATATAAGTTACATTGGTTAAATGAGAAGAGAGTATTATAAGTCGCTGAACAAGTGTTGTTGCCGATCTTAATTGAAAACTATTCCAGCAAAATTCTTTATGATGTGCTACCTATGTGCACATCTCATATATTGCTAGGCCAACTATGGCTTTTTAACTAAAGGCTTATGTATGATGGGTTTAAGAACACCTATGTATTTGAGAAAGATGGAGGAAAGATCACTTTGAACGCTATATCTTGAGTCAAGTTAGCAAGATGTTATCTAAACTTGCTCATAGAACCAAGAAAGCTTTGGTCCTAACATACCGACCTTCCTGTTGGTAAGGCAACTATTATAATTAAAGGAGCAAATTAAGTTACCCTCAAAGGTTAAGGAACTACAAGAAGAATATGCTAAGTCCTGAACAACTGCCTAAGGGATTACCCCCTTTTAGAGGCATAGAGTATTATATTGACTTAATACTTGATGTTGTCCTGTTGAACAAACCAGCTTATAGAATGAATCCTGAGTAAGTTGCAAAGCTTTAGAAGTAAGTCAATGAGCTGATAGAGAAATGATATGTGAGAGAAAGTCTTAATCCTTGTGTTGTAGCATTTTTCTAGTGCTAAAGAAGGATGGTATTTAGTGTGTGTGTGTGGATAGTAGAGTTGTCAATAAGGTTACAATCAAGTATCGATACCACTTCCTGGGGCCAAACAATATGTTAGATGAATTGAGTGGTGCGATAGATGTTCAATAAGATCGACCTAAAGTTAGGGTACCACTAGATTTGAATGAGGCAAGGGTAATGGGAATTAAGCTATGGAACCCCTGACCCATAGCTGAGCCCAAGGACTAGAAGGGTTGGCACGACGAATCCTCAGATTCTTACCATCCCCTATCAAGGCAAAGTACTTCCTTACCGAGTCACTTAGAATGTCATGCCGTATGATTGCCCATTATTTTGTAGTATGTTAAGTTAATGATTACGCTTTGGTGTCAAGCCGACCTATCACTTGGCATCATCTTTGCTGAAAAGCTAAGAGATAAAGAATCTGGACTAACTAAGCTATCCCTGCTCGGATAAGCCCATCTATCCTTACTTTTTATTCGCATCTCCTAACAACCTCGCCAATGCAGCATTGCCACGTATACAATATCATATATAGAATCTATAGCATCAATTATTGTTTTCCTTGTATATTCATTTTAACCTTTTGTATCATGAATATTGCTTCTTTAGGAAATGTCATCATTGTCTTTTCCCCTTTGGGTAAGTTATCTTAACTTATGGGAATAAATACCCTTATATTTGTGCTGTAACAAGTAGATTACCTTTAATACACTTGAGTACTTTCTTTTTTGCATAAACACTATTTGTCTACTCTCAGCATCGCTCTTATCCTTTCCCTTAAGTAAGGTTAGGTGGTGAGTAACCTCATTGGATCAATTCGTATGTAATATCGAATTGTGCCGTGAGTTCTTGGAAATTCCATTAATGCGTCATATCCTCTAGAGATGTTCATAGGTTTGCTTACTATTTTCATTCTTCGCTTTCACCCTTTTGTCCTATCCCCATTAATCCTTTTCAAGCTTTCTGCAAGCTTAGACCCATCTAGCGACCGGCCTTATCTGTTCTTGGTTACAGTTTATAATAAAGGGGATGAATAGAAAACTACTTTTAAGATATAACATAGCCTGTACAAGTGGATGGTCATGCCTTTCAAATTATCAAAATGCCCTAAGTACATTCATGAGGCTATTGAATCATGTTTTGTAAGATCTGATTAGAGAATTTTTTGTCGTCTACTTTGATGACATCCTTGTCTATAGTATTGACTTAGCAATGCATACTGGCCATTTTAGAGCTATTTTCAATGTCCTCTAAGCAAAGAGATTGTTTGGAAACCTAAAAAAATGCCATTTCTGCTAGGAGGAAGTGATCTTCTTAGGTTACGTGGTTAGTGGAGGAGGACTAAAGGTTAATGAAGAGAAGGTATGAGCTATTATTGAGTGGTTGACCTCAGCCTCATGTGCTGAGGTGAGGAGTTTTCATGAATTAGCATCATTTTACAGACACTTTATCCAAGGATTCAGTACTATAGTTGTACCTCTAACTAAGCTAATGAAGAAGAATGTAGAGTTCAAGTAGTAAGAGAAAGAGGAGAGGAGTTTTGCTGAAGTAAAAGTAAGGTTGATCTCTGCCCTAATCTTGGCTTTACTTAACTTTGATAGAGTGTTTAAACTTGAATGTAACATGTTAGGTGTCAACATTGAAGCTATACTGATGCAAGCAAGCTAGCCTATCACTTATCACAGTAAGAAGCTCAAAGGAGGGCAATTAAGCTACTCTATTTATGCCAAGGAACTTTAGCCCTAATTCAAGCTCTTCACCTATGGTAACATTACCTTCTACCAAAAGAATTTGTCATATACATAGATCATGAGTCCTTGAGATACTTACAGAGCCAATCAAAGCTGTCTAAAATGCTAATATAGATGTTGATGCTCTATTAAGAAGACATGTTCTTCTCATTGAGTTGTAGACTAAACTGTTATGGTTTGCAAGCATTAAAGAACAATATCAAAATGATTCTCATTTTAGCCCTATATATAAGCATTGTGGAGAAGTACCATGTGGAGGATGGTTATCTATTCAAGAGTGGCAAATTGTATGTTTCGACCTGCTCGATAAGAGAACTGTTGGTAAGGGAAGGCTGCAAAAGAGGACTTTTTAGGCATTTTGGAGAACAAAGGACATATGAGCTACTAAATGGCAGGTTCTTTTGGCCTAAGATGAAACATGACGTACATCGAGTGATTGAGGGATACGCTATCTATAAGAAGGCAAAAAGCTGAGCAAAATAAGGGAAGGCAATGCCTCTGCCTATTCTAACTAAACCATAGGCCGATTTGAGTATAGATTTTATCCTTAGACTACCTCGAATTGCCTAAGGCAAAGATTCTTTAATGATTGTCGTGGATCGGTTCAACAAAATGGCATATTTTATGCCCTGCACCAAAACTAATGATGCTTTAGCTATTGCTTTTTTGTTTTTGTAGGAAGTAGTTTGCTTACATGGAGTACCAAGGAGTGTAGTGTCAAAGAAAGACCCAAACTTTCTAATCCATTTCTAGAGAACCCTCTGGTGTTAGATGGGAACCAAATTGCTGTTCAATACCTCTTGCCATCCCCAAACTGATGGCTAAACAAAGGTGTTCAACTGCACCCTAGGATTACTACTCCAAGCTATAATGGGAAAAAAACTTAGCCAATTGGGACATCTACCTACCTGTCTTACAACAAGACAAAACATGTTACCATTAGACATGCCCCATTTGAGGTCATATATGGTTTCAACCCTAAACTATGCTTTGATTACACCCCTATGCTACCCATTGACCAAGAAGATGTTAAAGCAGTGACAATAATCCATCCAGTAGATTTACTAAGGAGTTGCCCAACAATTTGACCTAGCCGTTAGTAAACTAAGAGAGAAAGGTAATGGAAGGAAGACCAAGCAATTTCAACCTGATTACTAAGTATAGCTACACTTGAGTAAAGAAAGGTTTCCTAATAAGAGGAAGAACAAGTTATCTGCTGGAGCTAAACACCCCTTTAGAATACTCTAGAAAATCAATGACAATGCAAACCAACTAAAGCTACTAGAAGATTTTGGAGTGTTAGACATGTTTAATGTTGCCGACCTTAGCCCTTACCAACCCAAAGAGAACTTTGATGAAGACTAGCCAGATTTGATCCCAAATCCCAATCAACCTAGTAAGGATGATAGGAGACAAACTACCAGACCCTTAAACTAAGCTCGAGCTTGAGCCTGAAGGCCAGAAAGCGTGGCCAAGTGAGTTTTATCTTTATGCCTTACTACTAAGGAGTCTGAGCTATTGTAGTCTACTGACTTAATGCCTTGGCCAAGCCGAACTCTCTTATACTTATCGATAGTCTCCAACTACCAACTAAAGATACATTCAAACAACAATTCGGCCCATTTGACCATCTGTTCAACCGACTTGAATATGAGCTATTGTAATAAATACATTTGAGCTAAATTCATCTTTAAAGAGTCATCTACTCAGCTTGGCTTGGCATCAACACTTAGCAACACCAACGCTAACCATATAGTTTATCCTCTTTTTAATAGGTGCATAACCATCAATCAATCGCTATGTATCCAAGGACCCCCTGTAATAAAATCCTCCATATAAGATTCCCCTTTTGTTGTAATTTCAATTATAACCTTTATCATTACTTGTACATTACTTATTTTAGACATTACCATTTTTCTCTTTTCCATTTTAGACAAGATGTCCTAACTTTTCAAGTATAAATACCCATTGTACATGTAGCCACAAATCATCTTACTTTTTGATATTGTATATATACTTCTCCTTTTGTGAGTATTGTTCTCCATTACTTACTTCACTCTTATCCTAACCCCTTAAGCAAGGCTAGCTAGTGGGTACCCTCATTAGACGAACTCGTACTTCATATCGAGTTAAGTTGTGAGTCATCGATAGTTCCTTTGTCAGGACCCTAAAGGGGGCCTAGTAGGATTACCTAAAATTTTTATAACATGTGTGCACCCATGATATGAAAACCGTCTTGCAAGTCAGAGATTGCAAGACTCTAAATAATAAATCGCTAAGATTAATGATTTTCAAGTAATTAATTTATTGTACATGACATAATATATAATTATAAATAATTATGGATATTCGATATCCCACAGTTCCTCAGAACCGCAGAGAATCGGTATCCCCTACCAAATAATAAGACAGGATTACCAACATTATAGTAAGATTTAATAAATAAATATTTTCTACAAAGGATGTCTATGTATCATCTAAAAAGTACTCAGCTGCGTCTAATACTAATGTACATATCTTCATCTCGCCCTCAGCACTCGGACATATCCCAATCCCATCGTATGTAAACCTGCAAAAGAAACTAAGGGGGAATGAGCATAAAGCAGCTCAGTGAGTTCATTCCTCACCACCACCGGTCAGGCAAGTTTTCACACATTATTATCACACATGCAAGCAAGCTATCTACATACATAATGAATGCAAGCATGATGAATGCAAACAACACATCCATAGGAGTCCGGAACTATGGAAGGTGTAGAATTACGTCTTCCATACTTCGATTATCCCCTGTACTTACCCGTACAGGGCACCTCAGCTTACCCGCAGAGGCTACCTAGGGGTACCACCCTACTAGGCAAAACTCGACTATTACCCTAGCCGAGAAAAGAATTTCAATCCAAATAGGGGGAGTCCGAACTAGGACTATCCACCCTCCAAGGCCACTCGGGCACAAACATGCGAGTTCTCTCGTAACCAAAAATAACCAAGGCCTTTCAGGCACAATAAAGCGAGTCCTCTCGCTATTAAGTGGAGAACCCATGCTAGCTTTGCCTTAACATTAAAAATACTATTTATGGCTCCACAAGCCCTTACAGTGATCATACGAAAATTTGTTTAAGGTTAGAAAAGCTTTTGCCAAAAATACTTTTCTTAAGATTTTTGCAAGGCTAGTACTCTCCATTCATACCTTTACCAAGTCATAGACATGCGACGAGTAGAACTGGTTATTTGGGTCAGACATTTATATTTATCAACTTAAAAAGGTGATCACACAAATGATGGCATACAAACAGAACAGTCATTCAAACATTCAAGTAATAGCAAACAACAAGACATCATACAAATAACACGCACAAGCAAGTAGCAGGTCATCAGAATTCCCTCACCTGAATTATTGCTCATTCTCCAAGCCTTTAGGGTTTCCAAGACTCGATATCGAATGCCTAAATCAAAATGGTAAACCTTATAAGTGTTCTGAGAATTCAGACCCCTTAGTCAACTAAAAGTCTATTGTAGTTTATCTAGTTTCCTCCAATATAACCCGAGTATAGTATGTATAGGGTTACCATACTCCATGAGATTAATAGTAGCTATTTTCTTATATTAGTAAGGTATGAGGCTTCCTTTATGTATTTTGTAATTTTTTTGTTCTGATTCCGATATTTGCGAACTTATAGTCGTTTTTCATCGTTTTCGGACGCACGTTCACACGGTAATGTCCGTTTTGGACGTTAAGACCCGTGTTTTATGATATGGGCTAAATTTATTGAAATTTTATCTTATTCAAGTTTAATTACTCTTATTATTTATGTTTATGCCCTAGTTTAGGATTTAATGATTGAATTAGCTATTTGATTCTTACACTTAGAAAATTTTACATTAGTGCTACTAATTTACATACTTGATTAAGTTTAATTCAATCTAGGAAGTGTATTAAGGTTTAAGGGATTTTCGACCTCTAAATACATGTATATATCTATATGATGTGCTTATGTAATCTTATTATTTCTTTTATTATAAATCTACGCTTACATCATCACTTATGTAATCAATTGATGATGTCATGGCTTATGTAATGTTTTGATGATGTCATGGCTCATGTAATCCATTTATTACATGTAATTATATATGTAATCAAGTACTTATACATATACATATGTTTTATACCTACCTACACTCATAACATACTAATATGTATACTTATGTACTTATACTTTATACATACATATACTTATACATCTACATATACTTATACCGTATTTATACATGTATTCCTACTCATATACCTATACAGTCATATACGTATTTTTATACAAAAATTCGTATGTCTAATATTTTCCTTAAGAAAAGCTTCCTAATTCCATTCTTTTATGTTCTTAAGTATGTGATTAGTGTAGTATAAGTATGTATGGTTAGGTTTTGTTGTAATTTAGGTTATGTACATGGAAAATACTCATGTACCATGCTTCTTATGCTTCCCTTCTTTTCGGTTTACCTCATGTACATATTCTTTGTGCACATATTCATGTTTTCCTTTCTTCTTTTTCATAATTCCTAGATTTCTACACTTAAAGAGGAGAACTTTGTGCTCTTTTCTTCAAGACAACACTAAACACATAATTACTTATCTAATCTATCTAATTAACTAACTAATGAATGAGATAAAACAAGATAAGTAACTTAGATACATACCTTTAATTGTGTTGGAGTTATGGAGACAAAAATGAAATTGTGAAGGTAAAAGAGGAAAAAGATGCTCACGGCAATGGAAGGGAATTTTTGTTTGATTTCTTTTGTTTTGTTTTCATTATGGAAGAAGGCAAATGGTGGGACCTAGAGGGGAGAAATTGTGGACGGCAATTGAAGAGAGAAGGAGGAGAAAAAAAATCAAAAAGGAAGAAAAGAAAAGCCATCATTAAGTAACAGATATTTTCTTTATCTCTTTAGTCTTTTGTTGACTTTTTCAAAGTGTTGACTTGGTCAACATTTTGACCTTGGTCAACAAGTGTTGATTTGGTCAACTCTGCTTAAGCTTATGTAATTTTGTGTACATAATGTAAAGATTAAGGGAAATTAAGGGAAATTAAGGGAAAAAATGAAGGAAATGAGAGGAAATGAGGTATTTGATGAATTGATTAGTAAGAGTAGATGATGAGATCTTACTTTGAGTATTTATAACCTATAAACATCATTTGGTAAACTACTTAGTGTAATTAAGATGAAAAATGTCATTTAGGGTATTAAGGTTTACTAAATTTAACCTAATCTCCAACTATACCCTTAACTCTAAGTGAGACTATCCTAATCATATACTTAAGACATGAATGTAATCTATGATTCATTATCTTAGTTTCTAAGAGATCATTTAAGCATTCTAAATGTTTATGCATGATTAAGGGTCATCTCTAACCTTTTACTAATGATTTGGCAAAATATAAGCATTATATTATCAATTAAGGTTTTAGGGTATATCATGGTGAATTAGTACTTTTATATCCTTAAAGTTATGGTTTTAGGGTTCTTATTACTTTAAGGCACCATCTCTAATGTTTTTACACATTTAGGGTTTTATATATTCTTACGCGATTAAATTTTTTTATTGTCATCTTAGGGTTTTGATAAGGTTCGAGGTTTTAGGGTCTTCGTATGCGGTTAAGGGTTCAATTGATGATTTAAGGTTCTTCGTATCCACTTTAGGTTTTGGATTGAGATTTTTTTTTTTATTGGTTTTAATTCTCACTGGCTCTTTTGAGTTCGGGAAATTATCTGCAGTTTGGACATATGTTCATATACTTAGAAAGCTAAATTCACGGGGTTTACATCCTTGGTACGTCATGTCCTTGGAGCAAATTGAGGGTCTACTTGTTTTACTTTTCATTATTGTTCACATACATTCTCAACCTTCTTTTCATGCTTTCTACAAACCTAAACCTACCCTTACAACCAACCTGAACAATCCTTAGACTAGTTCATATCAACACTTGTAACTTACTATCATAGAATAAAGCTTATATGTAGAATTGAGCCCAACCATGGTGTTAAAGTAGCTTGGTACAACTATACCATACTGATACTTTAATGCCATCCTTGTTTCATCTTAAAGTGTATGAACCGTATGTGTACTATTTTGTCAAGTTTAAAGAACTAAGTTGGTTACTATTGTGTATGTTATGTCCTACAAAGTTTATGTCTTATTGTTGTTGTTTGGTTCAAGTAATATAATGTCATCCTTGTCTTACATAGTAGTACCTTGAAATTCCCATTACTGTACTAATCACATTGTAGTTTTACAAAATACTACAATCACTGTTGTGCGTGTATGTGTATATTTTGTTGATTCTTAGTAGGATAAGCCACCAATGTTGCTGTTCAGACGCACCATTGTAGAAGTTAAGCTTCTATGTTGTGTTTCTATTATGTCCATATGATGCTCAAATATGTATGTTGCTGTCATGTTGTGGCTTATAGGAGTAAGTTAAATACTATTACGTTGTAACATATTTCTCTTTCGTTGGAGTCTTGTTGTTTGCTACGATTTTACTCCTTGCATTTAGTATACGTTGCTGTCATTCAAAAGTAGCCGTAGTAGGAAATGTGTTGCAACTAAATCACTCCCTTAATGCTTAAAGTCAAACAACTGTATTCTTAGTTTAGTTGTTGTTTGTGGTAGTAAACTTGCAAGACTTTGTCTAGTCTTCCTCTTGATTGAATAGGGGAGTTGTTGCCATGTAAACAAACCTTAGGATTACTAACTACCACCTTATGCTTAACAGTCATATAATCTTCCAAGAGAGTTTGAAATCAACTGCATCCCTTAAATCTCAAATCCTTTTATCCTCTTTTGTCAACCAAACCTCCCTCACTTTAGGATCTTAGTAGTCTTTCTTGTATAGAGTGATCAAGTCCTTTAAGCTAACTAATCCAAGCCATAATTTTAAATTCCAAAAGTGCAAACCAAAAAGATTCTAAGTAAAAATTTACTAAAGCCTAAATAAATATAATCACTCTTGATGGAGTGCGACCAAGTTAAGAACTATACTAAACATGAATAAAGTTAGGAGTATAATAAAATTATGATAGAGCCTAAATGTAATTATTAAAATTGGTGAACCTTTTCCTCTTTCATGTTGCACCTGATTAATTATATTAAAAATCTCTTTTGATCAGGTGACTATGACTAGGATTACAATTTGCTTACGAACTATTACGATTTGTGACTTACCATGGTTGAGTGATTTTCCTATGATTTTGTACTTGCTTATGTGTATAGTTAGTGTCATTAAAATTTTAAGTTAAACAATTGATGTGTGGGGACATTGGCATAATGCTTATGTGTGTGATGTTGCCTTATACTGTATGCAAAAGGATAAATAAATTTTATAACTATATACTACATAACACTTTGTTTGTGCATTTAGCTAGTTTATGGAGTGTTTGTAATCACCGATTGCTTGCCTTAAAATGACTTTAACCATATGGAGCCAATAATAATAAAAATTGGTGCATGCATACTCATGACATATGCATATTCTAATCCGAACAACACATTACATGAAGGCAATGAAAAAGTCTTACAGGGGTTGGTATTTTATTTGAAATGAATTATTGTGCAATGCACTCGTACTACATAGCCTTATCTTAGTCATAGGCTTACTAGGTACTAAAAACACCAACCGTATACTAAGGATCTTGTCTAGAGACCTTCGTTTAGGGGTAGGTGGGGCTTATTGGGATCCATTCACACCCAACACTTAGACTTAAATTTTCTTACAAATCAAAAACTATTTTTATAAAATGTAAGAACATGGAGTCCTTACTTATATGCAAGTCTAGATGTAGTACCCAAATCTATTAGATCGAAGTTCTCCAACCTCAACTTCAGAGGGCACAAATTTGAGTTGCGTGCAATACCTAGGCAACTACATGTATTTGTTGGGATTCTTGTTTCTCATGCATTCATATGTGTATTGAACTTTATTGATAACTCATTTGCTTAACATGGTTGAGAATTCTTACTACGCACTTGCTTGCTCCTCATAGATTTTTGTTGTAGATATAGGAAATTTTTGCTGTCTTGGGTAAAAGTATGCTTGAGTTAGGTTGCCAGATATTTGAAAGTCTTTAGGAAGAATTTTTCTTATCTTTTGAGTGTGAAGAGAGTCACATTTTCTTTTGTATAGACTTTGTTATAAAACTCTTGATCTTAGATAATTGTATTTACTACTTATTCTTTTAACAACTGATATTATGAAGGACTTTGAGTATCTAGTAACCAAAGTGCTCTAGTAATATTAGACTCACAATGTATTGTGTATCCTTTTGACTAAGCTTATGAAAAATTTATGTTAATATTTATATGATTAATCTCCAATTGACTTAATACGACTAGAAGGATGGCCTGGTGACGTAGGAGCCTAGTGTATTAGGTAAAGACTAGTGAAAGGCATAGGAACCAATCCTTGGTCTCATGTGGTACATGGCGATCTGCTACGATTAGGGTATCCTTCAAGGCATGATAGTTTGGCATATGTTTTATTCAATAAATAATGCAAAGTAGAATGGTCAGTATAAACAATAGCTTTAGAAAGAATTAAATACGACCTAAACCTATCAAATGTAAAGACCATTACTAAAAACTCCTTTTTTGTGGTAGTGTAATTCTCTTAAGCTTTTGTGAGGCTCTTACTTGCATAGTAAATTAGCTAAAAGTATTTTTCTCGCCTTTATCCAAAAACTAACCCTTTAATATAATCAGTTGTATTGCACATTAGTTCAAATGGAAAGCTTCAATCCGATGCTACCATTATAGGTACCAATGTGCCTAAGAGCTCAGTTATCACTAGAACTTACTGTAGTAGGCTTGAACCAGTAGGTCCTTCCAAATATAAAAAAAAAAAATAGAATGGGTCTGCCTATGAACTAACAAGAGTAGCTAATGTGAAGCTATTCGAATGATGTGACCCAACTACAAACAAAACACGACTTGATACTTCATTTAATATGACGTACAAGTTGATGTCAAGATTCACCCGCCATAATCCTAAGCTACTTGACAAGATTAGATACGAGTATATAAGAATAGTCTTAGAGAGGATGGTCTCACAAGTACAATATATTCAATGTATATCTGTGATGTAAAATGATTTTGGCTTACAAGAAGAAGGAACTATTTATAGTAAGTCCCTAAGGCAACATTATAAATAAAGAAATTATGAGAAGATATATACAAAAGGGGATTCCTAGTACATACGAAATGGGGTAAAAGGGACAAAAGACAAAAAGGAAAAAATAGTACAATATGCGATGAAGAGGATAGGTGGTAGTGGACATTGGATCCATATAAAGGTTCTTTGAGTACAGTAAGCGAGAGGAATCAAGATGTTGTAGCGAAAAAAAAGTCAAGACGTAAAAGGATGCTGTGAGAGTTAGAAGGAGATCGAAAGAGAAGTACCCAACTAGGAGCTAGCTGCATTTACTCAACAGGAGACTCTCGATAGTTAAAAGTCTGATTACTCGGCATTGAGTTTTCGGCCAAAGGATAGTCAGCATTAGCACACAATAACAAACAAAGCATAGTATAGCTACCCAAAGCTCTCAGGGAATTCAGCCATCCTCCTTTAGCATACAGTTTCTCGTCATTGGTAAGTTGATGAGAAAGAATCCTTTAAGTGAGGAATTGGAGGCCTTTGAGGCATGCATGAGTGATTGGGTCGGTAGTTAGTTACCTATCAGCTCCTTAAAGTTGTTGAAGATTTGTCCTTAAATCATGATCTTCGTCATCATCTAGCATATAGGGAGTTAGATCGACGATGTTGAATGTGGTAGACATGCCAAAACCCTCGGGTAGTTTAATCTCATAAGCATTATCATTAATGCGCTTAAAGATCTTGTAAGGTCTATCCGTTCTAGGGGATAGTTTGTTCATCCTCTTGCTAGAGAAGCATTCCTTATTAAGATGGATCCAGACAAGGTCTTTAAGCATATAAACAAATTATCTTCTCCCTTGGCTTCCTGTTTCCTTCGATCAGGCCACAGTCTTAGCCAACTGCTTGGCAATCTTCCGATGCAACCTCTGGAATTCCTTAACACATTGTAGGCCGGATTGACTTTCCCCTTACATAGTTAGACTGCTAATTAAGTCTAAGGGTAAGTTCAAGTTAAGTCCATAAACAACCTCAAATGGTGATGATCTAGTCAAGCTGTGAGTCAAGAAGTTGTAGGCAAATTCAATGACGGGCAGGCATAAATCCCAGTCATGTGAATACTTCCCAACGTAAGAGGTTACCAACAGTTCTGTTTACAACTTCAGTTTAGCCATCTGTCTGGGGGTGACAAGAAGTATTGAATAGGAGCTTAGTGCCGAGCTTCTTCCATAGGGTCTTCCAAAAGAAGCTTATGAACTTTGAGTTACGATCAGACATAATACTCCTCAGTACTCATGTAGTCGTACAATTTCCTACAAAAAGAGGTTAACGACGAATAAAACATTATTAGTTTTATGGTAAGGAATGAAGTAGCCCATCTTGCTAAATAGATTAACCACCACCATGATTAAGTTGTGTCTTCTCAGCATTTAGGATAGGCCAAGCATGAAATCCATGCTTAGATCAATCCACAACCAATCTAGGATCGATAGGGGGTATGTACTCTCCATAGGGTTCTCTCCTCCCCTTTGCATATTTACACACTTCGTACCTCCTAAGTACTCGGTGCATATCCTTCATCATCCTAGGCCAATAAAAATGCTCCTTTAATATCTCAATCATCCTCTTTTCCCCAAAATGGCCAACCAAACCCCTGGCATGAGCTTCTCAAACAAGTAGCTCCCTTACCGAACCACTCGACATACAAACCTAATTGCCCTTCATCGAGAACCCCTAACTCAAGTAGAATCCTTTCGTAGCTCCTCTAATACTACACTTGGCCACTAAGGTTCCAAAATGTGGATCATGCTCATACAGATCAGGTAAAGTGCCAAATCCAAGCACCTTAGCTTGCAACATTGTAATGAGGGCATGATGGCGAGAAAGAGCATCAGCCACTATATTGGTGCTCTCCTTCTTATATTTAATGACATAGTAGAAGGTCTCTAAGAACTCAACCTATTTGGCATAACACCAAGAAAGCTTCTATTGTCTACGAAGATGCTTGAGAGACTAATGATCCGAGTAGATGATGAATTCTCTCGGCAACAAATAATGCTACTAGTTCTGTAGTGTCTAGACAAGGGTGTAGAACTCCTTGTCGTAGATTGAGTAATTCAAGGCAGCACCTCAAAGTTTTTCATTGAAGTAGCCAATAAGTCAGTGTTCTTGCACAAGGACAACACCAATGCTGACACCAGACACATCACATTCAACCCCAAAAACTTTCTCAAAATCCGATAGGGTGAGTATTGGATTAGACGTCAACTTACACTTCACATCTTTAAAACTCTTCTTAGCTTTCTCTGACTACCTAAACTCAACGTCTTTCCTGGTCAATTCAGTTAATGGCGCAGTTATGGAACTGAAGTTCTGAATGAATCTTTAATAGAACGAAGCTAAACTATAAAAGCTCCTGACTTTAGCAGCACTAGTCGTCGTAGGCTACTCAAGAATAGCTTTGACTTTCTCATCATCAACTTGAACTCCTTTCCTTGAAACAACATATCCAAGGAATACAACCTAACTTTAACAAAACACACATTTCTTCAGGTTGCCAAATAATCTCTTAGTACGAAAGATGTTGAACATCAATCTTAAATGCTCGACATGAGTGATGAGGTCGACACTGTAGACTAGAACATTATCAAAATAAACCACAACACATTTGCTAATCAAAGTTCTGAGCACATGATTCATCAATCGTATAAATGTACTTGGCACGTTAGTTAGCCCAAACGGCATCACCAACCATTCGAATAGACTATCTCTTGTCTTGAAGGCTATCTTCCATTCATCTTTAGGTCTCATTCGTATTTGTTGTTAGCTACTCTTAAAGTTAATCTTAGAAATGATGTAGGCACCATATAACTCGTCAAGCATATCATCAAGTCACAGGATCGAGTATTGGTATTTAATAGTGATCTTATTTATGGCTTAGCTATCAATGCACATTCTTTACATTCCATCTTTTTTTAGCATAAGCATAGCTAATACGGCATAGGGGCTCATGCTCTCATGGACATATTCGCGGTCCACTAACTCATCCACCTGTTTCTTCAATTCAGTTACCTATTCGAGATTGAGCTTGTAAGCAAGTTAGTTCGGTAAGGCAACTCCTGGTTGGAGGTCGAAGCAATGTTCAATACCTCAAAAGGGAGGTAAACCTTTCGACATCTTAGTAAGAAATAGGTTAGCAAAGTCTTAAAGTAGCTGCTGCGCCTTGGTGGGTAAGTTCTTGGCTTCTCTCACCTTTAAGAGTCTCTTGGCCAAGAGGAGAATAAGGTCTTCGGCCAAGACTTCTCGAGCAAACTGAGCTCGAGAAATCACCAAGGACTTCCACTACAGTGATATAACAACCTTCTCTTGGGCTTTTTATACTTCCTTAGGACTCATGGGTGTCAATATAATTTTCTTTCCATCCTTTTGGATCGTATAGGTGTTCTTATACTCATCATGTAACACTCTCAAGTCAAACAACCATGGTCGATTGAGCACTATGTGAGAAGCACGCATGGGAAGGACATTATACAACACCTCATCCCTATACCTATCACCAATGGTAATCGGTACCCTAACTTGCTCGGCAATGTGTAACCATCCTTTCTTGTTCAGCCAGTGAATCTTGCACGGCTTAAGATATGGATGGGTTGACAAATTCATGGCCTTAACTACCCCTTGAGCTATAACATTGGTACAACTACCTCCATCAATGATCAAGGTGCATAGCTTGCCATTCACTCGGCAATTTGTATGGAAGAGGTTCTCCCTTTGCTCATTCTCATTAGCTACAAAAGCATTGAGAGATCGACGAATGACAAAGTAGTATTCGGCACTACCTTTAGGAGGTAACTCAACATCAGGGTCTTCCTGAAATTCTTCAAGCATCTGATCAACTCTCATCTCTTCCTCCCCTTCGCTCATACTCCCTACTTCAAATTGGGGCTTATCTCCCTTTATAGTCATGACTCGGCGGTTTGGACATTGACTAACAATGTGCCCATAACCAAGACATTTAAAACATTTCACTTCCCGGATCTTTCTTCCTAAGCTCTGACCTTAGTCTCTTCGAATCTCAAGTTCCTCAGTCTTACCCTTACCTCAACATTCCACCTCGAAACTGTTTGATGCTCAGTCATTCCCTATTTGGCTCAGCATGCTACTCCTATTCCACAGCATTAGTCAGTACTCAGCATTTGACTAACCTGGTTACGCCCTTGCCTTTCAACTCTCTATGCCACTTTGATGGCTTCATCTAAAGTTGTAAGGCTCTACAACTCCACAATGTTACCAATCTCAGTCCGTAACCTAAAAATGAACCGTACTATAGTTCAAATCTTAAGTTCGTTAACATCATGTTAGATCATGAGCAACTGAAACTCTCGGACATAGTCGTCTACTAATCTACTACCTTATCTTAAGTCTTGGAGTCATCTGAAAGTGTCTTGCTCGTAGTGTTTGAGAACGAACCTACTTCTAAGGACTCTCTTCATTTCATTCCATGTCCAAACTTCTCGTCTAGCTCTCATGCAGACATTTTGCAACTTCTTCTACCACATTGCCACATACCTAAAAAATTCCAATGCAACCACTTAAATACGAACAGCGTCTTCATAATTATAAAAGTCGAATATCTTTTCGATCTTCTCCTCCCAATCTAAGTAGTCATTAGCACTACCAGACCCGTTGAAGCTCGAAATCTATATGTTGAGGCGTTCAGCTCCCCTAAGAGCCCTAAGCTTATGCTAGTCAATGCCAACATGCAGCTCTTCTTCTTCTTTATACTCTTCCACCTCATCCAACTCCAATCTTCTTGCGGCTTTATCAACACGTCAGGGTGGTGCTTAGTTCATAAGAAAGGCCTCTAGGGTACGTTCATTAATCTGCCTCCTCGACCTATCTCTCATCTCTTGGCCCTATTTAATAACTCTGTCATGTAGCCTACTCTTTAGAACTCTTTGTACTAAGACAGCTAAATTAGACACAATAATAGCAAGGTCATGTATCTACTCATCAGTAGTACGTAGTGATTGTTGGGTCAGTCGACCACGACTATGAGCATCACTACTGGCATTGTTAATTTCTCCTTGAACACTAAGATTCGACATTCTAACAACAAGGTTTTAGAAAAGTACTCTCCATACAAGAAATCCTTACCCACACATAAATACTACATAACTTTCGGTCTCAACCTTAAGCTCTGATACCAGGATTATATGATGTGCCTAAGAACTCAATTATCATTAGGACTTATCGTAGCAGATTCGAACTAGTTTGAAAATAGAATAGGTCTATCTACAAACTGACAAGAGTAGCTAATGTGAAGCTACTTGGAAGATGTGACCCATATGCGAACACAACATAACTTGACACTTCACTTGATTTGACGCACAAGTTAATGTCAAGGTCCACTCGCTACTCGGCAAGATTAGATAAGAGTGTATAAGAATGGTCTTGGAGAGGATGGTTTCACAAGTACAGTATATTTAATGTATATCTGTGATGTAAAATAATTCCGGCTTATAAGGAAAAGGAACTATTTATAGTAAGTCCATAAGGCAACATTATGAATAAAGAAATTATAAAAAGGCATATACAAAAAGGCGATTCCTAGTACATACGAAAAGGGATAAAAGGGACAAAAAACAAAAAGGGAAAAATAGTACAATGTCAAATGAAGAAGACAGGTAGCAATGTGACACTAGATTCATATGAGGGTTCTCTAAGCATAGTAAGCAAGAGGAATCAAGGTGTTGTGTTGATAAAGAAGCCGAGACGTGAAAGGATGTAGTAAGAGTTGGAATGAGGCTAGATGAGAAGTACCCGGCTAGGAGCTAGCTGCATTTACTCGGTAGGAAACTTTTAGTAGTTGAAAGTTCAATCACTCAACACAGAGCTTTCGACCAGAGGATAGTCAACATTAGCACATGATAACAAATAAATCATAGTATAACCACCTGGAGCTCTAAGGGAATTCAGCCCTCTTCCTTCAACATATTGTTTCTCATCATCAATGGGTTGATAAGAAAGAATCCTTTGAGTGAGGGATTGGAGGTCTCTGAGGCGTACACGAGTGATTAAGCTGGTAGTTGGTAACCTATCAAGTGCATGTATTAGTTTATCATATAAAGTATTAAATTTTTCTAGATAGTCTAGTGAAAATATAAAGGGAGCATCCTTTTCTAACAATTGAGTTAGTGGTCTAGTTATTTTAGGAAACTATAAATGGCTCTAACTGATGTAAGAGGGGGCAATTTTATGATGGTGTCAATTCTTGCATTGTCTACCTCAATACCTCTCCAAGACACCTTATGTCCTATTATTGTGCCCTCTTATACCATAAAATGGCATTTTGCCCAATTTAATACTAAGTTAGTTGCTTACAGCTTTCCTTTTTGTAGATTCCTAAGAAAATGGTCAAATGAGTTCTTGACAACTAGGAAATCATCTATGAATACTTCCATTATATCCTCACTAAATTGATCAAATGTTTCCTTCATGCATCGTTGAAATGTCACAATGCATTATAGAGACCAAATGGCATCCTCCTTTAGGCAAAAGTGCCATAGGGACACAAAAAATGTGGTTTTCTCTTGGTCTAAGGCAATTAGCATTTGAAAATAACCAAAAAGATCATCCAAGAAACAATAATACATGTGACCTGATAAATGTTCTAACATTTGATCAACAAATGGTAGAGGGAAGTAATCCTTCCTTATAGCATCATGGAGCTTCTGATAGCTAATACAAACTCTCCAGCTTATGACCGCTTGCATAGGGATCAACTCATTCCGCTCATTAGGACCACCATCATTTCTCCCTTTTTAGCTACAACCTACATAAGGCTAACTGGAGAATTGTTAGAAATAAGATAAAGCATACTTGCATCCAGAAGTTTGATTACTTCAACTTAGACTACTTCTTTCATATTTAGGTTTATCCGTCTCTATGGTTTCATTAACAATTTGTGATCTTCTTCTAACAAAATTTTGTGGATGCAAAAGGATGGATTAATTCCCTTAATATCGGAGATCTTCCAAACGATCACTCTCTTATGAGTCTTTAGCATGTTTAGAAGTTTTTTCTTTTGTTGCCCAGTTAATTTAGAGGATATTATTATAGGCAATTTTGAATTCACTATTATAGGCGATTTTGAATTCTCTTCTAGAAAAGCATACTTTGATAGTTTGGTAACTTCTTTAATTCTAACTTAGGTGCTTCTTTATCCTATTCAATCCTCTTAAACCTTTTTCTTTCCATAGATGGAGGTTTGAAGGTTTCGCTTCTAATTGTAATGTTGTGTCGGCTATAATTAGATTGTTGGATGACTCTTTTTAGTTTCCCTGTTTCAAGCAAAAATCTAGGGGATCTTTGTTTAGCAATTTTTGCAAAACACTAGACATAGAGGCATCAAGAACATTAAGACAAAAACAAGTGTCATCCTGTTCAATACATTTTTTCATTACCTCTTTTATTTTAAATACCATCTCCTCTTCTATTACCCTTAATGTAAGTTAGACATTGCTAACATTAATTATAACTCTAGCTATAGCTAAAAAAGGTCTTCCTAAGATGAGTGGTAATTCTATATCTTCATCAGTGTCTAAAATAACGAAATCTATAGGAAAAATGAATTTATCTACCTTAACTAGCACATCCTCAGTTATACCCTTATGGTATGTTATTAATTTATCAGCTAATTGTAAACTCATTTGTGTCAACTTTGGTTCTCTTAGGCCTAACTGTTTAAATAATTTGTATGGCATTGAATTTATGGTAGCTCTTAGATCGACTAATGCTTTTTTTATAGAAAAATCATCGATTAAACAAGGGATAGTGAAACTATTTAGATCCTTTAGTTTTTTCACAAGCTTGTTTTGAAGGATTGCTGAACACTCCTCACTTAATGTAACTATTGATAGTTCCTCTAATTATCTCTCATTAGAGAGTAGCTCTTTAAAAAATTTCGCATACTTAGGCATATGTGACAAAGCTTTCATAAAAGGTAAATTAATGTGCAATTGTGTAAAAAGATCTAAAAACTTACTGTACTTCTCATCTAAGCATTCCTTCTTTAACCTCTAAGGATATGGAATCAGTAGTCTATACTCGTTAACTCTTTAAGGCTTTGATTCTTCCCTTAGTGGTTTTGGGATTTCCATGACCTTATTCTTTGGTTCTTCTATCACTAGTTTTAGATTGACTTGGTTTTTTTAAGGTTTCTTATTAGCTTATAATTCTTTACTGAGGGTTATAGCTTCTACTTGAGCTTATGGAAGAGGTTCTTGTTGCTTTTCAATTGCGATTTTTACAAGCTGTTGGATTTGTTTTTCAAGGCTTGCCAATCTAGCATCATTGCTCTATATGTATCTCATCAATTTATCTTCCAATTTTGACATCTCTTGCTAAGAAGGACCTTAAAATCCTTGAGGAATACTCATAGTTGAGTTGCTTGTGGATAATCACTTGGATATGTGAACCAATCCCTACACCTTCACAGTTGTTATAAGGTCTATGCTAAAATCCCCATTGATTCATAAAATTGCCAATCGACATTAGGTAATGTTGTCCCATGTATCCCTTTAGGTTAATTGAATTTGGCATCATCATGGGATATGGTGGCAACATAGAAATATTTTTTAGTTTCTAACTTATTACATCTACCTTAAGTACTAAAGTTGTGATAGTGTCTATATCCACCATACCTAGGCTCCTTCTACTAGATATAGTACTTTCCTAATCGTAGTTATTCATGGCCAATCTTTCAATCAAAGTCTGGGCTTCCTCAGGCATTTTCATATTTAATGTTCCACCTATAGTTGAATCAACAAATTACTTAGTGGAAAAATTTAAACCACTATAGAAAGTTTACACCTACATCCATAATGGAAGAGTGTGGTTAGGGCATTTTCTGAGTAGCTCTTCAAAACGCTCTTAGGCATCATATATGGTCTCAAAATCAAACTGAGCATATCATGAAATGTCACTTCAAAGTTTAACAATCCTAGCTTAAGGGAAATACTTCTCTTGGAATTTTTCTATCAATTCTTCCCATGATGTGATAGAATCCTTTTGGAGAGAGAGGCTAACCACTACTTTGCTTTTCTTATTAATGAGAAGGGAAACAATCTTAGCTCTATCGCATCATCTACAACTCATCAATTCTAAAGGTAGCACATATCTCTAGAAAACTAAAGATATGAGCATGCAAATCCTCATCTAGAGAACCTTTAAAACTTAATTGCTGCTGGATTATTTGAATGATCATTGGCAAGATCACAAATTCGTTTGCAAAGATAGCTTATATTGCTATGTTAGAGTCAGCTCCACCAATTGAAGGCTTAATATAGTCGAACAAGGTCTTCAATGCTTCACCATTATTCACCATCACTCTAGTTTCCTTAGATACATAAAAAGAGAACAAAATTAGAATTTAATTAACTCAGAAAAGAAATAGAAAAATAACTAAAAGAAAAATAGTAAAATAATAAAGGTATGAGTTTTCTTGATTTATAGTCTTCAGTAATGATGCCAAAAGCTTAATATATGTACACCAAGTGGTATTAGGTAATTACACCTGTGAGGTAATAGTATCATAGATGAATGAGTCCAAAGTTGTCAACTCTTCATGGAACGCACACTTTTTCACTCATGCTCAATTATTCTAATATAAAGGAGATATCAATTACAATAATAAAATAATTGGATTAAGTTTTTAATTACAAGGAACAAAATTCAAATAACAATTAATAATAAATAGCGAGAATAAATAAGAACCCTAAATGACCATAATGACATCTAGACTCTAATCAACAAGAGATTAATATACAATAATCTTAAGATTTCTAATTTAATCTATGTCCTTATTAACTGAAGGAATTTAATTAATAAATTAATAGGAATTGCTTCTCTATTAATTCATAATCCTAACTACACTCTACTTGAGTCGCTTTTGTAGTAGAATAAGTTAAAACAACATTAAGATTAGGGATTCCTTAACATATAACATAGCAAATTAATTCTAGAAGAAATCTATAACTTTTCGCTAAGCTTATAGCAATTCTCTTTAATTAAGGTAGATCTATTTATGTGTTAGGTCTTGCAACCTTGATATATAAAATCCAATGATTAAGTTGAAATCATAGAAATAAGAACTTAATCAATACAAAACACTTAATCGAATTAATAAGAAATAAGGAATTTCATTATAATAAACGAAATAAGTGCGCTACTATTACCTTAAGGTTTATAGGTCTAAACATCTACAAATATACTCTTAAAACATAATAAAAACAAAAACTTTTGTAAAGAAATGAAACTCTTAAGGAATGCTATGAAACTCTTCTTCTTCTCTTCCTAACATCTCCTCTCATTTTTTGTCCATGTCTAGCCCCTATTTATATGAATTTGATGAAACGGCCTTCAAATTGTAAGTTTTAAAAAACATAGAATGTTCATGCCCAAGGATCATAGCTGTTGACTTAGGTATGGACCTTACCTTGCAAAATTTCTTCGAAAATTGAATTGAATTATTTTACGAGGGAATCATGAGCATAGACTTAACTAGTGGTTCTCTCTAGCCTTCAATTCTTAACAAAATTCTCTTCCAATGATTGTTGTCTTTCATTCTCAAATTTAGTAAAATTCTTTTGAAAAAGCACATAATTGCCATCATTTTCACTTTATTGCTCTATTAAAGCCCTTAAATCAACAAATGACTTAATTTAGTAGCAAAATCATCAAAAATTATAATAAAATAAATCAGAATGACCATAAAAATATAAAAAGAAATGAGTGTAAAATTACACTCATCAAAGTGCAAGTTCAAGGGCTAGCTATGCACCACCATTATAGATGGGGATAGTTGCACAAATGTTGTTGCCTAATCACTAGTGTAGAGGCTAGAATCGCCATCCTCTCAGTACCTTCGACCTTGTAAGTTGAATTGGCTCCATGATAAAGGTACGTTACATGTGACTATATAAGTTGTAGTGCCATTTTTCTATTAGTAACATATATCGAGACGAAGTGATTTTTGATGTTGTCCTAATGGGTGCTTCACATTTGCTATTGGGTAGACCATGGCTATTTGACTATCATGTTATGCACAATGGGTATAAGAATACGTATCCCCTCACCATAGATGGAAGGAAGATTGTATGGCAACCTATGACTTCTAATAAGGTGGATGAAACACAAAATTAGCTCACCTAAGCTACTAAAAAGAAGGCCTTAATACTAACCCAAAGAGAATTGCGAGCTACAAAGAAGGTCAAGGAGCTTATGCTTTTTTTTATCTGATGATTGTTAGAGCTCAAAGACCTAGACTTTATGCCAGAAGATGTCAAGAGGTTGATCAATGGATTCTTTGACCTATTCCTTAAGGAGTTGCCTAAGGGACTATCTCTAATCCAAGGTATTGAACACCATATTGATCTCTAGTTTAGTACCTCCTTATTGAATTGGCTTACATACAAGATGAACCTAGAGCAAGTTGCTAAGCTCAATAACCAAGTGGACGAGTTGATTAAGCGTGGCTACGTTAGATAAAGCATGAACCCTTGTATTGTGCCCACTCATGCCGTACCAAAGAAAGATGGTTCATAGTGCATGTACATTAATAGCTAAGCTGTAGATCACATAATTATGAAGCACCACTATCCTATACTAAGGCTTAATGACATGTTCGACGAAGTCCATGGCACTCAAGTATTTTCTAAGATTGACTGAAGGAATGGCTACCACCAAATTTACATGAAATAGGAGATGAGTAGAAAACTGCTTTCAAAACATGGGATGGTCTCTATGAATGGTTAATCATGCCTTTTATCCTTATAGATGCGCTAAGCATGTTCATGAGACTCATGAACCATGTTGTGAGACCTTTGATCAAAAGGTATGTAGTGGTATACATTAATGACATTTTGGTATGTAATGCCGATCTAGCCAAACACCATCAAACCGTTTTTAACACACTCCATGTTAAGAAGCTATTTGAAAATTTGAAGAAGTGTACCTTTTGTCAAGATGAAGTTATCTTCTTAGAAGGTATGTTTTGTATAGATGTCACAATCTATGTTTTAGAAGGAAGTAAAGGTTTTCAACTTGGGGCTTAATGTGAAATGAGTAGCATCAGTAAGCAATTTGTTCATGGGGTAGGTTAATCTCTCAAGGTAAGGTTGGTCGCCTATGAGCAAACTAGTAGGAAGCTTATGTCACTCTCTTGGTGATCGCCATAGTAGACTGAAACTAATAGAGATGTTAATAGGAATCAAGGGCCAATTGTGATATCTCGAACTTGAGGATTTACTTCTTTAGTGCATTAAGCTACCCAGAAAGACCTAACTCTAAAACAGGAGCAATTTCTCCCAACCAACCTGGTATATCTTTTAGGCTCCCCCAATTCGTTCTCTATTTCATAAGTAGAAGAAGAAGAACCTACTAATACTATCAAGCCCAATCAAAGCCAAGCATTGAACCCACCTGTTTTCAAGCTCATAGGTGTCTAAACTCAAGCAAACCTATTATTGAGCTGACTTGCGAAGCCCAAGCTACTAAGTCCCCACTTTCAAAGTAAGTGCTTCCTAAACCCGTAATCTGCTGAGCTGCTAACCTGAAGCTAATCTAACTAGCTCAACTCTTCTCAACAATTCGTGCCTATTTAGATCATTAGATTGAAAGGTAGACACATATCCTACCCTCTAACATCTGTATTGTCCTTTAGGAAGGATATTCCTTTTTGTTTGTTTACTAATTTTCCCTTGTATAATGTGTGATTTTCCCTTTCTAGTAGGAATCTTTTTAGTAATTTGTAGTAACCAAGGACCTGCCCTAATTAGGCCATGTAAATACCTGTATTTTGTATTAGCCATAATAGAATCATCATCCAAAATACTGAATACAAAACTTTTCCTCTTGAGCTAAGTGTCTTCTATTTGCTGTCCTTACTCTTATCTAAACCATTTGAGTATATACTAGTGGCAAGTGACCTTTGGTTACACTTGTATGTCATATTAAGTGTAACTTGAGCTCATATAAGGTATTGGTATGTTATATCCTACATTAGTTCATGAGAACCCCTGCTTAAACTTCAGCTTCCAATTATTCTTCAAGCTACCTATGGTTCAGAGCCATCTACGATCGTCACCCTATCATCAATTGGCCTCCTAATCATATAGAGGATGGTGACAATGCCATTATCTCCCCTAAAGCTAAAAGGGCTTAGAATAGTTCTAGAAAGAAAGGATAGAAGAAAGGCTGACTCTTCATCCGTAATATAAGAAAATATGATGAGGTAAAAGATGTCAAGTGCCATACAGGCACCTAAGGAGGGAGTGAACCTCTCATCCTATGATAAGTGGTATCCGAGTAAAGAAGTTCTAACCCAAATGGTTTACTTAAATACTACCCTATATGCTAAATGAAAAAGGTAGCTCTTGTTGACAATTAGGCTCATGTGAATAATGCTTAAGGAAATAAATGGCCACTGAATGGAGGACATCATTACTAAAAGGGGTAGCTTTGTCGTAAGTAGTATTGTAACAAGACTTTATCTGAATCTTAAGAAAATAAAAGCGAACTTCAAAGGGCAGGCCTTACTATTAAGTCACTCAACAAGAGGTGATCTTAGAGGACAAAAGGGTAAGTGCGAGAGTGAGAGAATGCCTATGGAAGCCTGAGTCCTAGTAGAGATAATCTTTGCATGGAGTTAGGTAATGGAGGAATAGGGTCGATAATCTTAAGGGGAAGGGTAATATCAAAGAGTTAGCCCCGTGACAAGGGAGTCGTGGATTTAGGTGGGAGAGAATGTTACAGTCCATGTTTTGGAAAGAAGTGGGGGGTGTTTTAACTTATGGCTAAATGTAAAGTAAGTGGCATCAGCAAGTGATTTGTTCATAGGATGGGGTAGTTTCTTAAAGTAGGGTTGGCCTCCCATAAGCAAATTGATTGGGAGCTGATGTCTCTCTTCTGATAGTAGCCATGGTAGGCCAAAACCTATAGAGAAGTTAGACCTCCTAATCATATGGAGGATGGCAATAATGTAAGTTAGCACTCCTAAAGTTAGAAGGTTTAGAAAAGTCTTAAGAAGATAAGAAGGAAAAAGGTTGGCTTACCATCTACAATACAAGAAAATATGATGAAGCAAAAGATAGTTAAGTGCTATACGAGCACCTAAGGAAGGGGTGAACCTCCCGTCTTATAACATAAAGAAGGAATCCAAGCTGATAAATAAAATATCTAACTTGTCTTAGAATGGCCAAGGTTAGAGAATGTTATCGATCAGAGGCAAGTGTAACTATCATGATAGTAAGGGATTGAGTTCGAGTTGTTGATCCCTCAAAGACTGTAAGTATTAATAATTACTCTAACTCTATTATCTAACTAGTATAAATTGTTTAAATTGCAACTAACTACAACTAAACTAATTTCTTGCAATAAAAAGAAAACCAAATTAAACTCAACCGAAATGAAAAGAAAGAAAAATGGAATGAAGAAACCATGAATCTACAATATAGATATCTAAATACTGTTTGACCTAAAGATCAACATGCATCAATCCAAAGTATCCAGTTCCTTCTCTAGCTTCATTAACTAGGAGAATTCTTTTTAAATGAGCTAATAGGAATCGCTTCACTTATCAACTCTTAATCTTAACAATACTTTACACAAATCATTTCTACAATAGAATATGTTAAGACAACATTAAGAACAAGAAATCTCTTAAAAAATACTAATAAAAAATCCAAAAAAATTCCACAGCATATCACTAACATTATAGAGATTCCCTTCAATCATGTTAGATCTAATTACACACTTGGACTTGCAACCCAAATGCATAATATCAAATAATTAGGATTGAAATTCTAGAAATGGCAATCTAATCAATTAAGCACTCGCATTTGAATTAATAAAAACTTGGAATTTCATTGGAATTAACAAAATAAATACTTTACATATTAACTTTAGGATCCTTAAGTCTAGATATCAAAAGATTACGTTACAATCATGATAAAAGAACAGACTTTCATAAAAAAGAATCAAAACAAAATGTAATATGATTGCTACAAAGAAAGAAACCCTAACAAGACCTTAATAATGGTTGCTTCTTTTTTTCACTTTTGAAGTCTAGCTCCCTATTTATAGAAATTGCTTAAAACGACTCAAATAAGGAAATATTTCATGAAATAGCATGGTTACATCCTACAATCATGGGTATAAACCTTAGTCATAATTCTCCTTGCAATAAGACAATTTCCCTCTTAAAAATTAAGCCACAATCACCTAGATTGAGCCTCTACCGTGGTCCTCCTCTTCCTTTGCACACACACATGCAAGTCATGTACTACCTGACCTAACCCACATGTGACTTGATTCTCTAACCCGCATTTGCATTCCAGTGTCTAGGTCTGGGCCTTGTGATTTGTTTTCCTTATTTTCTTTTTCTTTTTATTTTTCTTCATAATAATAATAATAATAAATAAATAAATAAATTTGCATATTTATATATTTTTAAAAAATTTATATTTCTTTTTTTTTTCAATTTTGTAAAGTATTTTCAAAAGTCTTTATTTTTTTTAATAAAATCATTTTTAAGTACTTTAAAAAAAATAATAATGAATAAATAAATAAATAAGTAAATAACAAAGTTTTATCACTTAGAAAAACTTACTTTAAAAAAATCAAACGAATAAACCTTTTTTTTTAAGTTAAGATTTTTTTTTTCAAGAAATTCATTTGAAAAATTAAGACCCTCTTTCAGAATTTTATTCAATAAAAAATAAAAATGGCTAAGAGACGTAAACATAACCCTTTTCAAAATTAAAAGAAATCAATACATTAAACTATTATAAAAAAAAAATGAATTACAGAAGTCTGATCTTGAATATTGGTTACGTAAATACTTATAGGTAATTACAAGGCAACTTAAAATATGTAAAAAAAAATTTTCCTTTTTAAATAATTTTACAAATTTCTTTGCTTGGTAAATAATTGTAAACTTTTTATTTCTCTTTACTTATAAATGTGAATTACTTTTCTTAAATTAGTAAGGTATTTGAAATATAAGATTAAACTTGAAAGGTTAAAGTAGTACTCGTTTAGGACTTAATAAGGTAACCCTTAGACTCAACGTCTCTAGTTTTCAAAAACAGTTTTTAAAATTGGTTTTTCTCGTGGTTCAATAGCTAAGTTAAAATCAATCTACACAATAGATTTAAAGCTGACTTTTTTTTCCTAACCCTAGTCAAGTGGCGACTCTAAATATTTTTTTATGATTTATAAGAAAATTAGCTTTCCTTAATTCTTAGTCAATGGTATATATTGAATGAGTATATGGTTCAATCTAGATCGAATTAAGGAAGATAAGAAATTGAAAATGCAGGCTTAGTACCATATTCAAGAACTTACCTTGCTCAACATCAACTGCAACCTATTCTCCTTTGGGGAACACCTCTTTCTCAGCACACTACTTCGATTCCTCAACCTCTTCATTTGTGTTATTGACTTCAATGGTTGACATGTCACCTTTGATGACCATTATCCATCAATTTAGGCATTAAGCGACCAGTAATGAAACCCTCGACATTTAAAGTATTTGATTTCACTTGTCTTCCTTCTTAAGTTTTGTCCCTTCTTAAACCTCTTTAGTGTATCCTTCTCAACAGGTTGAGATTTCAACCATTTTAAGTATTTGATTTCACTCTTGCACAATTCCAATTTCACAAGTTTGCTTGAAACAACTCAAATTAGTTGAGATTGGCTAAGAGGAGCTCAAGAGTTACTTTGTCGCCTCTAGCACTCAACTCTCTAAGTAGCTTAGATAACATCATCCAATGTATCAATTCTTTGCACGTCTAAAACTTCCTAATAAGAGTAAATCACTATATACTTTTTTAGGCACATGTAAGGATAAATTGACCATAATTGTGTTATTTCTCAAGTTCTTAGTACTTAATTGTGTAATATATTAATTTCAAATGATTTAAGAGCAAAAGAGACGAAATTCTATAGGAATAAGGAAATTTAAGGAAATCACGACCGAGATAAAAGAATAAGGTTTAAGGGAATTCAACTAATACTTAATCGTGGGCATGATAATGAAAGATTTGAGTGTTCAACACTAGTCACACTCTCCATTATGGGCGTAACTATAGGAAGTATTGTGATCCCCCTATTAGTCACGGCCGTGACTATATGTCAGGAGGATGATCACTCCCTTGATCACAGGCATATGGAGACGAATATGTTTAATGAGGAGTTTGCATCTATGATCACGGCTGTGATAAGTGAAGAATATGCTCTTTCGAGACAATCCGCCCCGAGTCACAAGTGTAATGAGAGTGGACACAATGGTTCTTTTTAAATTGCTTTACATTAACCAGTATACGGAACGAGTCTTAACATTAGGTGGTGTCTTAAAGTAGTGTATTTCAAGTCTTTTGACAATAAGAATATAAATACACAAAAATTTTCAGACAAAGTGATTACAATAGATTGACATAAAAAAGACACTTATGTCATATCATACATCATAGAACACATCACACCACTAACCTATGAGACATCCGTTCATCCATCTTTATACCCATTTTTTGTACATTTTCATTGTTCTCTATATAATCACTAATGTATACTATATTCTTCCCAGAACTACTTGAGAGAGTCAATGGGACTTTTTCATTCATATATTTGTGAGACTTCTACAGTAAAATAAAAAGGGGGGTTTACTTTCTACTAATTTCTACGTTTTGTTTCTTTTTAATTATGATTTCTATTGTTAGGGGATTTTAGGTTAGAACTTTTATCTTGCAAAGAAAGAGAAAGCTTTCGGTACTGCAACCATTCCGGTATTGCTACTCCAATGCCTAAGTTAGTTAGTGAATGTTAGAGGAGATTGAACAAGTAGTAGAGAGTTATTAGATATCTCTTATAATGTTTCTTCATCGTATTTATAGGCGAATGTTGTATCTGAAGTAGCAGTTAATGGAACGATTATCGAGACACATGAAGGCCTCTTGATCAAGTACATTCCTAAAATGTAGGAATAGTGGGCAGTTATGTAATATAACCATGTTAAGTGATAACTATTCGCGCTAACCTCTTTGAATTAAAATCAAATACAAATCTATGTTACTTGACCTTAGCTGAGAATGGAGTTACTCGGCCTGTCTATAGTCGAGTGGCCGAGTGAATGAAATTCGTCCATCAACATTAGTGCCCCAACTTTTGTATTCGAGGATTCAACTAAGGGAGTAAATATTTTAATATTCTCTATAGGGGTCAAGTAGGGAACTGTTTCCTAAACACTAAGTAAGGTGAGAAATTCCTTGATTTTTGTTTAGGAAGATGGATCGTATCCCATCTAAAAGGTTACAATTTTCAATTTTCCCACCTATTAGAAGATCAAATAGTGAAAAGCATGATAGCTATCACATTAGTCATAATTACATAGTAGACCTAATAACTATCAGAGCCTTAATAACCATTAGATCTCTATTACAAAACACATGTCATAAATCTGGGCCATCATCTATCATTGCATCATTACTTCATTAGAAACATGTTATGGTTACAAGGGTAAATCATTTGTATTTAAGAAATTTTCCAACACTGAAAATAGATGTCACTTCAACTTCGTTTGCATTCACAACCTTTCGTTCATTTATGGCATGTCCTCTTAACCTTCAAAAAGTTCTGTAAGATTTATTATAGTCAAAATCAGGTATGATTCGCAACATAAGTCGTCAACTTATCCTTTTAGATTCTAAAGCCACTAAGACTGAGGCTTCTTCTCCTTCCCAAATAAGAGCGAGATGGCATGTCCCTTAGGTAGCTTAACCGACAGTGTTGTAGAGCGGTGGGATAAACTTACTTGGATCAACTCTCTTATAGCAGATACTTATCCGAAAGATAAAGAAGGAAGATCTATAATAACAATACAATTTACTTCAATGACTCACCAGACAAAGTGGCTAGTATTGCAGACAAAGTTCTAGTTTCAAAACATAATAAATATTGGCAAGACTTTCCGAAAACGTAAAATCTTAGGAGGCCAAGAGAAGAGGAGAGGGTGTGCTTTCCAAAGTAGCACAAGTTTCACATCTACTTAAAATATCTTGACTTCAAATTGTGCTTTCCATTCTTAGGTTTTGTCAAGCAGTTCTTCAACTATTTCCAAGTTGGGCCAAATATGTTCTCACCAAACACCTATCAACTTCTCATGGCTTTCGAGATTGTTTGTGAAGAAGTTGAAGTTAGGGCTATGCCTCAATTATTTCAATATTTCTTTATGATTAGGAGGCAGCTCAACGGCTAGTACTTTGCAACTGCTAGGTACAGGAGGAAGTTCATGGACAGGTTAGAGTCCAAGATCCACAAATGGCACAATAAGTTTGTTTATACTGTTTCAGATGAAGAGTTGAATTTCTAGACCCAATGGATTGAACCAATCCATACAAGGGACATTGAAATGATGCCAAATGATGCTGCTGTAGTAAAGAAAATCTAAGAAAGGAGGAAAAACAAAATGTTTTTTTAGGAAGTTGAGAAAATTATTAGGCAGCATGAAAATGGAGAGCCAATCTTCTCTGAAAAAGAAGGTATGCTCTTAAGAGATGGCCATGCCGAGTAAAGCTACAAGAGGAAAGTCATTCTCATGTTTTGGCAAAGGAATTGTTAGCCTTTGAGTATTGCTCGACACAAAAAATGTAGGTTCTTTCTTATTCCTTACTTTAGTATTAATGCATCTATTTTGTATTGCAAATATAGGTGCTGGTAAGGTAAACCCTACTAAGCTATTAGCCTAAGCGAAGGCTAAGAAATCAAAAGCCAATAAATGTATAACCTCCTTAGCTGTTACTATTCAGCCGACTATTGTTAAAAAGGCAATAAAAGAAGGCGCGATAAAACAAATAGTAGCTTGAAAGAAGACCTCCCATCCAACTAAGAGCAAACAAGGAGGTAAGAAACCTAGGTTAGCTAAGGCTGCATGAATTGAGACCCTTCCATCCAAAAACATTCCTCTTATTATGAAGCCAAGAGAAGGTGGCTGATAAGTGTAAATTACTTTATACTTTCAAGGCATATTTAGGCATAAATTGTTCATAATTGTGACTCAATTTTTAAGTTTTAGTACTTCATTGTATAATGTATTGATTTCAGATGAATCATAAGTAAGGGGATAAAATTTACACAAGAACAATAACTTTTAAGGTAATCACGACTATGAGGAGAAGAAAAACTTGAAGTAAAATCAAGATTTGCTCAATCATAGGCGTGATTGAGGAAGTGATGTTTATCCCCTTATCAATTGCGGTCGTAATTTATTAGCAAGAAGGTGATCATGCCTTCAATCATGAGTGTGATGAGTTGTAACGAAGCAACGATGAGTTCACATGTATTGTCACGGTCATGATTGGTGTAGAATCTTGTTTTTCGAGATTATCCACGAACATGATGCGAATAGACATAACTGTTCTGCTCTAACTTTTCCATATGAACCAATACGTAGAACATGTCTCAACATCAGGTGGTGTCTTGAAGTGGTATCATTCGAGTCCTTTAATGAGTTAAGGATAAATATACTGCGACAAAGAGGAAATATCATCAGAATAGAGAGATAACATTAGAAAGGAGAAGATATAATATCAAATCAAAAGATAGAGAACACTAACCAAAACTTAATCATCCAGCTTTGTACCATTGTGTTCCTATTTTCAGTATAGTTTTCTAAGTGTTGTATTGTATTGTATTTTTTCTCAGAATTACTCGAGAGAGGTGACGAGAATTCATTGTTCATTTGTTGTTAAGATTTCTATGGTAGAATTCAAATAAGGTTGTATTCTTTTACTTATCTTATGTTACTTTCTTTGTTAATTCTGCATTTTGTTAATGTGTTTTGTTTCTTCGTCATATGTGTATAATCTAGGACTTGCTACATTCACTTAGTATGATCAAGTGCATGAAATAGTAGTTTCCTAATGTTCTTATTCTTGATGAATTGTACTTAACTAATCTAAGTACAATATTTTGCATGACATTATCTTAGGTCAAATTTCAATAGAATATGTCGAGAGACAATTCTATTGAGTAGATCTAATTCATTGGAACAATTTATTCTTGATAATAGAGATATTATTAAGAAAGTTGTTACATTTTTAGAGAAATCGTTAAATTAACATGACATTAATGCGATCCAAATTAACTATTAATTTAAAAGAGATTCTAATAGACACAATTAGGATTAGACATAAGTAGTTCTAAGAAGAATGCTTACATACCTATAATTTCTCACATATAACAAGTATTAGGATAAAAAGTATATTGGTAATATCATACTAAGTGATGAAGCAAATCTATATGTTAATCATTGTAGTGTTAATAGTTTTTATAGCATTTGTGTTGGATAAAAGTTATGGATTAGTGTAGTTTAGCTAGTAAATTAGATAATTTAATATTTTCATCACTTGATAAATTCGGTTGCTAGTTAATAGGAAGAATAATTAGTACTAGTGTTTGAATCCATTCCCAATGGAGACAACTTTATACTCATCCATGCTATAAAACGATAGGTATACTTATCTATTGAACTGAGTTAAGGATAGAATATAGGTTTATAAATTTTAAAACTCAAAAGCTCTATTTAGAGGCGATCAAGTTTTTTGTGCCAAGATATCGAACCTCAAAATGAGGCTGAAGTCACCAATTTAGATGCCATTGAAGAATCATGACTACCCGTGGAGGTTATGCCAAGTACTAACAAAAGAAGTGGGAAGGAACTCGTTGGCCAACCTCCTACTAATAGGCCTAAGAAATTGGACAAAAGGGTAAAGGAGGCTATGTGGAATAAAGTTCTTGGCATCAGTGGTGCCGAATTCATCCCTAACATGGAGGTCGGTAAGTACTTAGTTCCGTGTTGGAGCTATAACATCCTATACAAAGACTCAGTCTTAGGCAACAGGATAGAATCCTTAACTTTAATGGAAGGAGTTATTCTTTCTAAGGATAAGGAGATTGTAAAGAAAGATGTCAACAGGGTCGGCAATTGTAATAAGGCGCACATCGCAACCAAGCTATATGATGTAAGTATCAATTGAATCCTTTCAATTATTATGCATGTTTGATTGCTAACACTCCTGTTTATTTACAAATCAGCAGCTACATCTTGATGGCCTTGGATGAAGCCGATAAAGAGATGAAAAATGTAATAATAGTGATAATTTTTACAAATTATGTTAAGTGGTCCGAAGAATTGATCATTCCATATCGACTTGTTGCAGAAAACTGCGAATGCATACAACTCCTAAAAAGCTCAAACTATGGCTGCCAAGAACATGTGGATAAAGGTTAAGATGGACACTAGAAAGTGTTAAGATGAACTTGCTATCAAGAAATTGGCATACTCTTTAGCTGTTAATGAAGTCTTAAGCCTTAAGGCCAAGGTTGATGAGCAATATAAGGAGGCCTAGGACTTGAAGGAAGAGTTACGAAAAAAGAAGGAAGAGTGCTAGGGTTTGGGCCAAACACTTAGCTCCATGAGTAATGAAGAAGACAAGCTTAAGATGAAGATGAAGGAGCTGGAGACCAACAATTCCGAATTGCAAAGCTATATTGTTAAGTTAGAAGAAGCAGTGAAGACAGGGCCATCTGTTGAAGAGGCGCTTGAAATCATGACTCTTAGTCGACAATACGAAAGATTGCTGAGAAAAAAGTTGTTGGAAGGAGTCCAAGAGGAAAAAGAAGAAATCCTCAAGTTTCACCCTAAATATGACTTCTCGTGCTTAGACTTCGTTGATGTTAACAATAAAGTTAGTAGCTGTGATGAGGAAGATGACAAGGGTTCAGGTGCTGAGATTAATATGCAGGGTGATAATAAGGGTCATACCGAGGATCCTGGAGATGAAGAAGATCATCTATTTAAGGAAATCCCCTATGAGTGCAAAGAGAAATCCACCTATTCTCAAACCCCAAGCACTGAAGAGGAGATAGGCTCAAACAAGGCTCCAACTTCCAATTAAGAGAATGCCTCTGCTCAATCCTAGAATATATCGTAGACTTATTTTTGTAATTAATTTGTTATTGTAATTGTAGTTGTGATGAATCTTACACATTTCCTTATGCTTAACTAAGAAGTTTTAGCACATTTTGTTTCATGCACTTTATTGTTTCCATGCATGTTTTATTTAACAAACTGCATTTTCCTGGCATGTTTTTTTTTTTTTTTTCACACATTCTTATTTCTCAGCATGTTTTATTTCACATGTAAGAATTTCTCAACGTGTTTTTTTTTTTTTTTTCACAAGCAATATATTAGATGCCTTACTAAAGACCATCTGTTAGTCATTTTAGATGTAGACCAGCCATTTTACCTAAACTTAGTATAAAGTTCGTTATTCGGCTTTTCAACTAATTCATGAAATTCGTTAACCATAATAGGCTTGAACTTGTACTAGTTCATTTACTGTGTAGTTTGAACTTATTAACTCATCAATCATAAAAAGATTAAGAAACAAATCAAAGACTTAACTTTGAATATAATTGTCTTGTAAAATAAGTAGGTTGTTTCCTTACATAACAAATGGAAACACATAACATCAAGGTAATTAATTAAAATAAAGTTTCAAGTTCTTAGCATTCTATACATAAGGGATGACTTTACCATCCAACCTTTCTAGTCAATAGGCCTACTCACTAACGGCTTCTTGAACCCTAACAGAATCCTCTTAATTTGCACTAAGCTTCTCTTGTTTTTCTCGTACGCTAATCACCTCTAATTTTCGGCAAACCAAATATCGAGGTTGAAAAACCTTATACTTTACCTTCTTATTATAATATCTAGCTACTCTATGCTGATATGCCACAACCATTGCTCTTGCAACATCTCTAATTTCTTCAATTGTATCCAAATTTGCTGTTAAACAAACATAATTAATCATCATGTCAAAGTTCTGTGTGCATAGATTTGGTAAGTATAACTTGATCGACAAAATTGCTTCAGTACCATATGGCAACCTGAAGGGTGTTTCCCATTTTGTGGTTCTATAGGTAGTCTAGTATCCCCATAAGAGAACTGGCAATTTGTCACCCCATCTTCCTTAGGCTTGATTAACCTTCCTCCTTAAGCCATGCAAGATGATTTTATTAACAACTTTAACTTACCTGTTAATTTGGAGGTAAGCTTTGGATGTAGAGTTCAGGCAAATGTCATATTTCTCACAAAACGCCTGGAATCTATTGTTGTCAAATTGTGGTCCATTGTCTATAATTATCATAAATGGGACTCCGAATCTTGATATCATAGAGTTGAAAACAAATGCCTCAACTTTCTATTCAGTGATCCTCGCTAATGCTTCAGCCTCTACCTATTTTGTGAAATAATCTATAGCAACAATAATGAATTGTCATTGGGCTATAGACTTTGGAAAAGGTCCGAGTATGTCTAATCACCATTAGGAAAAGGGCTAAGGATTGATTAAGCAAAATAATTCAATAGAAGGTGTATGACTCGGCGCCTCATGCTTTTGGCATTGTGGAAAATGTCGAGCGGCTGTTCTCACATTCTTTTTCATGGTCGGCCAATAATAGCCGAGTCGTATTGTACAGATATACAATGTTTGTGCTTTTATGAAGTTGCTGCATACACCACTGTATAGTTCAGACAACACCTATTGGGCATCTTTCGAAGGGATGCATCGAAGATAAGGTTGGGATATACTGCATTTGTACAACTGATCATCTATCAGTATGTAATTTGTAGGTTGATAAACTAATTTTCAAGCCTCTTTCTTGTCATCAAAGAGGATACCATCCCTTAGGTAATCTACGAGAGGATCTATCCAGGACTTCTATCTTAGGTAAGGAGCTAATTTGCAGCTTTGCAAGACAATGGATAAACTTTTGTACGGGAGAAACTTAATAAAGAGTTTGTCGTTCAGGTCAGAAAATGCCATACTAGCCAGCTTAGATAACTTATCAACAACAATATTCTTACTCCTCGGTATTTTGTGGATTGAAAAAGAATGAAATTCTTCCGTAAGCATTCATACCATCAACAAGTACTTACTCATTTCTTCTTCCCTCGTAGCATAACCTGTGACTTGGTTCACCACCAGTTAAGAATCAGAGAAAACTTCAACATACTCGACATCAATTTCTTTTGCCAATTTACGTCCAACTATCAAGGCCTCATATTCCGCTTCATTATTGCTAGCTAAGAATCCAAACTTCAAGGCATAATTAACCTTAACATTGTGGGGTCCTTGCAAAATAAGGTCCGCACCATTTCCCTCTCTAGTAGAAGAACCAGCCACATAGAGATACCACTTAGGCTTCTCAGCAATCTCTACGCCATCTTCATTACTAGTGAACTCAGCCAGAAAATCTACTAGCACTTAAGCTTTTAATGTCTTTCTGGGTTAGTACTATACACCATAGGTACTTAGCTCCTAGGCATATTTCATCATCCTTTCGGAAGAGTCTGGCCATTGCAATACTTATCACAAAGTTTTATCAATGAGGACTATGATTTGGTAAGCCTCAAAATACGGTTTCAACTTCCTTGCCAAGAGAACTACTACTAATACATACTTCTCAATTTTCGTATATCGATGCTCCGATCCTTACAAGACATGACTTATGTAATAAACTGGTCGATGCTCTTTGCTGTCAATTCGAACCAATTTAGAAGATAGTGTTTAACAGCTGATTGATAAGTATAAATGTGAACTCTCTCTTGAGATAGGTATTGAGAGTATTGGAGGTGATGCGAGAAATTCATTAAGTTCATTAAATGCCCTCTCATAATCATCTATCTATTAAAAATCTCTCGGGTTCTTTAAAATTTTAAAAAATTCTACATTTCGATGCCCTCTCGCAATCATCATGTCGTTAACATATACTTCAACATTTCGATGAATATAAGGTTTGAACATCATAGTGACAAGCCTTTGGTAGGTTGCACTAGCATTTTTTAACCCAAAGGGCATCATCGTATAACAATATGTTTTGAAATTAGCGATGAACGATGTGTGAACTTTGTTTTCCTTATCCATTTTGATTTGAGTGTAGTCGGAAAAGGTATCCATAAAAGAAAGTAATGCATGCCTAGTGATTGAATCGACCATCTAATCAATTTTCGACAGCAGAAAGCAATCCTTAGGATAAGCCTTCTTAAGATCTATAAAGTCTATACACATGCAACATTTGCCGTAAGACTTTTTAACTAACACATAGTTAGTTAGCCAAGTCGGATAAGGCTCTTCCTAAATAAATCCCGCCTTCAAGAGTTTATGAACTTCTTCTTCTATAGTCGCTTGCTTCTTAGGGGCAAAATACCTTTTCTTCTGTTGGACCACCTTCGCACTCGAATCAATCTGGAGCTTGTATACTATGACGTCTCTAGGGATACTTGGTATGTCTGAAGGGGACCATGCAAATACATCGACATTGTCCTACATGAAGTTGATTAAACTTTGACGAATGTATGCCGATAAGGATTTCCCTATCTTAGTTGCTTTTTTAGGGTCACCTCCCAAAGAAATTTCTTCCGTTTCATTTTCAACATTGTCTATGCCAACTAACTTTCCTTTTGGACAAGTCTCCACTTGGAAAATTTCTTCATGCCTTAAAGCCCTCATGTACAAAGACCTTGCCGATTGTTGATCCCCTTTGCATACACCAACTCTTATGGGAGTAGAGAATTTGGCTTTAACATGAGCAATAGAAGGGAGAATGCCGAATAAGTATTAACATGGCCGTTTGATGATCATATTGTATGGGGATCAACATTTGACAACAAGGAAGTCTACTCTATCTTCTACTACATGCTCGTCATCTCCAAATTAGATTGGTAAAGAGATTACTTCGGTTACTCGAATGAGGTTGATTGTTGAAGGCATACAAATCACAGTTGTAAGATCTCAACTGTGCTTTGATCTTTGGTCTCATCTTATCAAAAGTATGTTGAAAAATAATGTCTACTGAACTTCTAGTGTCCACAAGAATTTTCTTGACATCAACTTTAGCAAGTCTTGCACTAAACATAAGTACATCATCATGCAGCCTTTAGATGCCTTCAAATCTTCCTTTATGAAAGAAATTGTATTATCGAGTTTTGCCTTCTTACCTTAGATATTACAAACATAATTTATGGCATTAGTTAAACTTGAGGAGCTTGATCGACCTATAGCAAAAGGTCCTCCAACAATAGTGTTGATTATCCCATTAAGTGCTCTACTGGTATTCCCATCTCTTGCGTCTTTCCTAGCAATAGCTAGTCAAGTAGCATTTTCCTAGTCTTCATGTCTCCTCTGAGATGGTTGCTCGATATTTTTGGCATCATGCGCGAGAAACTTGTGTAAGTGCCTTCATTGAATTGCATCCTCAATTGCATTTTTAAGTTAGATGCATTCGTTTATATTATGGCCTTTGTCGTAATGGAAATCGCTGTATTTGTTGGCTAAGGGAGTGATTGATTGGTAAAGGTTCTAGGAGCTATTTTATAGTAAATACTTCCCAAATAATGTAAGAGACACAATGTAAGCTGCCTATTATAATTGCCAACAGTGTAACAGATCCGTTGGTAAATATAAGGTAAAGTTGAACCGCCTAAGTCAATTTTTACAAGAGCCCATCAAGGCTAATGACAAGTCTCGAGCTCATCACCTTCTCAAGGGTTTGGAGGTAGACTTACAATATGAGGTAGGCTACTTTTAATTAACGAATTATGTTGATATAGTTGAAAGGGCAAAAAGCATAGAGCAAAATAAGAGTTGAAGAGAAAACTAACTCCGAAGGTTAAGAATGATGTTAGGAAAAAGAGCAAGCTTAAGTATTGCTCCATAAGATAAGGGTAAGAGGCCTATGTATTAGATGTCATTAGCTCAACCTATGGTCATTCCAATTAGGCCTTTCCAGCCTAAGCTAGCTTATCCATTCATGCCTTCACCTCCACCCCTAGTATAAAGATGTCTATGGTGTATGGGGCCTTATGAGCTGAGTCAATACAATTGGCCAAAAGGAGCTTGTTTCTCACATGGTAAAGTTAGGCACTTTAGTAGGACCTGCAATGAGAAGGCTATTCTACAAATCTTTTGTAATACTTGTAAGTAGAGGGGTCATAAGGCAGTTAATTATGGAGTTGTAGGAAGGTAGACAGTTGTGGTCCCCCAACAAACTCTAGAGTAGTGCCCAACGAAGGTACTAGTTAGAGCTCTAATTCCTAAACTTCAAGAGCCAAGATAGTAAGCTTTCACCCATTTTTTGCCTTACAGTAGTCGCAGCGCCAAGAGTATCTTGAGCATGACACCACAGCAAGTACAACCTTTGTATACTCTACTAGTGCTTTTATATTGTTTGACATTGGTGCTATGCATTTATGTACATCTAATGTGTTTTATATGTGCATATGATTTACAACCTAAGTTGCCGTATGATCCCTTAAGTGTTGATACTCTTTTGGGAGTAAGAGCAGTGTTATACCGACTTTATAGAGAAGTGCGCATAAAAGTTTAAGTACGAGTATTACCTATAGACTTGTAGGTTTTAAACATGATGGAATTTGATGTGATGCTTAAAGTAGATGGGCTATCCAAGTAATGATCCCCTAAGAGAATAGCAATTCTCTTTCAAGTTAAAAAGGCAAACGTTAGCGAATGTTCTCATTTATGAATTGTAAGGTAAAAGCACTTTGACTACTATGATTTTAGAGGCATGTAAAGATAAGAAAATTGAAGAAGTTTCAATAGTAAGCAAGTTTCTCAATGTGTTTTCGGAAGACTTGCTTGGTTTACTACTTGTGAGAGAGATTAAGTTCAATATTGATTTGGTGTTGAATATTAAGCCAATTTTGAAGCATAGATATAGAATCGCTTCAATGGAGTTGGTGGAATTAAAGACTCAGTTAGAAGAACTGTAGGAAAAGGATTTTATCAAGCTAAGTATGTCACCATATGATGTGCCTAGGAGCTCAATTATCATTAGCACTTATCATAGGAGATGAGAACTAAATGGATCCTTCAAAGTATCCAAAAAAATAGAATGGAAAGGTCAGTAAAACTAATTATAGCAACTGACGTGAAGTTACTCGAAGGATATGACTCACCTATGAACACAACACAGCTTGGCACTTCACTTGATATGACATACAAGTTAATGCCAAGGTCCACCTACCACTAATCTTGAGATACTCAGCAAGACTAGATAAGACTATAGGGAAATTGGACTTTGGAGAGGAATATCTCACAAAGGACCAATATATTTATCTATCTATAAGGAATATATGATGATCCTAGCTACAAGGAGAAGGGACAATTTATAGCAAGTCCCTAAAGCATCATTATAAATAAAGAAAATTACAAAAAAACATACATAAAAAGGGAATTTATAGTACATACGAAAATGGGTAAATAGAACAAACGACAAAAAGGGAAAATAGCATAGTGTTAGGTGAAAAAGGATAAGTAGCAACTCATCAATTGTCCCATACTAAGGAATCTTTAGGCACAGTAGTAGTAGGTCAAAAGAGAAGTACTTAGCCAGAAGGAGCCTATGTCTTGGCATTCGGTAGGAAACTCTTGACAATTGAAGGTCCGAGCAGAACTTAGTATGCAATGCTTGGGTTCTCATCACTTGACAAAAAGTTCTTGGTAAGGGAGAAGTTGGCATCGGCACAAGGGTTAGAGTAAAGTAAGGTGTACCCATTTAGAGCTCTCAAGGAGTTCAACTACCATTTTACTTTGTATTGTTTCTCGTATCGATAGATTAACGAGAGAGAATTCTTCAAGTGAGTGACTAAAAGCCTTGAAGGTGTGCATGGGTGAGAGGATCAATGATCTATAGTCCATCAGTTCCCCGAGGTTATTGAAGATTTGCCCTTAAATCTTAGCTCTCTTCTTCATTGAGTACATAAGGTGTCAGGTAAGCTACATTAAAAGTAGCAAATACACCATATCCGTCGAGCAACTCAAGTTCATATGCATTGTCATTGATGCGCTTAAGGATCTTAAAAGGTCTGTCTGATTTAGGGGAAAGCTTGTTCGTTCTCTTTCTAGGGAAACACTCATTGTTGAGGTAGACCCAGACAAAGTCTCTAGGGCTGTAAAGTACTCATCTCCTTCCTTGGCTTCCTTACTCCTTCTGTTAGGCTGTAGTCTGTGCCAGTTGTTCAATAACCTTTTAATGCAACTTTTGGAATTCTTCAGCATATTGCAAGTCGGATTGACTCTCCCTTTAAATAGTAGGGTTGATAGCCATATCTAGGGGTAAGTTTGGATTTTGTCCATAGACAACCTCAAAATGTGACCTTCCTGTCGAGCTGTGAATTGATTGGTTGTAAGTGAACTTAATGACAAGTAACCATAGGTCCTAATCACGTAAGTTCTTCCTCATAACTACTCATAGAAGGTTGCCGACTATCTTCTTTATTACTTTAGTTTAGCCATCTATTTGAGGGTAGCAAGAAGTACCATACACAAGCTTAGTGTCGAGTTTCTTCCATAAGGTTTTCCAGAAGAAACTTATGAACTTTAAGTTATGGTTGAACACAATACTTCTCAGCAATCCATGCAACCACACAATTTCCTGCAAAAAGATTTTAGTAATGAATAAAGAATTATTAGTTCTGTAGCAAGGAATGAAGTGGCTCATCTTACTAAGCCGATTGACTACTACCATAATTGAGTCATATCTTCTCGACGTTTACGGAAGGTCGAGCATGAAATCCATGCTTAGGTTAGTTTATGGCCACTCGGCTCTAAGTAAGGATGTATACTCTCCATACGGCTCTCTCCTTTCTTTTGCATGTTTACACACCTCATACCTCTTAAGAACTTGGTGCACATTCTTCATTATCCTAGGATAGTAGAAATGTTCTTTCAGTATTTTAGCCATCCTCTTTTCTCTAAAATGGTTGGCTAAGCCCCCAACATGAGCTTTTTGGATGAGTAGCACTCTAGCCGATCTACGTGACACACAAATCTGCTTACCCTTCATCAGAAACCCTTGGTTCAAGTAGAACCCATCTACAATTTCACCATTGCACTTAGCTACTAAGGGACCAAAATATGGATCATGTTCATGCTGATGGTGCAATATGCCAAATCTAAGTACCTTGGCCTGCATAGCTGTAATAAAGGTATGATGACGAAAAAGAGCATTAGTCACCGTGTTTGTGCTCCCCTTCTTATATCAGATGACGTAGTAGAAAGAGTCTAAGAACTCAACCCATTTGGCATGACATTGAGAAAGTTTTTGTTGCCCTTGGAGGTGTTTAAGGGATTCATGATCTAAGTAGATGATAAATTCTCTCAACAATAGGCAATGCTGCTAGTTCTATAGTGTTCAAACAAGGGCGTAGAACTCCTTGTCATAGGCTAAGTAATTTGGGGCAGCTCCTTTAAGGTTTTTGCTGAAGTAAGTGATGGATTGACATTCCTACACAAGGACAGTACCAATGCTGACTCCAGACGCATTACATTTTATCTCAAAAAATTTCTCAAAGTCTAGTAAGGTGAATACTAGGGCTAATGTCAACTTATATTTTATGTCTTCAAAGCTCTTCTCGGCTTTCTCCAACAACCTAAACTCATAATTCTTCTAAGTCAGTTTAGTTAATAGTACAATTATAGAATTGAAGTTTCGAATGAATCTCTAATAAAATGAAGCTAGACCATGGAAACTCTTGACTTCTGTAACATTAGTCAACGTACGCCACTCAAATATAGGTCTAACTTTCTCGTCATCCACTCGAACTCCTCCCTCTGAAACAACATATTCGAGGAATACAACTTCGCACTAGTAGAACACACATTTCTACAAATTGCCGAAGAACCTCTTGACACGGAGAATGTCAACTACTATTCTTAAATGCTTAATACGGGAGGTGAGGTCAGCCCTATATACTAGAATGTCATCGAAGTAAACCACAACACATTTTCCAATCAATGCTTTTAGTATATGATTCATGAGCCACATAAAAGTACTTAGCACATTCATCAAACCAAACGACATCACCAACCACTTAAACAAACCATCCTTTGTTTTAAAAGCAATTTTCCATTCATCGCTAAGCCTTATTCATATCAAATGAAAGCAACTTTTCAGGTCAATCTTTGAAAAGATGTGAATGCCATGTAACTCATCAAGCATGTCATCGAGTCACAAAAATCGAATATCTGTACTTTATGGTAATTTTATTGATGGCTCAATTGTCGATGTACATTCTCCACAAACTTTCCTTCTTTGGCACTAGCACAACTAGTACGGTACAGGGGCTCATGCTCTTACGGATATATCCTCGATCCACTAACTCATCCAATTGCTTTTTCAGCTCAACCACCTGCGTAGGATTGAGCCTATTGGTAGGTCGATTTGTAGCACATCTCCTAACTGATGGTCAATGCCATGTTCAATGCTTCTTAAAGGTGGTCAGCCTTTCGGCATCTCGGCAAGGAATAGGTCGACATATACTTGTAGTAATATCTGTACTTCAGTAGTAAGCTCTCGGCTTCTCTCAACTCTAAAAATTTCCTAACTAAAAGGAGCACACCCTTCTCAACCTTGACTTCCTGAGCAAATTAAGCATGAGAAATCACTAAGGACTTCTACTGTAGTGATCTGGTAACCTTCTCTTCTACCTCCTGTACTTCCTTAGGACTCATAAGGGTTAGTATAACCTTCTTCCTGTCCTTTTGGAACATATAGGTGTTCCTATTCTCATCGTCTAATAATCTCAAGTCAAACAACTAGGGTCGATCGAGTAAGAAGTATGAGGCATAAATAGGAAGGATGTCACACAACACTTCGTCCTTGTACCTATCACTAATGGTAGTTAGTACTCTAACTTTCTCTACAACGAATAAACCTCTCTTCTCATTCAACCAGTGAATCTTATACGATTTCGGGTGCAAAAGGGTCATCAACTTCATGGCCTTAACTACTCCTTGCGCTACAACATTAGTACTTCCTTCATTAATGATCAAGGCACATAGCTTATTATTCACTCCATAATTCGTGTGGAAGAGATTCTCCCTTTGTGCATTCTTGTTTGCCACAAAAGTGCTAAGTGATTGGCACACAACAAAGTAATACTTAGCACTACCCTCAAGTGGTGTCTCGGCATCAAGGTCTTCTTGAAACTCTTCCAACATCTATTCAACTCCCATCTTTTCCTCTTCTTCACTAGCACTCTCTACTTTGAATTGGGGCTTATCCCCCTTGATCATCATGCAATGTCAATTCAAACATTAACTAGCCACGTATCCATAACCGATACATTTAAAGCATTTGATCTCTCAGGTCTTCCTTCTTGAGCTCTGGCTTTGGTCTCCTCAAACCATTGGTTCCTTCGCCTTGCCCTTACCTTAACCTTCTTCAGGTCGGTTGGCACTTGTCCTCAACGTTCCACCTTAGAACAGTTTGATGCTTAGCCATGACCTAATCCGCTTAGTATGCTACTCTCCCTCGACAATCTAGGTTAACTAATCTGGCTTCGCCTCTACCTCTCAACCCTCTATGCCACTCGGACAACCTCATCTAGACTCTTAAGTCTCTATAACCCTACAATATGACCAACCTCAATCCTGAGCCCAAAAATGAATCAAGCTATGGTTTGGGTTTCAAGTTCATCAACATCACATCGAATCATCAGCAACTGGAATTCCCATACATACTCATCTACTAACTTTCCGCCTTACTTCAAATCTTGGAGGCATCGAAAGGTGTCTTGTTTATAGTACTATGGAACAAACCGATTTCTCAAAACTCTCTTCATTTCATTCTATGTTCGAATCTCTCAGCGTGCTTTCTGGTGTGTGTTTTGCAACTTTTTCAACCACATTACTGCATATCCAAAAAAGTCTAATGGAACTACTCTAATACAAATAGCATCCTCATAGTCATAGAAGTCAAATATCATTTCGATCTTTTCCTCCTAATCTAAGTAGTCATCAGCATTACCAGATCCATTAAAGCTTAAAATATGTACTTTAAGATGCTCAGCTCCTGGAGGTGCCCTCAGGTTACACTCCTCAACATCATATTATTCCTCTTCATCAAACTCCTCGACTTCATCTAACTCGAGTCTTCTTTTCGCAACTCTGTCGGTACAAGCTTGGTTCATACGAATTGACTCTAGACTTTGCTGTTCATCTATTTGTCTTTTTGGCCTATCTCTCATTTCTCAACTGTGTTTAATGACAACTCTCTCCCGTGGCCCAATCTCTAAGACTCTTTACACTAAGACAGCTAAATTGGCCACAATAGTAGTAAGGTCTTATATCTGCTCATCAACAGTATGTGGTGTTTGTTGGGTAATACGACTACAACCATGAGCATCACTCTTGGCATCATTAACCTCCCCTTAGATGTTAGGATTTGACATTCTCAAAACAAAGCTTTAGAAAAAAAAAAAAAAAACTCTTTACTTAAGAAATTCCTAGACACACAAAAATTACCAATCAAATAATGAACTGTAACTTACTTTATTTGTCCAAATGAAAACAGAGTATAACAAACAATAGACTAGTAGGAACTACTGCAACACAACTCTTAGTCATAACCTCAAGCTCTTATACCAGGAATTATGTAATATACCTAAGAGCTTAGTTATCATAAGGACTTACTATAGGAAATGAGAATTTAATGAGTCCTTCGAAGTATCGAAGAAAATAAAATGGAAAGGTTGGCAAAACTAATTATAGTCGCTGACGTGAAGTTGCTCAAAGGATATGACTTACCTATGAATACAACACTGCTTGACACTTCGCTTGATATAACGTATAAGTTAATGCCAAGGTTCACCCACCACTAATCTTAAGCTATTCAGCAAGACTAGATAAAAGTGTAGGGAAATTAGACCTTAGAGAGGAATATCTCACAAAGGACCAATATATTTATTTGTCTGTAAGGAATATATGATGATTCTAGCTACAAGGAGAAGGGACTATCTATAGTAAGTCCCTAGGCCAACATTACAAATAAAGAAAATTACAAAAAGGCATACATAAAAAGGGGATTCCTACTATAAGTGAAAAGGGGTAAATAAGACAAATGACAAAAGGAGGAAATAGTATAGTGTCAAGTGAAAAAGGACAAGTGGTAGTTCGTCAATGGTCTTGTACTAAGGAATCTTTAGGCGCAATAGTTGAGCTAGATCATGATATGGCAACACCAGGTTGCTAAGATGAGTACGGAATGCCGTAAGTATTAGAGGTAAGCCAAAAGAGAAGTGCTCAGCTAGAAGGAGCCTATGTCTCGGCACTTAGCAAGAAACTCTCAACAACTGAAGGTCCTAGCAAGACTTGGTTTGCAGGGCCCAGGTCCTCATCACTCGGCAAAAAGTTCTTGGCAAGGGAGAAGTTAACGTCAACACAAGGGTCAAAGCAAAGAGGGTATACCCACCCAGAGCTCTCAAGGAGTTCAACCACCATTTTGTTGTGTATTGTTTCTTGCTCTTAGCAAGTTGACAAGAGAGAATTCTTTGGACAAGTGACTAAAGGCCTTGAAGGCGTATGCAGGTGAGAGGATGTAAACCCTGCAAATCTAGCCTTCTGAGTATAGAATTAAACTTACATACTGTAGATGATCCCCTTAAGTCAATAAAGTCAGTAAAATTTAAAACTGACTAAAACTCCAATTCGAAACCTAAAGCGAATATGAAAAACATTAAATTATCAATCGAAACTCTAGTCGCATACAAAAAAAAAAACTAAAACCTAAAATATGTATAATTGTAAGAGATTAACTTCAAACTAGATAAAAACTTTAATCATATGTAAAAACCCTAAATTCCATTTGTGTATACATATGAGAAATTGAACTTGAACCTAATTAAAACTTTAAAACCATAGTTTTAAACATATAAAAGCACTAATTCATTATAACTACGATAAAAACCCTAATTGAATATAAATACGTAACAATATGCTAAATCATATAAAATCATTAACTAATGATTAAAGAGACTTCTAATTGTTCATAAATGTATAAAATACTAATTCAATTTACTAGAAACTAAGATATTGCCTTATAGATTACATCCATCTTCTAATTACATAACTAAGTTAGTATTATATAGAGTTAAGTGATAAGTTGATGTTTATACTATATATAGTAAGTATTAACATCCTAATGATATTTTTCATAATAACTATAATAAGTACCATACTAAATGATGTATGTAGGATGTAAATACTTAGAAGAAGATCTCATTAACTATTCTTACTAATCATTTCAATAAACCCTATATTTCCTTTTATTTCCTTGATTTTCTTACTAATTTTCCCTAATTACCTCATTATGTACACTTAAATTATATGTAATCCTAAAGAGTTGACTAAGTCAACACATGTTGACCAAAGTCAACAGATGTCATTGTCATCTAGAGTTTTCTTCTCTTTTCTTTAGCTTCATACACTTTAGCACATGATTTTTTGTGTTTAATTTTTTCCTCCTTGCCATCCACTTTCTCTGTCATCTAGACCCCACTCATTCCTTTTATAAAAACACAAAACACTTTTTTTTTTCTCCCTCACCAAAACCGTGACCCCCTTACTCCTTCATTCCAATACTTTCTCAACTTCACTTTCATAATTCCAACTACCAAAACAAACCATCATCTCATATATACTTGTCTTCCTTTTCATATTATAAAGAAGAAAGAAGTATGTTTTATATGATTTCTTATCTTAATTAGTGAGTTAGTTATCTATCTTAGGTTAGTTGAGGAACCTTATGTAATATGTGCTATTGTGTTGTTAAAGATGGGAATCCTAATACTTTTGCTTAGAAGTGTAGAAATACTTAGGTAGACATGTAGAAACACATATGTACATACAACAAGTGAATGCATACGAAGTGTATATGTGAGGCTTTTAGTGAAATCTTTAGTATAAGTATAAGAAATCCTTAGATAATTGAAGAAAGAGTACATATACATATGTTTAAAGTATGTGTATACAAGAATACACTCGAGGAACACATGTATGGATACTCTTATACATGAGTACCCTTTATGTATATAACCAAAAAGAAGGTATATACTAACTATACATACATAGACCTTGCTAAATAAGCCCATAAAGTACAAAAATACAGAATTTGTGAAGATTTCTTAAGGAGGTATACAAGGCATACGAAAATATGTATAAAAATACGTATATAACCGTATATATATATGGGTATATGTATAAGTATATTAGTATACATATAAGTATATTAGAAGTATAAATATATACATAACATATGTATAAAGTACATAAAACACATAAGCATGAAGTGTACATATGTAATGAATGACATAAGCATGATATAAGTTATGACATAAGCATATAAAATAATAAAATATAAGATGACATAATAAGATAACATTTATATATATGTACACATATACATGTAGGCCAAAACTTCTTTAAACTCCTAATACTCGTCCTAAATTGATTAGTCTTAATTAAGCACATAAATTAGTAATAACAATGTAAAATCATCTAAGTGTAAGAATCTAATAGCTAATTAAATCATTAAGTACTAAAATAAGATATAAAACTAGACAATAAGAGTATTTAACCTCTAATAGTTAAAATTTCAATAAATTTAATCCATATTTTAAAACATGGGTCTTAACATCTAAAATAGACATCACCATGTAAACGTACGTCCGAAAACGATAAAAATGACTGTAAGTTTGTAAAAAATCGGAGTTAGGATGTAAAAGTTACACTCAACTAAAGATTTAAGATAAACAAAAAAGAATAAGCAAGATAACTAAGTAACAAACCTCGTAAACTGATAATGAGGAGAAATAAATAACTAAATATATAAAGTACCATAACTTATAAGTATATAAATATAGTTACTATTAATCTCACTAAAGTATGATAAACCCTACACACGCCATACTTAGGTCATATTGGGAAACTAGGCAAACTACAATAGATTTTTTTTTTTTAACTAAGGGGTCTGATTCTTCAAGATACTTATAAGTTTTATTATCTTTTAGGCATTTCAATATTGAGTTTTGGAAACCCTAAAAGCTTGGAGAATGAGCAATAATCCAAGTGAAGGAGTTCTAATGACCTACTACTTACTTGTGCGTGTTACTTATATGATACTTTACTGCTTGTTGTTGCTTGTATGTTTGAATGACTGTTTTGCTTGTATGCCATCATTTGTGTAATCACCTTTTTAAAATTAATAAATATAAATATCTTACTAGAATAATCGGTTCTATTCATTGCATGTCTATGACTTAGTAAATTTACAAATGGAGAGTGCTAACTTTGCAAAATTTTGAAAAGGTTATTTTTGGAGAAAGCTTTTCTAAATCTTAAATGTAATTTGTACGATTTTGATAAGGGTTCGTAGTGTTGGAAATGATATTTTATCGTTAAGGCAAAGCCAGTATAGGATCTCCAATTGATAGCGAGAAGACTCACTTTATTATGCTTATGAGGCCTTGGATAATTTTGATTGTAAGAAGACTCGCATGTTTGTGCCCAAGGAGCCTTAGATGGTAGATAGTCCTAGTTTGGGATCTACTTATTAGATTGGAACTTCTTTCTCAACTAGGGTAATAGCCAAGTGTCGCCTAAAGGGGTGGTGCCCTTAGGTAGTCTCATGCACATAAGCTAAGGTGCCCTATATGGGTAAATACAGGGGATAATTGAAGCGTAGATGATGTAATTCTACACCTTCCACAGTTCCAGACTCCTATAGATGTGTTGTTTGCATTCATCATGCATGCATTCATTTTGCATGTAAATAGCATGTGTATTAATAATGTGTGATAACTTGCTTGAACAGTAATGGTGAGGAACGAACTCACTGAGCTGTTTTATGCTCATTGCCCCTTAGTTTCTCTTATAGGTTTACTTACGTTAGGATTGGGATAAGTCTCGAGTGCTGAGTGCAAGATGAAGATATGTATATTAGTGTTAGAATTAGTTGAGTTCTTTATAGATGATACATAAACATCCTTAGTAAAAAATATTTATATGTTAGAATTTAATATAATTTAATTCTTCTTGCAGTTTTGTAAAATTGGTATATCATGTCTTATTATTTAGTAAGGGATACCGATTCTCTATGGTTCTAAGGAACTGTGAGATATCGGATATCCGATATCCATAGTTATTTATATTTTGTAATATATTAATTGATTAAAATTCAGCAACCTTAGTGATTAATTATTTAGATTCTTGCAATCTCTAATTTATAAGGCGATTTCCATATCATAGGTGCACACATACTATAGAAATTTTAAGCAATCCTACTAGGCCCCCTTTAGGGTCCTGATACAGGACCAGTAGTTAGCAGTCCATCACCATAGGGCACATCTGTACTTTTTGTCAAGAAGAAGGACGGTAACATGAGGTTATGTATAGATTATAAAGAGCTGAACAAAGTGACTATAAAGACCAAGTACCTTCTCCTTAGAGTTAACGATTTGTTTGATCAATTATAAGGAGCTTGCATATTCTCTAAAGTTGATATCAGACCAAGATACCACAAACTAAGGATCAAAGAGGAGGATATTCTAAAGAAAGCTTTCAAAACTCGCTACGATCTATATAAGTTCTTAGTGATGTCATTTGGCTTAACTAATGCACCTACGACATTCATAGTTTTAATGAATAGAGTGTTTAGAGATTTCTTAGACAAGTTTGTGGTCATTTCCATAAACGACATCTTAATATACTTCAAAAATAAAGAAGAGCACAAAAAGCATTTGAAGACGGTGTTGAATAGGTTAAGGTAGGGAAACTATATGCTAAGTTTAAGAAGTGTAGGTTTTGGCTTGAGTAAGTGTCTTTTCTTAGGCATATACTAATTAAGGAGTCTATTTCTATTAAGCCAAAAAAAGTTAAAGCAACGTTAAACTAACCCAAACCTTAGATAGTGATTGAAATCAAAAGTTTTCTTGGGTTGACAAGTGATTTTCTAAAATAGTAGCACCATACACCAAATTGACTTAAAAGGGAGTATGATTTATTTAAGATGAAGAGTATCAGGTAAGCTTCATGAAGCTAAAAGAGAAACTTGTATCAACCCCAATGTTGGTGTTATCCTCAAGCAGTAAGGAATATGTTATTCATAGTGATGCTTCCATATAAGGATAGGGGTATGTTTTGATACAAGAAGGGAAGGAGATTCCCTATGATTTCTAGCAACTAAAGCAACATGAAAAGAACTACCTTACATACGACTTGGAGTTAGCAATGGTTGTTCTATCCTTAAAGCTTTGGAGACATTACCTATATGGTGAAAGTTGTTGAGTATTTATCAATCACAAAAGTTAGAAATATTTCACATAAAAGAAGTTGAACCTGAGACTAAGGTAGTGGCTAGAGTTAATCACTACTGTTGATGGGTGATTCTCATTCCGGTACACTAACACCTGCAACATGAGAAAAACAATGGCTATGGGGGGCGTTGAGGGTACTCTAGCATAGTCACTTCAATACTTAAGTCAGCCCTCTCATCATGTAGAGAGAAATGTTTAAGTAGTTAGGAAAAATGAGAGAATGGAAGAGGATCCCCTTACTTGGGAGTCTTGCTTGGTATTTATAGTAAGTCAATAGAGATTGTCCCTAGACTAGATAATTGGACTAGGCTTATTTATCGAGTTAGCTAATATAAGCCCATGTAATGACTATCGAAAAATGCCTATCAACACTTGCCCCTTACTACCTTTGATGATAAAGTCGAAAAAGAGAATATCTAGGGAGGTTGATTTCGTTAGATATCTAGAAAGGTTCGCAATCCCAACCTCAAAAGGCTAGAACGTTTAGAGAAGAAAAGGCCTAAAAAGGCAACAAATGAGAGTAACTAAAGCACCTATAAATATTGGTATGCCAAGAAAGGCGAAGATCCAAAGAGACCAGAGTACCTAAAGCTTGAAGAAGTCACAGCCTAAAGAAGCCGATGGTAGAGTAGAGGCAAGGGCGCCTGAAGAGGCCAGTATGCCGTAAAAGGAGAGGGTTTGATGAAGCTAAAGTGCCTAAAGAGACAAAAACCTAAAGAAGCAAAGTGCTTGAAGAGGCAAAAGCCTAAAGAGGTTGGTATGCTTGAAAAGGCGATGGCCTGATGAGGCTTAAGCACCTAAAGAGGTGATGACCTAAAAAGTCTAGAGTGCCTGAAGAGGTAGAGGCCTAAAGAGGTGAGGGCCTGAAGAGGCCGATACGCCTGAAGAAGCGAAAGCACCTAAAGAGGTAAAGGCCTAAAGAGGTCGATATTGCCAAAAAGGCTAAGGAAGCATGCAAGCTGCACAATTTGGGCATGAACTGTACTAAGTAGAGCTACAAAATAGGCTAGTTAGCCTTTAGTCCATTAAAGTACAAGACTTTTGGTTCATCTATTTATAATCTGTACAAAGTGTTGGATTAAAATACTTAACCCACCACCATTTAGTGGCCTAGGGATTGTAAACGGTTTGTCATCAATTAAATTGATCTAGAGCAATTAAGTTTATATTAGCTCATTGCTTGTAATGTGTAGGGCTTTAAGCCATTGAAGAGTAGCCTGTTAGCAGGTCACATTCGCATAGACATAAAGCGAAGGGGTTTCGTTAGCCCCAATCTATTTTTGAGTTGTCATACTCTTCTAAAGAAGTAGAAATAGGCTTGTTAAAGCTCAGATTATAAAGCATGATGTAAATAGATAATGCATCATTCGTGATTAATCAAGCACATGTTCTAAAAATAAATTATTGAATGAAGCAAAAATAACAAATAAAGAAATTTTACTCATCTTTTTGCTATGAGGATCAGCATATGAATAGGGCTTGAAGTGAAGTAATCTTAGTGTTGCGTACTCAAAGTAAATCTGATAGTGAAACCTTGCATGGCCATGACTTGGGGTGCTTAAGCTGAATGTATTTTATTATACTTGACGTGATTGGTCAGCTTGTGGACTTATGGGATGCTCAATTCAGCTCATCATCTAACTGGGTATGCCTACTTGCTGGTGAATTAAATTCCATGAATAATTTGGCATGCTACTTGTGTTTGTTACGAATATTTGCTTAAATAACTACACTGTCATGAAAAGCAAGTCTAAGTCAAGAGCTTAGAAAACATCCTTTTCCTTTTGCCTTTGCCCCAAAGCTTGTGTAGACAATTCAACATAAACTAGTAGCTCGACATTGGAGATGTATAAGTGATCAATGACTCAGCACTTAGACAAAACTCAGATGCTTATAGAGCTCAACAAAGGATGGCTCGACAAGGTGCTTCTCGACCACTCGGTACTGAGCTCCTTGACCACTCGGCACTGAGCTTAAGCACTTAGTGATTCAGAAACACTCAACATATTGGCTTTGTGTTGGTCAATAGAGTATGTGTAGCTAGTACTTTGTTCCTATTCCTCTAGTTTAATGTTACTGCATTCAAATCGAAGTGATACTCAATACAGCACATCGGATGCTTGGTCAACAACTCGCTTGGTCTTGCTCAGTTAACTTGGTCAAGGAACCAAGAAGGGATGTTCGGCACTCAAAAGATTACTTCACATACAACTTTGTGATGGATTTGCCATACTTATGGCCTCTAAGTGTAAACCCTTTCATATTTGTCATCGTGTTTGCTGTAGTTACTTACTTTTAACTTAGATTGCTCAGTGAAAGAGTTGATTAATCTCAAGTGTGAGAATGAGCTCTACTCGGCCATGTTGTTAACAAGGACAAGTTCATTATTCAATGAGTCAATGATAACTCGATTCAACATGTTGGCGCTCACTCGTGGTAGAATAAAGGCTACATAGCTTATAGATGTAAGTATCTAGGAGATCAAGAGTAGAAAGGAGCAAGGTAAAGCAACTAAATTAAATATTGATACTAAGGGTGTTTTAAGGTATGGTTACAAGTTATGTATACCAAACAAAGAAGATCTTAAATGAGATATCTTTGGAAAAGCATATCACTCTAGGTACTCTATTCATCTTGGAAATACCAAGATATACAAGGACTTAAAAAAGCACTATTAGTGGAACAACATGAAGCGTGAAATTGCAGAATATGTTGCTAGGTATACCGTGTGTTAAATGGTAAAGATTAAGCATAAAGGGTTAGTTGGAGAATTGCAACCCTTGTCTATACTAAAGTAGAAGCAAGAGTATGTGACCATGGATTTCGTCACACATCTCCCCAAGACTAAGGAAAAGTATGATATAGTGTATGTAATCATAGATCAACTAATGAAAGTAGCTCACTTCATTCCTATAAGATTGGATTATAGGATAGAAAAGTTGGCTAAGTTGTATATGTAAGAGATAGTAAGACTACATAAGATTCTAGTTACAATAATATCTAATAGAGATACATAGTTTGTAAGCAGATTCTAGAAATGTTTGCAAAAGTCCTTGGGTACTAAGGTACAGTTCAATACGACTTTTCAACCTTAGATAGATGTACAATCTAAAAGGACCATGCAAATCTTAGAAGCTATGCTTGAAGCCTACACACTTGACTTTAGAGGTAATTAGGATGAAGACTTACCTTCATTCGAATTTACTTATAGCAATAGCCACCAAGCTACAATACTAGCTCCGTTAAAGACACTATTTGGAAGAAAATGGGGCAAAGCTGGAGAAAGCCATGTTTTAGGGCCAAAGTTAGTGCAAGAGATTGTTAATAAGGTATAAGTAGTCAAGCAATGTATGCAAGCGACCAAAAGCAAATAGAAAAGTTATGCCAACTTGAAGCAACATCCTTTAGAATTTGATGTGGAAGATTTGGTTCTATTGAAGATATCTCCTATGAAAGGTGCAGTCAAATTTGGATTAAGAGGAAAGCTTATGTCGAACCATTTGAGATAGTGCACAAGATTGGCAAGGTTACTTACAAGTTTGTTTTCCCACTCAACTTAGTAGAGGTACATGACATATTTCATGTGTCAATGCTAAAGAAGTATGTACACAACAAAGATCAAGATGATGCTCAATGTAAGCCCTACAATCAGTTGAACCAAATTCAATATGTAAAATCAGGGTAATTGCCTAAGTTGTTCGATCAAGCACGAATATTACAATAAAGTTAGGAATAGTAGTAAAAATGACCCTATCAGGGTTTGGACTTAAGAAAATAAAATAATTAAATATTATATTATTAAGTTATACATAGATTACTCGTTATTTATCGAAAACACGTAAAATGAGTTTTAATAATTAATGAATTGCTAGAGATAAAGTATATACACATTAAAAATCATAAAATAACTTAAGTAATATTTATGAGTATTTACTTGTACTACATATATGTTTACATGTAGGTAAAAATACTTGAAATACCTAATATATAGTAAAATAATACTAAATTAATTAAGGAAAGTTAATAAAAACTAAGGAAAATATGTGTAAAGTTTAGAGAAATCTAGAATAGGGGCATGGTAAGTAGGGAATTAAAATTTGGAAACCAACAAATAAGATTTGGACACTTAATAAAGGAAAAAGTAAAAGGAAATGGACACTTGGCAAAGGGAAAATTCAAGAAACCATCAAACTTACTCTATAAATTTAGGGAACCCTTAGCTTAACTCATTTTGGATAGTTGAGAGTTTAGGGGAAAAAAAAATAGGGAGAGGCTAGAAGAGAAGAGAGGGTAATTTTACAAAAATTACACAAAATATAGTACAATTAGAGCTCTAAAGGAGAACTCATGCCAAACCACCATCTAGGGAGCAACCAAGACCGCCACCACATAGTGATCCTTACGTCAGGTTGGGCCAACAACCATTAGGTGGCCAGAGGTAGCCGTAAGCCTATTTTTCTGATGAACCCAAATTTTGACCCTATTTTATCAAATTTGTTAAAAATATGAAATTTATACAGACAATTATAGAAGTGGGTATTCTAGAATATTTTTGTATATAGATTTAGGAAAAAATATTATTTTGATGCAATTAGGTCTTGAGATATATTGCTCTTAAAAATTCACTAAACCCTAACTAATTTTTGCTTTTGTTTTCAATAACCTTATTGATGTAGTTTTGAATCCAAAATTTTTGTGTATACTATTTAGGGTATGTGCAACATTGTTATGAATAGTTTTTCCTAAAAATTATTTTCTAAATTTTTTTTTTAATTTTTAGGCCTTAAAATCCTAATAAAAGACAATTTCTTCAGGCTTATTTAGTAATTTATTGAAAAATTAATGAAAATTTCAATTTATAATGTATTTGGACATCTTGAAATATCAAATGATGATGAGATATGGTATTTAGGGTGTTAGGAAGGCTAGATGTGTATAATAGGTGATAATGGAGAATATATGAAAATGAGAAATTAAGTAGGTGGAATGTATTCGATTAAATTGAGAATATTATGACATTAAGAATGTGATACAAATCTAGTTTCAAACATAAATTTAGGAAATTACATTAAAAATGTAGGGTATTCTCTTATCAAGAGCAAATTCGAAAATTAAATTAGGAGTACGGTGTATATGATAAACTAGAATACCGATTACGAACTAAATGGGAAACTTAGTGTACCTATAATATAGTTAGGTAAACTTCACATAACGGATCTGAAGGAATTCCTAGAGTTTATGTACAAAAAATTTAACTAAAAGTTAAAATAGAACTTAATTCAAGATCTGATTTAGAAACTAGATTAGGATTAGTTGATTATAAGCAATATAAAGCCAAAACAATTGAGTGAACTTATAATTTTAAACTAAAAATAATGATTTGAAGCTTATATATATAATAAGACCATAAGTACTAAAATGATATTTATATTATAAGAGTAAGCGGTGACAATACAACCTACATCAGGCTTAATTGAGCAAGTCAAAGACTTAAGGTAAGTTGGAATTAATACATTACTACATTTTTTAGGTACAATTTTATAGTACTCGGAGGTTTAAGGTTGTATTTATTTATGCTTGTAAGTAGCTGATTGTATGTATGCTTGTGTATCTCTGAATTTGGCCATATGCTAATGTTTTGTTACAGTAGTTTACAATTGTTTGTACTAAGTGAAATTATCTAATCACCTTAAATTGGACTTAATTATATTTGATCTAAACACCTCAATTAGACATGCATTGCAACCCTTTGAGAGATAACTAGGATTCTTTAACCAAATACCGATACCTTAGCAAGGGATAGCGCTACGACATAATGGTTCATTCTTCATCTTTAGTCGAACTAAATGGGAGAGGAGATCATGGTAAGGATAGGGCCAATAATTTGAAGGATAGTCATGGTAGGGGAAATGCCCCCATTGCACAAACTTGGATTTAGTCGTGAGTTGTTGCATATATATGAAAACTTCTCAAAAGATGAATTAAAGCAAGTGAAATTTCTCTAATTTCAAATGGACGGGACAACATTATATCATGGCATTTGTGTGTTTCATTACATTTAATTAATTATGTGAGAACCTTGCTTATGTTTGTCATATAGTTTTATGTCTCCACCCCTACTTGCTAAGCTATTGGTTGCTCACAACCTTACAAATCTTCTTGCAGGTGCTAATTGAAATGTCGTACTATAATTATTCAGAGGCTAGTTACTTTTGGAAATTTTAAGGGAGTAAGGATTTAAATTGAAAGAACAACAAAGATTTTGAAGGTTTGGTTAATGACTCTTAGTTATGTGAATTTAATCATGTAAATTTTACTTACCTTAAACTACTATAATGTGTAAATATCTCCTGGGATATCAAAGTTAATATATATCTTTATGAATATGTTTTAAATCTTTGTATGTAATTCTATCGGTATTTTCGTATGAATTGTTTACTTCAAAGCAAATAGTCGTGAATGCTTTGAGTAAATTACATCTGTGAGGTCAAGTGTAAGGTTGGCTACTATCTTAAGTTGGTTAACACTATGGAACTATTGCTTGATTCTAGTGAACTCACTTTGAAGCATCTTAATTAAGTGGGTGATAAAAGATTGTACTATGAACTATAAAGTAAAAGTAATTATAATATTTAGTATATCAAATGCTGATTGATCTCAAAACTAACTACAGGGTTGTAAGGGTAAGTTAATAGTCAGCTGGTTGTGGTTTAAATGGAATGGAGAAGAGTCTCCTATTGATTACATGGTTAAGATGTAGCGATTGTTGTTAGAAATGGCTAATTGGGATATGTTTAGCACTATAGATGAGATTATTGATAAGTTTATCAATGGAATGTGTTATACTTGGTAAGACTTGTGGGCATTAGTGGAGATTAACCTAGGACCTCAATATAATAAGTATACCAAGATAGAAGCTTTCAAGTAGAGATGGTTAGATAGGGAAGGAATCATAGCTTTAATGATGCCAATAAGATATTTTGTAGCAAGATTAGAAGAAAGGAGGCCCTATCCTGTTAGTATCACCCATATACTTGCTAAAGTATCATATATTCCTAACTGTTATCCTCAAGGAATCATTAATTGGTTTCCATGCTTTCCTAAACCAACTAAAGTGGGTATAAAGATACCATTAGCATCTAATGAACCACACCCTAAGCTTATGATGCCTAAACCACCACAGGAAAATCAACAACCTGGAGAACCACAAGGTAAAGCTCAATCAGACATACAAGGTAATATTTAAGTGCATAAGGCTAATATGGAGAAGGATCCTAAGGAGGAAGAACAGGAAGTAGATATTGAGGGTGAATCTAGTATAGACATGCATGCTATAGTAATGCAAGCTATGGTAGGTGCTAAGGTAAATGGGGTAGTAGGAGATGGCATAGGTAAGTAGTCAAAGGCAAATCCTATACTAAATGAGAATGTAAAGCACAAGGTAATAATTAATGATAATGTTGATGAGTCTGATAATGATAAAGTATGTAAAGTAATTACAATCCCTGATAATAGTAAGTTAATATCAATAAGCTTTGACTCTACAAGTGAAGAGGAAGATAAACTAGTAAGTGGGAATACGGAGTAGATTCCTTTTGAACGCAATAGATAGTTCTGATGATGAGTAGATTTGAATAAATAACTTTATTTTACTAGATCCTTAAGGATGGACTAGTAGCATTTTAATTGAACTTGATGTTTATTTTGATCTTTTAATGTATTATGTAGCTTTTGGATCATGTATCGATGTTGTAAATAACCTATGTAATCATATCAAATGCATCTTAGTGATTAGTAATGTAAATCTTTTATAATGTACAATTGTAAATATTAAGTTTGTATAAGTTCATGTAAATAGTGATGTATTCAAGTTGTAAATATTGTGTATGTAATTATAAGTCTATCAAATTGTAAACTTGTTTTTCGAGTTATAAACAAATGTGATAATGTAAAGCAAGTATCAAAAGAACAGTAGAAGTTATACATATTGTGTATATTGATAGAAATGTTGTTATTGTCATTTAATACAAATATAAATCACGAGGATTTAGCAATTTATGAAATATTTATAGAAATGAGAAATTGGATGACTTATGAATAGATATGTATGTTGGTTTTGTAAGTTATAAGTATTAAGAGAGTAATGACTAAAATTGGAAGTGGAATTCGCAATGGAAGGTTTGAGGGGAATCAAGACCCTCCACCATGAGTTTCATCACCACTAAGAGAACAACCCAAGCAAGATATACCCCCACCATAACAAGAAGCTATTCTTGTTGGACAATTACTTTCTAGTATGTATACAATGATGAGACAGAAGGGAACATTGATTCAATAGCTTGTTACTAGTGGTAATGTAGGCAATAGGAGGACAAACAAAGAGCAGAACGACCTTAGAATGTAAACAAGGTTCCAAAGTACATAAAGGCAAATTGGTACTTTGAAGGTGAAATAGGTAAACTAACCCTGACTGATGTTTGGTTAGCTTAAACTAGAAGGAGTTTTGAGGCTTTTAGAATTCTGGAGTCTCAGAAGCTAGTATATGGTTCTTTTATGTTAAAATTGGCAACTCAAGCCTAGTGAGACTCAAGAGTGAGGTGATTAAGAGATAATATCACCTAGCAAATGTTTAGGGAAGAATTCAAGGAGTATTTCCCTCATAGTGTTTAAAGCAAGATGATACTAGATTCATTTGAGCTTAAGAAAGGGAGCATGAGTGTTACTTAATATAAAACTAAGTTTAATAGATTGTTACAATATGCAACTGCTTCTTATTGGGTTAACCCTAAGCTAAAGAAGGGTTAATTTCTAACTAAGTTTGATATGTATTGCAAGTTGGAGGATTATGGTTTCACTACTTATAATGAAGTCATGGATAAGGCATGGCAATTAGAAAATAATTGTTTAAGGATGTAGGCAATGTGGAGTTAAAAAGTCAACAAAGGTTTCCGACTAAGTTTGTTGTTTAAGAGATCGTACCTAAGTGCCACCAGTACTTATAGGCAGAAAAGGAAGAAGCTAGCAACTTTAACTAGTAGCTATGCACAATCAATGCCTAGCCTAAATTTCTATGATAAGGATGGTAATGTCAAATGCTAAGAATGTGGAGTAAATCAATTCCTTAGGCATTGTGCTTGGCTTAAGGGAAAGTGTTTTATATGTGGTGACCAGAATCATACATTGCGAGCTTGCCCTAAAATGAAATTAGTGAAATGTAATAAATGTGCCAAGAGCAGGTATTTTTCCAAGTATTGTTCACGGTTTGGACCAAGAGCTAGAAAGATTGGAGGCTCTAATAACATAACTTCACCTGCCCATGTTTTTGCTATGGAAGATATGGAAAATGAAGATGATGGAGGTTTTGTTGATTGGATGGAGAAGTATTATCATGATGATATTGAAGAAATTATGGGAGCTAAAGAAGAAACTAATGAAGGTCTTATAACAGGTATGTAATCAAATTATTTATTCTAATAATAAATAAAGTGTAAGTAAATTTAGGTACTTAGATCCAAAGATTTATGAATGCAAATCTGGTTAGTAATCATAGTATTAGTATATTCCAAGAGATGTACTTATAAATGGATAACCTTATTGACATTATTTGATATTGGTGCATCTCGTTTTTTCACAAGTCAAAAGTTCATAAATGAGAAGGGGATTAATGTAATTAAAATTAATATGACTTATAGAGTTAGAATGACTACTTGGGAGAAAGTAATGACCTAAGAAGTTGTGGATGATGGCCAAATTAAAATTTAGGGGAAAGAGTACCCTATTAATCTTGTAACATTACCTTTAGAAGGTTATGATGTAATTGTGGGAATATATTGGCTATCTAAGCATAAGGTGAATATGGAATGTAGTAGTAAGACTATCATTCTAAATGATGGAGAAATGGTGTTTCAAGGAAAATCGAGTAGAGGTAGATTAAAGTTAGTTGTTATTGAGATATGTGATAAAATGAATGGGACGAATGTAGACAAGAATGGTTAGAAGTTTTGTTAGGTATTTGCTACTAAAGTGAAGAAAGAGGTACTTAAAGTAGCGGATATACCAGTATTATGTGAGTTTCCAAATGTGTTTCCAGAGGATCTAATGGGTCTAGCTCCATATTGACAGTTAGATTTTACCATCAAGTTAGTCCTTGGAACTAAGCCTATTTTTAAAGCTTTGTTTCGAATGTCACCCATGGAACTCCAGAAGCCAAAGAAATAACTTCAAGACTTATTAGATAAAGGTTTTATTCATTTAAGTGTTTCACCATAGGGAGTGCCTATATTATTTGTAAAGAAGAAAGATGATACTATGAGGTTATGTATAGACTACCGAGAAATAAATAACATTACTGTTAAGAATAAGTATGCGTTACCATGCTTTGTAATTTGTTTAATTAGTTATGGGGTGTAACCGTATTTTCTAGAATTGATTTAAGATCAAGATATCATCAACTATGAGTTAAGCCGGAAGATGTACCTAAAACTGCGTTTTGGACTTAATACGGTCATTATGAATTTTTGGTGATACCTTTTGGTTTAATTAATGAACCAATTGTATTCATGGATTTAATAAATCATATATATCAACCATATTTGGAAAAATTTGTTATGGTATTTATTAATGATATTCTAATTTATTCAAAAACTAAGGAGGAGCATGTAGAGCATTTTCGGTTAATGTTGTAGAAGTTAAGAGAAAATAAGGTATATGCTAAGTTGAGTAAATGTAATTTTTGGTTATATAAGATTTCTTTTCTAAGTTACATCATATCTGGTGAAGGAATTTTTGTAGACCCTGAAAAGGTAAAAGTAGTAATGGGATGGAAGCAACCGACAACTGTTTCAGAGGTGAGAAGTTTTTTAAGAATGGTTGGATACTATTGACTGTTTATAAAGAATTTTTCTAAGATTGCAAGACTGTTGACTTGATTGAGTCAAAAGGATATCAAATTTGAATGGAGTAAGGAACGCGAACGCATGCTTATGTGTTTTTAAATTTGGTTGTATGCTAATGTTTTGTTGCGGTAGTTTGCAATTATTTATACGTAAAATTATCTTATCACCTTAAATTGGACTTAATTATATTTGACCTAAACAGCTTAACTAGACATGCATTACAACCCTTTAGGGAATGACTAAGATTCTTTGACCAAATACTGATACCTTCAAAAGGGATAGTACTATAGCATAATGGTCCCTTCTTCATTCTTAGTCAAACTAAATGATAAGAGACGAGGTTATGGTAAGAATGGGGGCAATGGTTCAAATGATTGTCACGCAAGGGGAAATGGCCCCATTTCATAAACTTGGGTTTAGTCGTGAGTTATTACATATATACGAAAACTCCTTAAACCCAGATTAAAGTGAGTGAAATTTTTATAGTTTCATAACGAACCAAATAACGTTGTGTGATGGCATTTGTGTGTTGCATTGCATTAATTGTTTGCGAACCTTGCTTATGTTTGTTATATAGTCTTATGTCTTTATCCCTACTTACTAAGTTGTTGATTGCTCACACCCTTATAGATTTTCCTGCATGTGCTAATTGAAATGTCACACTATAATTATCCAAAGGTTGGTTACTTTTAGAAATTTTAGAAGAGTAAGGATTTAAACCGGAAGAGTAATAAAGCTTTTGAGGGTTTGGTCAATGACTCTTAGTTATGTGAATCTAATCATGTAAATTTTACTTACCTTATACTACTATGATATGTAAATATCTCTTAAGATATCAAAGCCAATATATATCTCTATGAATATGTTTTAAATCTTTATACGTAATTTTATCGATATTTTCATACGAACTGTTTACTTCAAAGTGGGTAGTTGTGGACAATTTATGTAAATCACATCTACAATAGCCGTTATGAGGTCAGCTACTATCTTAAGTTGGTTTATACAGTAGGATTGTTGTAGCTCCATTGCTTTGGGGCATAACACTCAAGATACAACTTAAGGTAAAGCTCCAATTATAGCACTCAAATAGTTGAAGTTACAACCAAATCTATGAACAGTAGAGCAATTGGTAAAGATAGTATATACAAATGTTCAAGAGATAAGAAGAAGGAAGATACCTCATATCAAGGTGCAATGGGCAAATCACCCTAAATGAGAAGTTACATAAGAACTAAAGGAAGATAATAAAGAAATACCCAAAGCTATTCTAAGAACTGGTTAACTTTCAAGATGAAAGTTTCTTTAAATGGGGTAAGATTTAACACCCATGATAAAAAATAAAATAAGGTCATATTGCTAAAAGAATGTATTTTATGAAGTAAGTGATATGGAAACTTTCAAAAATTAATAAAGGGCAAACTTGAAAGTATACAAAAGTCCTAACCCTTTCACAGAAGCACTCCTTTTAACCTAGAAGTCATCTAAACTCCTTTTCCTTATAGAAGTGGACTTAGCGATAAAGCTTTTGGTGAACCTTTGATGGTAAGGCTTGAACTTTGCAAGACATTATTGGATTTCTTTGAGAAATCACAACCCTAATCACTATATTACTTGTAGTGTAAGGAGGAGATACATGAAAAGGTAAAACCAGAAGACTCATAGCAAACCCTAAAAAAACAAAAAAAAAAAAAAAAATTGGCAAGTGTCTTGGTCATTTAGAGTTTAGCGATGGTTTGATTCAAAAGATGCATTTTCATTTTCCTAAGTTTGTGAATGGTCTTTTGGTTTAGAAGAACATAAAGAGTTGCTTATGGTTTCTTCAAATTATAAGGTAATGTATCCCTCCCTTTTTCAATCCTTGCCTTTTATGGAATTCATGAATTTAAGAGTTTTGTAACGGATGTGTGGGTGTGATTTTGGTTAATAATGAGGGGATCTCAACATTTTTGGAGTAAGATTGAGGTTATGATTTCAGATCAAGAATGTGTAGTTGTGATTTTAGTGAAAAAGGAGAAAAGATTTCAAAGTGGTAAGATCATAAGCATGATTGTAACTATGATCCTTTCTAGACCATTGGGTTTGAAGAATTTAAAAGGAAAATTTTGGCCAAAAGGATCATAACCAAGGTTCACAATAGTCCATGATCCAAGGCATGGTCATTCTATGTTGAAATACCGCTAAGTTCATGGTTGTAATCGTAAACCCTACAAATTTAGTCTTTTGAGTATAAAGTCGAACTCAAGTATTATAGATAATTTTCTTAAGTCAACAAAACTAATAAATTTAAAACTGATTAAAATTTTAATTATGAAACCTAAAATGAATACAAAAAACACTAATATATTATTTAGAACCCTAATCGCGTATGAAAACTCTAAATTCTGTATATGCGTAAATATAAGAGATTGAACTCAAACTTAGTGAAAACCCTAAAATGAAAATCCTAAGCTTATAAAACATATAAAAAATTACCTTAACAGTGTTAAGGCCCTAATTGGGTACAATGATTGATAAACGTACATAATCGTGTAAAATTGCTAATGAATAAATATAGATAATTTCAAAATATTAATTAGTAAATAAGAATAACAAATTAATTAAATAAATTGATAAGATTACAAATATTATTTTAGGATTAATTGTGGTGTCACATATGTGTATATATATATATATATTGTTAGTTTTATATTAATTTGATTATTTTAATTTAATTTTACTACATACTTTATGTTTTTGCGTCATACAGTATACGTTAATTTTATACCCAATATTTTGTTTACAGTTACATCATATTTTATTATAAATATTATCTAAAAATTGGAAAAGTTTTAAGAAAAGTCAACTACCAATTGGATAATTTTTCTTTCTTTCTTTTCCTTTCCTTTTTTCCTTCTTTCTTCTTTTCCTCTATTCCTTTCCAAATTTTCGACTGCCATGTGTCCTTGTGATTATTCCATGTGATAAAAACATTTAGATATAAGATAAAAAGTCAACTTAACTTTTGTTTTTCCCTTCCACCAATGGACATTTAGGCTTCTAGAATACACCCTTACTTCTTCTTTATTTATTTATTTTTTTCAAATTTCAAGCTTGAAAACAAGGTTTCTTACTTTCTTGCATTGACCAATGGTTCTTCCTTTTAGTCTTCCAATTTCCTTTCATTTTTCTTCACTTTTACATACTATCAATAATATCTTTATTTCATATAATATTATCCCTTTTTCAACACTTTCTTACTAACTACAAGAAGGATAAGGAGGGCATTTTTCCAAGAAGACAAAGAGTAATCAAGTTAATATATTACGCTGTATTTAGTTTTTCTTTGTAATATAAGCTATATGTACTCTTTGGGTTTCATATGTATTTTGTAGTATTTTATATATTAGGAGATATATGTATAGGAGTTATGTGTATTTTATTATCTTTGTAATAAAACTATATGTACATGCATTTGAATTGTATGAATAATTCTTCATCATGTCTATGTATTTATATATGTATATACTTAGATATATTTAACTATATGTATATATATGTGTTATACTTACTTAGTATGTGTGTGTATATATATATATAGTACATGTAAATACATGTAATATTAATTAAACTTACTTTAACATACATATATGTAAAATATATTTTGAAATAGTATAAATACATAAATGAATAAATTAGTAAAATAAGGGAGTAATATATATATATATATATATTACATAGATGTATGTGTAAATATATATATATATAGTATCCTATTTTCTATGGTTTAAATATATATATACATATAATATAGTATAAGTATAAATATATATATTGAAAAATATATATATGTATAATAATACTCTAATTCTTTGAGATAAGTTAATAAGAATATATATATATATATATATATATATGTTTATGCTAGACATGAACTTCATGGAAGAAATAAAAGTGATTTTCTACTATGATAATAGCTAATTATTTTATGAAATTATATATGTATATATGAATATTATAAAATTGGTAAAAATACAAAAAATGAGAAAAATAAGAAAATTGCATCTTAGACCACTAAGAAGTTGCGACATCATTTTTTCAATTTTTCTAATTAAAATCGCAATTTACAAAAATAATAAGATATTAATAATAATAAATTAATTAGAGAATTACAATTATAACAAAAATTGATAATTTAGGCTTAAAATGATGAAATAAAGAAATTATTACAAAATGGACTAGACAATAAAAATATTTCAAATATGTAAAATTTAGAAATTAATGAAGTCATAAAATGAATAAATAAAAGCTCAAAATAATGATTAAAAATATTTGGGCCAAAAATAAATAAATTGGTAACATTTCAAGCCTATAATAGAAAATACAAATTCTGACATTCAAAACGAATCTCACTACGTGAAATTATGTCTGAAAACCATAAAAATTAACTATAAATTTATAAAAATCAAATTTAAATTAAAAAAGTTACATGCGATTTAATACCTAAGCAGAAATGAGAATTATAAGGTAGATAATAATTAGGCCATTTAGTATTACATCTAGATACTTATTAGGTTTTTATTTTTTATTTATCAAGAGACACTAATTAGGAGGGTGAGCTACCCATGGATTGATATGATTCATATTGGCTTTGGTCAAGTAAGTACTCCTAATAACTCTATACTTATTTTGTGTTTATAATTAGTACACCTAAATTAAATATTAATAACTTGATGCTTGGGGTTTAGGTTACGCATGTGCTTGAATATTGGTTATGTGGTGTAAAATGTTGTGACATAATAGCTAAATAATCGGTTGCTTAATTTAGTGTTGCATGATTAGATGACTTGGCAATATTGATTGATCACCAAGTAATCTAACTTAATCTTACATGACATAATTAAATGAATGGATCATACGTAATCATAAGCATTGCATTTATTGTTCTATTTTGGCTGTCACCTTACATAGATGGTAATGAAAGGCCTTAGAGAGATGGAAATCCCTTGTGATTTGATTAATTATGATTGATACAATATAGAAGCACTTGTACAATAGAACCCTACCTTTGCCTCACAGGTTTATTTAGCACTGAAGATGCTAACCATAGGTAGCTGATGGTCAAGTTTAGAGACCTACACTGTAAGGCATGAGTGTGGACTGTAGGGGCTACCTTACTACTAAACTTGGAAATTTGTATGCTACTAGATTTTGGAAATAAAAATATATTTTGTGAAATACAAAATTTCAATATATGGTTGAAAACCCAAGTATTAGAACCCGATTGTAATTGGTGCCACTAAATCTCTAACCCTTACCTCGAAGAGCATTAAATCTAAAGTTATATTTAGCACCTAATCATCTGCATATATTGTTTAGCATATTGCTTGTACATGTATTCGTATGTTTATTAATTAATTGTTTGATAACTTACTTGTCGGTATAATATGAGGATTATCTCACTTAACTCGTATAGCTTACTCTTTAATAATTTATTTTGTAAGTTCATTTAAGTTGGGATTGGAATAAATTTCAAGTGTAGAATGCAAATTAAAGATATGTAAGATAACGTTAGAGTTAACTGAGAAGTGTATAGTTGGTATAGAAACATCCCATGTAAAAAATATTTATATGTTAAGATTCTGTATAATTTAGTACTTCTTGTAATTTATACAATTGACTTACCTTGTCGTATTATTTGGTAGGGAATATCGATTGTCTATGGTTCTAAAGGACCGTAAAGTATTGGATATCTATAATTATTTATATTTTACAATAAGTTAATAAATTAAAAATTGGATTCTCAATGGTTCTAAGGGACCGTAGAGTATTGGATATTTATAATTATTTATATTTTATAATAAGTTAATAAATTAAAAATTGGAAACCCTAATGATTAATTAATTAGAATCTTGCAATCTCTAAGTTGCAAAACGGTTTTCATATCATGGGTATATATGTGATATAAAAATTTTAAGCAATCTTACTAAGCCTTTCTTAAGATCATGACAATAATCTAAGGCAAACACTTGTGCTTCACCTTTAACAAAGGATCACCGACATAATTTCTCAATCATATTTCCTATAATTGTTTTCTTTTGTTTTCCCAACTGTAGTGTAGTTGCTTCCAACATAAAATTCTTATCTAAAACCCTTAGAAAGTTTATGGAAAGTTGTAAAATCTTGCTAAAGTGATTTCATCTTTCGTTCTTTTATAGATTTATTATTTCTAAACTAGAGTAAGATCAAGTTCTTCTAACCAACTCTAAGTACATAATGCTTCTGCATTGTTTATGATCACTAAGCTAGATTTTATATTTGTATATATGCTCAAATTGACTAATTGAATATTTGGCTTAAATTATCATTACTTGTTACTTATGCTTGTCTTGACCTAAGAGCTGAGAGTAGCAAATCCCTAAGGGCCCTTAAGGGGCAATTTTAATGATCCATGAGACATATTGTTCCTAATGAAGTCTCACATAAAAATAATCTGGAGTAGATTTAGGACATTGTAGATGGGGCTCGAAGTGACATGCCCAACCATAAGTTATAACAAGGTCCAAAGAGATAAGCCTAAATACTAGGATGATGATTCAGATTGTGTCCTAATGGTTATGAGTACCTTTATTATGTATGGTGTGATTAGCTAATACAAAGATAAATAAATTATTTGAGTGATTATTTGCTTGCATTTAACGAATGTGGCTATGTATGGTTTGCTTATGCACATGCGTATGTATGTTATGTACTAAGTTTTAGTTCATCCTTCTTTTTCATCCCAACAGTTGCAGGTCAAAATAACAATCTCAGAGGCATTGCTAATTATGGTTGTCAAACTGATTATAAGGATTATGTTGGTTAAGAGGATAGGGGAGAGAGCTATTATTAGGAGGATCCTTATGCAAAGAATTATTACTATGATAACTACTATCGATACTAGGAATAGTGATTTGGTTTTGCTTCACTAATTGTTTTTAAGACAATGTGTTATTTACCATCATTTTACTATATAGAGAATTTCAGATGTTGTTGAATTTTTTATTCTTTATTTAGAGTATTTATGGAGATATTGTGTACTTGTTATGTGAAGTTAATGTTTAAAAAAAAATCAATTATTTAATTGTAAATTAGAGATTCTAGTCATAGAATTATAGCCTAACCTGTTAGTGAAGAACTAAAGATATGCAACGATTTGTGGCATTCTGAGTCTGGAGGCGTTACTCTCTCTCTCTCTCTCTCTCTCTATATATATATATATATATATATTTTTTTTTTTTCTTATGCACATCCTTAACATATTAGGAAAAGCCATCATAATGTACTATTACACCTAAGTTATCTAAGACAACTTAAAAATGTCTTAATAACAAGTCTATTACATAAACCAAAAAGTATAATGTATCAATGAGTGTAAGAAGTTAGTAGATACTATTTATTTATCATAAAAAAAATGCATAATACTATTAAAAAAGTGCAAAAAGACATGTTCATTTATTTGGTAGGATTTATTTTTAAATTACGTTATGGGGATTTACATTTATGAACTCCCTAATCCTCATGGAAAAGCATAATAAACTTTTCTTTGATTTAATAGCTTTTCTAAGTTTGATGGCTTTTTTTTTTTTCCATCAAGATGTTTTACGGTTGACTATAATGATCTATTTAATTTTTGCATAAAATTGCAAGTGTATGCCTATTAGTCTAATGTTAGAAAAGAAGGGAAAGTAGAAATCCTATTTTATGGCTAGCCGAATTGATGTTTTCCATCATAGACTGATATAAAGTACGAAAGGAAAGACTATTATACGCTGGAGAAAAATGAGCAATTTTTCTTAGCACTTCTCTCCCCACTCAACATTCTCTATATTCTTCTATCAATAGAAATTTATTAACCACCAGTGGTAGGCAAATTAACCGTAAACCATTAACTGAGCCATTAACAGAAGTGAACAAAATCGAAAATCCAGTTTTTCTTATATAATTTAATTACCTGCTAGATTCACTTTCAATCAAACGATTCATGATATCATTCGATATTCCATCCCAAACCATACCGATTAAGCTTAAAAAAATTGTGGGATTAGGTTGCAGACATGGAGTATCATCCCCTAACCCTAGGGTAGCATTTAATTGTAAGAATTGAACTAAATAAAAAGAATTAGATAGGACAAATATAAGGAAGATTACACAGTATAAGCTTATTGTACCATGTTTGGTTTATACAATACTGGACATAAAATGTATATTAAAAAATTAATTATTTATATTATAAAATAAATGATTTTTTATAATATTTAATAAAAATAATATTAATTAACTTAATATTATAACATGAAGAGATATTTTTTAAAATGTAAAATATTTTTTATTTTTGTCTAATGAATTTCATTTTTGTACCGTGGTTCAAACGAAGCAAAATTTAGGCTTTTTTTTTCAGTCCATCGACCTAATTTTTGTCCAGTTACCAAACAAATTTACAAACCAAATATAAGATAAAATATTTTATTCAGTTTAGTTTAGCGCCACAAAAATTGCGCAACTAAAACACTACCTAAATGATATTCTTCTAAACAAAATAAAACAAAACTATGCCTCTCTTATCTTTCCTATTCACCATCAATCCATCACCCTTCTTCTCGTTCTCTCTCTCTCGCAAGTCTCAATTGTTCATTGCAAGTTCAACAACTCCACAGTTCATCTTGACTTTTGAATGTTGGTTATTTTTGTCTCTTTCACATGTGCTTAAAGCTAGGACCTGTCAACAGAATGGAAAAACTTCTTTCCCTAAGTACATGCATTTTATAAGATTAATTGTCTAAATAAGAAGTATTGAAGATGTATGGAGCCACAAACACATTCAAATCAAATAAGAGAATAGGGTTAAGGAACCAAAGAAGAAAAGATGTGAACCCATGTAAGTGTGAAATAGTGGTCATGACAAATAGAGAGAGTTGTTGGTTCGTTTGTAATTGTGTTGTGAGAGATGGAGGGAGGAGGGACTGAAGAGGCACTATTGGTAGTGTTTGTGAGAGATAGGAAAAGTAGGGGTGGTAAGTGGGCTCAAGCACGCGAACCGAGCATACATGTTTACATGCTTGGGTGGCTCAAGCATGGGCAGGCGAAAAAATCCTGAAGTATGAGCACTTGAAGGCTAGGCATGAGCACGCTAGCACGATTATTAGTTAAGTTGCCTTGGCACGAGCACGTAAGCACCACGTAGCACGTATGGGCTTATATTTATTGTAAATTCTTTAATGAATAAATTATCTAAATAATAAATTATATAAATAATAAACTATTTAATAAATAATAATTTTTGGAATAAGTAATAAATTATTCAACAAATAAGAAATTATTTAGTTAATAATAAATTATTTAATGAATAGTAAAACATTTAGTAAAGAATAAATTATGCTATGTAAAATAAATTATTTAATAAGTAAGTATGATATTTACCAAACAGTAAGTTATTATAGTAAAGAAAATATTTAAATATTGATAAATTATTTCTTAATAATAATTTATTTAATAAGTAATCATTTTTTAAATAAATATTAAATTATTCAATGAGTAATAAATTATCTAGTAAATAATAAATTGTTCATTGAATAACAAAATATTTAATAAATAATAAATTATTTAATGAGTAATAAATTATTTAAAAAATGTGCAATAATTTTGTTAACATATTATATAAAATATTTAGTAAATAGTAAATTATTGAATAAACAAATTACCTAATTATCAAATATTGATATTTATTATAATATAATCAGTTTTGCCTTTTTTTTTAAACCATTCAATTCACTATGATGTATTCAAAATTTCAAATTTTTTTCTTAATTGAAAAATGTATATATATATATATATATTTTATATATATTAAAAGGTTTGATATCATTGAATTTTTTTTTTCCTAAGATCATCCATCCGCAATGAAAGTAAATTGGAGGAGATCATCATATGACGTTATCATTGACAAAATTTCATGGTATAAGTGAAAATTTGCTAGGCCTTTGGAATTTACGAGAGGAAATAAAGGAAAAAATTTACTTAAAAATCCTAAAAAAAAGCAAGTTAATTGTAATCGTCTTCATCATCCTCACCATCATCATCGCCATTCTCACCTCCATCCTCACCCATGATAATACCCGGTGCTTCATCTGAACTACTTGACCCCATGTCACTTTCGCTACTAGGAAACCATGTATATGGATGATCTCCTTAGTCGTGGGTTTACACATTAGCCTAATCCTTTAAGCATACATAAGCTTCAACGGTTTCCAGATGCATTGAAAGGAGTTGGCGGTTAAGAAGTTGCTTACCCAAATTGAAAGCAGACTCAAAAGGGACCATTGACGCCAAAGGTGCTAGAACGTCACGAATCACTAAGGAAAGGATTGGCATCATGTACACTTTATGGGACCACCAAAAGAGAACATCATAATCTTCCTCTTTCGTTTCCACCTATCGTTGTACCTCATAAACCAGTAGCTCTTCGAATTCACCGCTAAAATCAAAAGCACTCCTTGAATCTCTACTGCTTCTTACAATTTTTTTGCTTCACTTGCCATGTATATGACTACTAAGCCGTGCTGGCTAAGCTGAATTATGTATCCTTTGCTTATGAAAGGCATACAAAGTTTTGAGCATGGTTTACGCTTCTAAATCGAGCGTAGCTACATGATACTAGCATTTTGAACCCTAACACTCTAATAGAACTCTTTAAGGAGACTACAGGTAGTAGAAAATTTATAACTTGGATCTAACATAATAGCTACGTAGAAGAGGTAAGGAAATGGTACAAAATAATCCTTGAGTTTTTAAACCATACCCTGAATAGTAGAGCGCAACATAGGAACACTTCAATGTTGCTACAACACATCCAAAATCTCAACTAAGTTGGGGAGAACGAGATTGCTAGTCAAGTAGTATGATCTAGACATTTTTTTTTTTGTCTCCATCAAGAAGGCCCTCAACAATGCCTTCATCTTCTTGCATAGCTTCTAATCATGGTTTATCATCAGACCTAAGGTAATATTAGAATTGGTAATTATCATATAGTTATAGAATGTCGACATACTGACCCTCATCTTGTATGCATGTAAAAGCATCTTGTAAGTCGAATTCCACCTTATTGTACAGTCCAAAGGTGGAAGTCGCTAATCATTATTGTCCCCATTGGCCATGTAGATCTATAAAAACTCTACAAGCTTTCTCTTAGAAGCATATATGGCATTTATTGCACATCGTATCCATGCTAGGTGAAGGTTCTGTCAAGACCCTAAAGGGGGCCTAGTAGGATTACCTAAAATTTTCATAACATGTGTGCACCCATGATATGAAAACCGTCTTACAAGTCAGAGATTGCAAGACCCTAAATAATAAATCACTAAGATTAATGATTTTCAAGTAAATAATTTATTATAACATGACATAAGATATAATTATAAATAACTATGGATATTCGATATCCCACAGTTCCTCAGAACCACAGAGAATCGGTATCCCCTACCAAATAATAAGACAGGATTACCAACATTATAAAACTACAGGTAGAATTAAATTATATTAAATTCTAACATATGAATATTTTCTACAAAGAGTGTTTATGTATCACCTATAAAAAAAAAAAAATCTCAACTAATCCTAACACTAATGTACATATCTTCATCTCGCACTCAGCACTCAAAACATAACCCAATCCCATCATATGTAAACCTGCAAAGAAAACTAAGGGGGAATGAGCATAAAACAGCTTAGTGAGTTCATTCCTCACCACTACCGGTCAAGCAAGTTTTTACACATTATTATCACACATGCAAGCAAGCTATCTACATACATAACGAATGCAAGCAACACATCCATAGGAGTCCGGAACTATGGAAGGTGTAGAATTGCGTCGTCCACACTTCGATTATCCCCTGTACTTACCCGTACAGGGCACCTCAGCTTACCCGCAGAGGCTACCTAAGGGCACCACCCCACTAGGAAAAACTCGACTACTACCCTAGTCAAGAAAAGAGTTTCAATCCAAATAGGGGGAGTCCGAACTAGGACTATCCACCCTCCAAGGCCCCTCGGGCACAAACATGCGAGTCCTCTCGCAACCAAAAGTAACCAAGGCCTTTCAGGCACAATAAAGCGAATCCTCTCGCTATCAATTGGAGAAGCCATGCTAGCTTTGCCTTAACATTAAAAATACTATTTATGGCTTTACAAGCCCTTACAGCGATCATGCAAAAATTTGTTTAAGATTAGAAAAGCTTTTGCCAAAATACTTTTCTTAAGATTTTTGCAAGGCTAGTACTCTCCATTCATACCTTTACCAAGTCATAGACATGCGACGAGTAGAACCGGTTATTTGGGTCAGACATTTATATTTATCAACTTAAAAAGGTGATCACACAGATGATGGCATACAAACAGAACAGTCATTCAAACATTTAAGCAATAGCAAACAACAAAACATCATACAAATAACACGCACAAGCAAGTAGCAGGTCATTAGAATTCTCTCACCTGGATTATTGCTCATTCTTCAAGCCTTTAGGGTTTCCAAGACTCGATATCGAACGCCTAAATCAAAATGGTAAACCTTATAAGTGTTCTGAGAATTCAGACTCCTTAGTCAACTAAAAGTCTATTGTAGTTTATCTAGTTTCCTCCAATATAACTCGAGTATAGTATGTATAGGGCTACCATGCTCCATGAGATTAATAGTAGCTATTTTCTTATATTAGTAAGGTATGAGGCTTCCTTTACGTATTTTGTAATTTTTTTGTTCTGATTCCGATATTTGCAAACTTATAATCGTTTTTCATCGTTTTCGGACACACATTCACACAGTGATATCCGTTTTGGATGTTAAGACTCGTGTTTTACGATATGAACTAAATTTAGAGAAATTTTAACTATGAAAACTTAATTGCTCTTATTACTTATGTTTATGCCCTAGTTTAGGATTTAATGATTGAATTAGCTATTTGATTCTTATACTTAGGAAATTTTACATTAGTGCTACAAATTCACATACTTGATTAAGTTTAATTCAGTCTAAGAGGTGTATTAGGGTTTAAGGAATTTTCGACTTCTAAATACATGTATATACCTATGTTATGTACTTATGTAATCTTATTATTTCTTCTATTATAAACCTATGCTTACATCATCACTTATGTAATCAATTGATGATGTCATGGCTTATGTTATCATGTGCTTATGTCATCACTTACCTCATCATATGATTACATAAGCCTTTCCTTATGCTTATGTCATATGTATATGTATTATGTACATGTTACCCCTTTCTCTTATACTTATGTACATATACCTTATACATACTTATACTCATATCTATACTTAGACTTATACCGTATTTATACGTGTATACATACTCATATACCTATACGGTTGGATACGTATTTTTATACTAAAATTCGTATGCCTAAGCTTTTCCTTAAGAAAACCTTCCTAATTCCATGCTTTTGTGTTTTTATGTATATATTTAGTGTAGTATAGGTATGTATAGTTAGATATGATCTTAAGTTAGGTTATGTACATGATAAATACTTATGTATAAAGGTTCACATACTTGTATTCCTTTGGTATTTCTTTATGTACACATACTTATAAGCTTATACTCATGTCTTCCTTTCTTCTTCTTCAAAAGTTCTAATTTCTATACTTAAATATGGAAACTTTGCTCCATCTTCTTCAAGACAACACTAAACACATAATTACTTATCTAATCTATCTAATTAACTAACTAATGAAGGAGATAAAACAAGATAAGTAACTTAGATACATACCTTTAATTGTGTTGGAGTTATGAAGACGAAAATGAAATTGTGAAAGTAAAAGAGGAAGAAGATGCTCACGGCAATGGAGGGGGATTTATGTTTTGTTTCTTTTGTTTTGTTTTCATCATGGAAGAAGGCAAATGGTGGGACCTAGAGGGGAGAAATTGTGGACGGCAATTGAAGAGAGAAGGAGGAGAAAAAAATCAAAAAGGAAGAAAAGAAAAGCCATCATTAAGTAAAAGATATTTTCTTTATCTCTTTAGTCTTTTGTTGACTTTTCAAAGTGTTGACTTGGTCAACATTTTGACCTTGGTCAACATGTGTTGACTTGGTCAACTCTCCTTAAGCTTATGTAAATTTGTGTACATAATGTAGTAATTAAGGAAAATTAAGGGAAAAATGAAGGAAATGAGGGGAAATAAGAAATTTAGTAAATTGATTTGTAAAAATAGATAATGAGGTCTTCCATTAGGTGTTTATATCCTATATACATCATTTGGTAAACTACTTAATGTAATTAAGATGAAAAATAGCATTTAGGGTATTAAGGTTTACTACATTTAACCTAATCTTCAACTATATCCTTAACTCTATGTAAGACTATCTGAATCATACACTTAAGAAATAAATGTAATCTATGATTCAATATCTTAGTTTCTAAGGGATCATTTAAGCATTCTAAATGTTTATGCATGATTGAGGGTTATCTTTAGTCGTTTACCAATGAAATGGCAAAATATAGAGGATATATATCACTTAGGGTTTTAAGGTAAATTATGGTGAATTAGTGCTTTTATATCCTTAAAGTTATGGTTTGAGGGTTCTTATTACTTTAAGGCACCATCTCTAATGTTTTTACACATTTAGGGTTTCATATATTCTTACGCGATTAAATCTTCGATTGTCATCTTATGGTTTTGATGAAGTTTGAGGTTTTTTTTTTTTGGTCTTCTTATGCGGTTAGGGATTCAATTGATGATTTAAGGTTCTTCGTATCTACTTTAGGTTTTGGATTGAGATTTTAATCGGTTTTAAATCTTACTGGCTTTTTTGAGTTCGGGAAATCATCTACAGTTTAGACGTTTGTTTCTATACTTAGTATGCTAAATTCGCGGGGTTTACAGGTTCAAACCATAACCCTTGAGACCAGCATTCACTACTAGGTTGAACACATGGCAGACACATCAGACGTAGAATAAGTTACCATTGTATATTAGATTGAAGGTACTCTTCAAGTGTCAAACTGAAGCTATATTATTGGAGGCATTGTTGAAACTGACGTAGAAAACTCTTTGGATGTTCTATGATTGGGCAGTATCAATGATGTTACTGGCAATCGCTTGCCCTATGTGAGACTTAAGGAAAAAAAATGAACGCTATTACTTGTTTTTAAACCAACCACTCATTGTCGATCCAGTATGCAATGATGCACATATAACTATCATTGATGGCAATCATTGGTAACTTCCAAATGTCAAAAGTAAAGGAGATGCTATCGAAAGGCATAGAACTAATGTGATCATACATTTGACGAAAAATAGAATAATGTAATTTAATATTATGAAGGCAAGAGAGTGGATTACATACCTACTTAGAAGGCTTGAGAATTCTTCTGTTAAAGCCTATCGCATTCTCTTATAAACTGTAACTGTATCTATTTTCAAGGTATGTCAACCTACGTATTAGTACTGAGACTACAACTTTTGTGTCACCTACCTTCCAAAGCGAAGATGTCCAATTGTGTGGAAGGATATACTTATAACAGCCATCATTTACACGAGATTCTCTCGTGCATCTGCGTTATTGAAAACAAAGTCATCAAGATTGTTGGAACCAGATGTTGTCTTATCCTGTCTTCCATCAACCTCCACCAATGTCAAACCTTTCTTCTCATGCATTTCTAAATGCCATCTCAGATGACCTATACCAAACTTAGATTTGCCAGATAGAGTATTTTTACAAGTCAAGTAATAAGCGATTTTTCCATCTTCCTGTATTAGCATGTACTGCGAACATCTAATAGTACACTTTCTATGTTTCCTTCTTCTACCGGAAGATCTGACTGCAGGCTGAGCAAAATCAAAATTTGTATAAGCATCTCAATGGATTGAGTTTGTGTTGGAGTTGTTGTTTCTTAGTAAAAAAATGCAAATGAACAATTAGACACCGTTTTTCGATCCACTTACTTTAACAATAAGCTTGAAGGAAATATCTATTACGCAACTAACTCTAACTAAAATTATTTCTGGTTGTGAGACTCATATTGGCTTGACTAGGTTCGATAGACAATTTAGGACATTCAGGAAAATAACTTAATTAAGTTAGAAGCTTACAAAGGGCTTCGTAAGATTAGTCGAAGAGTTGTCGTAGGCTTAGAATTTAAATATATAATAAAATATTAAAAATATATCCAAAATCGCATAAATTTACTAAATTATTATTATCAGTAACGCGCGAATAGAATCTCGAAAAATAATTAACACTAAGAGATAAATTATGAGAGTAATATAATTAATGTTGTGCATAAAAAATATGTATTCATATTAGGTATAATTATTATATAAATATATATACCCATAAGTGTCAAAAATACCCAAAAATGCAAGAATATTACCAAATAAATAAAGAAAAATATATGAAATTATAAAAAAATTTTATAAACATCCATTGAAGTCGAAGCAACTTAGAAATCACTGTTGGAGAAACTATGGACACATGCAACATTAACATGACACTTAATTAAGTTAATTGATAAAGGTTGGCATGAAATAAAATTGGAATACCTCCTATTTTGCCTTTAAAAATGATGATCTGGTCTTCACTCAAGGGTTTGATTCATTGCAAGTCTGGAAAAAAAATAGTAAGAAAAAGAATGAAGAAGGAATGAATTTTAGGAAATATTTTATTAATAGTGAGAAATTGGGGGAAATGAAGAGTTTAGGTATGTGCGCAACAATTGGAAGTGAAACAAGGTGATGACCTAAAGGAGTGACCAGTGGTGGTTCTGGCTGACACACCCTCTCTTCTCTATGGTAGTCGAAGCTTCCTATTCTTAGTAAGTGTTTAGTTTGCTCGATTTTAACAAAAATTTTGGAAAAATAACAAATGAACTCCAAAATTTTTGAAATTATATTTCCCTACGTATTTTTGCATGAGGAATTCAAATCTTCAACTAAATTTTCAAAATTTTAAGTATAAATATTAGGTCCTTAAGAAAAACTTCCTGCGCAACAATTTTTTATCAAGTTTTTGAAAGACCAATTCATGTGGTTTCAACTTAAAATTTTGTGGTTAATCTCCTAAGATGTTGAACTTTGATGCTATGTGATTAGATTTTCAAAGTTTGATAGTTTGATTTTGGGGAAAATTTGTTTTCCATAAGACAATGTGCTAGAAGTAGGTTTTTCTAAAAAGAGCTAAGTTAGGTTTTTGTAAAAATATACTTCAATCCATATTGACCAACATGAAATAACTATAAGTGGGTGTATAGGAGCTTTAAGATATTGATTTTCAATTTTAGGTGCGTATTTGGTGGTTTAAGAGTTTAAGTGTGAAAGATCCGATGAGTTGTATTAAGTAAAGGCGTAAGAGGAAAATGTATATATAATGGTGGTATTAAATTGTTGTTTTCTACATTTGTAGGTTTATTAAGACTTTGAAACTTAGGGTAAGTTGAATTTTATATGAAGTAGTTGGATGCACTAGTAGTAGTGGGGTCAAAAACTATGTCAAAAAGTAAGTCAAAATGTATCGGGTGTGAATGTGTTGAATACACTAGGAAAATGGAATCTGTACCTAAAAGTGGTTTATATTTGGACTCTATCCTATTTCTTGAGACAAGCTATAAGTCAAGAACTTCCTAAATAAAAATCTAACTTTAGACTAAAGGTTTGAAACTTAGTCAAAAACCGGGTTAGAATGTTGTTTAGTGTTGGATATGCTTAACTACACTTAGAGTTCAATAATAGATCGATTTGTAATTTGTATATAAATTCTACACCTTTATCAAAGTTAGAACATGAGTTAGAAGTCACTTAGATAATAGCCCATACCAGGACATTAGGTCAGAACCTCAGTCAAAAAGTAGTTCAATGGAAGATACTGAATATAAGAACAATTGGAAGTTTGATGACAATTGGTACTGAATATTGGACATTAGGAATCGGAGAATAGATTAGAAAATTGCTTGATTATACTTTCTATGAGTTTATTAAAGTTAGAACCTGGATTAGAAACTACTAGGCAACAATTTGTATCAAGTCATAACCTTTGTCAGAAGATATCCTATTTTAAATAATATTTAATAAATACCTTAGAAAAACTTACCTAACACAATTGGAAATATACTTAAATATCCATAATGAATACATATGTTATATAATGGACATGAACTAAAGATGTTATGATAAATTTTAGGGATAATAAAGAAAGAGGCGATGAGACCAACACACGAAGAGAATGAGCATCAATATCCAGGTAAGTAGGATCAGTGTTTCATCTCACTTTGAAATATTATTAAGATTACTTAGAGACCTTAGTATATGTCTTATTTATGGTTGTAAGTTACTTGTTTGTGCGCATGCAACGTGTATGCTTGAATACCGTTGTGCTATTTGAGTTCTGGATTGATGTGTTGATTGCTTCATGATATTACATGCTTAGGATTGTTTGAATTTGCTTAATCACCCCAAAAGTAATCTAACACCAACTTGGCTTAACCATTAACGGGATTTACATTGCAACCCACTAAAGGTTACGATTCGGAAGTGTAGGCCAAACATAGACGCCTTCATTGAGGATAGCAAAAACGGTCCTCTTCCTACCTTGAGTCAAACTAAGTTATAGGAGAGGAGGTTACGGTCAGTTTGGGATCAGTGATTCGAAGGTAGTCTTAAGAGAAATGTGTTCTCCATTACACAAGCTTCAATTTGGTGACCATATTCACGAGTGCACGACTTTAAACTCCTTAAAACCTGAATTAAAGAAAACGTGATTTCTCTGATCTCATAACAATCGATCAATATCGTACGATGGTATTTGCTTGATCATGTATTATATCTAACTAAACTTATTTGATAACTCTAATTGCTTTATGTCAGATATGTACTACTGTCTTTGTCTCACTTATTGAGCAAGTTATCACTCATTCCCCCATAGTTCTTTTGTAGGTTCCCCCAGTAGACTCCTTAGAAGGCTAGAGAATGAGATCTGGGAGTGAGATTCAAGATTTACCTAACTGGATTTCTATTCAGAACATTGACTGTACCAACTTGTAAGAAAACTAATAAGATCTCCTCAAGCAACCCTTAGTTTTCAATCAATGAAATTTATTCTGCGCTTTACAAGCTTATGGATTTTAGTGAAATTTTAGTTGTAAAAATTATTTTTCAAAATCTATTTTTAAAGGTTACACCACAAGTTGATTCATACCAAGTACTAAATAGGCACTTCTAAGCAATGGAGTGGTAAATGCCTTTTGTAGGCTATACTTACGTTAGTAGCTAAGGCGATTAGCTTCTAGCTTAGGTTGGTTTACACGGCAGAGCTGTTACAACTCTTTGGTTTGGGGTATGACACTGGTTACGAAATGTGATCATATACTCTACATTTGACTTGTTTATTCATAATAGGAAATGCTATGGTATGGCATTGCAAGTATATTGCACTACTGTGGGTTGTTAATAGGAATTGTAAGTATATTACATGTTTGTGGTAGCCTTGGTGGGTTGGTATCGTAAACTATGGACATAGATGTAGAAAAAGTTAGGTTCCCCACTTGATTCATTAAATTAGTAAATCTCGTATTGGGATATGTAGGGTAAGGCTACTCATCGTATGGATTAGTAAATATCCAATCCTCAAATTCATTAGGTTTAGGAACATTTGATTGATTTCCTTGTTTGGCCATTTTTACAAGAAGAAATGTTAGTTTTAAGGGATTCAAACATAGAGTTGGGAGAGTAGAAGAGCATTTAGGTAAATCCAGGGGTAGTATGTAAATTTTTGGGCAAACTATAAGCTTTTAGCACTGTTAAGGATATATATATATAGGCTTGATTTCAACGTAGGTATGTTAGGACAATGTACCCAAGTCTTCTTTTTTTAGAGCTAATGTAAGTACGTTTGAGCCCAACGTACCTACATTAGCTCCCATCCAACAAACTTTCGTTGGGCAACAATTCTGACCCAATGGAAAATTTGTTGGGTGGGAGCCAACGTCAACACATTTAGGTCCAACATGCCCACGTTAGGCTTGTAGCCATTCAAAAATTTGAATGTTGGAGACCAATGTGCCCACATTAGACCTCAACGCAAGCACGTTATTCCCTAACGGTCATTTTTATTTTACCATTGGGGGCTAACATGCTTACATCAGGCCCTTATGTGGGCACGTTAGCCCCCAATGGTCAAAATCTTCCCTTAACTATAAATAGACGACCAACACTCCATTTACTCTCACAACTCCAACATTGTTTCCTCCTCACTTTCTTTCACATACTTATTCCCTTCGACACCACTCTATATTATTTTTTAAATCTTTTTCCACCCAAAGATTCATTGTGGAAGGCTCATGACATCACCGTACTACCCAATCTCAAATACAAGCCATGGGTAAGTGTCCTTGGGCTTGTTCATCTACTCCACTACCCCTTCCGAGCGGTTCGGCCAAGGCTTACTCCATGCATCTAGTTACCTCCCAAATGCGGTGTCACTTTATGGATGGATTTCAGACTCGAAATGTTCTTCCTACCCGGTCATATGACTTTGAAGAGCTTAACGAGATCTATAACATCTAGGGTACTCTTGAAGTGATTAGATTTATGGAATTGGCAGAGTTAGAGAACAAGACGTATGTAGATATAGTCTAATTGTTTTACTTCAACACAACCTCTAGTATCGCTTATCCCAATGATAATATCCTACCCTAGCTTGAAACAAATCAGGATGTTGGCTTCCTCAACACAACCTCTAGTATCGTTTATCCCGATGATGACATCTTACCCTAGTGTGAAACAAATCAGGATGTTAGCTTCCTTACCACTTTCATGTTTAGCCAAATCCTAAAAATCACTCCGTACTTCATCAACAATTTATTCAATTAGCCTAGTGGGGAAGTTGCACATATGCCAACAGCTTAGGATATGTCAACTGCATTTTTACGTATTTTTAAGTAACCGATATATCCAAATGAGACATAAGCCCAACATTTAAAACATCTCACCATTGGTAATCTTCCATTATACACTTGAATCTTACTCCACATAATCACTAATTCAATTGCCTTACGATCAAACATAAATTTCTTTAGCAAGGAAGATCTTTTCTTACTCTTTCGTATGGTGGAAAGGAGACCAATCAACATTGGCCATTTTGTTAAGTGCTACTTCCTTCGTACGCTTTCGTAAATGGACAAGTATTTAAGTTATCGTCAACTTATCAAGTTTATTCTTCTCTCCAATGGGTTCAGTCTGGACAATTACGCACAGTACAAGGAAAAATCTATCTTCAACCTAATGGAGGTGAAAAACAAACTACACTTCCATGGTGATGAGGAAACTGGTCAATAGATAAGGTAGGGACGGCACCAAGAACATGTGGTTGGAGGTAAAGGCCAAGAGGGATAACTAGATGTTGACGATTATGACCTTATCCCGTGGGGTTAAGATTAAGGGGCAGGAAGCCAAGGATGACAAGAACAACAATAGGACCTTGAACCTTTCACCATGGAAGAACTATTCCATCGATTCAAAATGTTGATGACCAACTAGCAACAAATGATGGGAACCTTTACAAAGATATGAGGAAATGTACAAAACATGAAGAACCGAGTAACAACTATAGAGAGGGATGTTGTTGATAATCGAGTCAAACAAAACAGGCAACATAATAGGATAGACGAGATGTGGACTCAACGATAAGCGTATTTTAATTGACGAGGTTTTCAATACCTACCCTTACCCTTACTCCCTCCACTTGGTTCTAGTAATGGTCAAGCGTTGGATTCTCCATTCCCATCATTCGATGAAATTTAAGATTGTTTTTTCCTTTATATATGTTTTCTTTTTTTTTTTTCCGTTTCTTTTCTTGTTTTCTATGTAATAAATAAAGTAATTATTTATTAATAGAAATTAATTCTTGATTTGTTAATAGTTAATTGCTTTCCTTAGTCGTTGTTTTTTGTATGTAGAGTTATATGCATATAATAATTAAAATAAATAAAATCAATACATCATATCTTATTTAAACATTTACGCATATATATCTACAATATGTATGTAATAATTTGCATATATTTTGTACTTACGTATTTGTTTCCATATATTTATATAAATTTCTCCAAATATAATTATGTGTACATATGTACGTGCTTATACATATGCAAATACATGTGTATATATTTTCTCAAATTATACATTTCATAAGTATATATTTGTATGTATATTTTTTATAAATTTATCCATACATGTTAGGGTTGGGGAAAAAAAAAATGCAAACTATGGATCGAACCGAACCGAACCGAACCGAAAAATCAATTTTATTGTGAATCATTGGATTTATGGTTCAGTTTGGTTATATATAAACGGTTGATGGTTCAGTTTGAAAAAGCTAATTGAATTGTACCATTTTGAATTGAAACAAATCGTTTAGTTAAATAAAAAAAAATTAAAACAATTATTTCACACTTTTTTATATTTTTTTTCAATCAATCTTCATAAATTTTATTAAATTTTTCATATTTTGTTATTCTTTATCATAATTATGTGTTAATTATTAAAATTTAGTTAAGTGCATTCCATTTAAAATTTTATATTTATTAGAGATAAAAATATTTAGTAAAAATTTAACACAAACAATTGTAACCGTAGATAGAACCAAATCGAACCAAACCAAATCGATTTTAATTAAGTTTAAAAAATTTAAGAAACTGAACCATGTAGTTAGGTTTGACTTCAAAAAATAAAAAATAAAAAACATAATCATTATATTAAGTTCAATTCGGTAAGAGAAGATAGGGGGCGTAACGGTCCCAAATTGAATTACGCCCACCCCTAATATACATAAATGTTTTCATTGAGGTATATACATATATATATTTTTCCACATATGTGTGTACATATTTATACATATATAAATATGTCTACATATTATATATCAATAAACATATCTATCCATGTACATATCCATACATATATACAATTATATATTCAATGTATACTTTTTTAATTAATATTTTAACATACAAATTTAAAATATCCAATGTATATATTTATATGTACGTAAAAATGTTTCAAGTTAAAAACTTATATTTGTAATTATTATTTTTCATATTATATTTATTTATTAAATTACTTAATAATCTCAATAAATTACCATATAAATATGTACCAATAATATAAAACACATGCTCTATGTTTGAAGTTGGAAAAATTTAAAATAAATAATACCGTAAATTATCGAAAATTACCAAAAATAGTAAAAAATATATTTTTAACATTTTATTTCTTAGTCAAAGCCCAATTATGGGCATGTTAGAGCACGCGGGTTGGCATGCATATAAACGAGCGACACGTAAAACACAACTATGCGAAATCTAGGTACGTGAGCATTATGGGCCTAACACGTAAAAAAGTACGAGCATGCAAAGTACATAAATTTTAATACATGAAGGCACACGAGCCGCTTAATTACCACCCCTAAGGAAAAGGAAGGAGGTGTCGTTGGTTGCATTAAAGAAAAAAAAAAGTTTAGAACTACAAATCTAACTAAATAATTTAATTTTAGATTTGAAAAATTTACGAACCGAATCGTATAATTTGATTGAAATTATAAAAAAATCAAACCAATAAATTTAGATTTTATTCAATAAAGAATAAATTGTACCAAACCAAACCCCATCTACCCTTATTAAATATCAAGTCCATGTTATATATATATATATATATATATATATCTATATTAGTTTGTTTCAATAAAAGGAAAATTTTTTTTTTTGCCAAAATAATATTCTAGTAAGTCATTATTCCACACTAGTGTGCCTAAAAGGTAAGTTTTGTACTTCTATAGTACAAATTTGGAAAAAGCATACCGAAATGGGGGTCGTATGGCTGCCATTTATTTAGATTGATCATCACCTCATTATGGCATTAGTCGAGAGGTAGAGACTTAAGACCCATGCCTTCCATATAGCATACGGGGAGATGACAATCACACTATAGGATATAGAGATTTTGTTTGGTCTTTATGTGAATGAGGTTGTAACAAATGGGCCTACGTAGTTAGTATGGCCTTAGATAGCTAGGAGATTGCTAGGAGACTACCCCATCGACAGTACTAGCAGAGGGGGACACGTTAGTTTGCATTGATTATGAGATAGATTTAGTGTTCTTCCTTTAGGTGCAGATGAGGAGACCATTCGTCGGCATACCCGTACATACATTATGTAGTTGTTTGGTGGATTTTTATTTGTAGATAAATCTTCATCCCTCATTCATATGATATTCCTACCCATCTTGGAGTATTTCCCATATATAGTGACGTTCAATTGGAGACTAGCTTGTTTGGCTTAGCTGTATCGCTAGCTATGTGGGGTGGTACAATCAGGAGTGCAGGAAATTAGAGGCGTCGCCATATTACTGCAGATATGGGCATGGGATCATTTCCCCCACATTACACTACGGACTAAGTCAGGTTTTACCATATTGGAGGGCCTACCACTAACTACTAGGTCGGCTATATCACGAGACACTACACATCATGCTATACATGTTGTAGATGCGTACCAGACATCATTTAATCTACAGACAAATAAACAGGTATGTACTTCTTCAATTTTGTTTCTGTTGTTGATCTTTATTGAAAAATTAAGCATTATTAATACACTTTCTTTGTAAATGCATTATAAGTCGTATAGGAGCTATACCCGGATGATCTTATTGATCTCCTATCGCAGTTTTGTAGTATTGGTCGAGCTGTCTGGGTGGCTAAGGTTCCATCGATATGTTTCCACATTGTGGAGTTTTATTTTCCCAACCATGCTCTACAGCAGTTTGGAGGATTCCAGACAATACCGATCGATATTCTTATGAGTGACAAGCTACATCATATTAACCTTAGAGGTAGGGCAAATATAGATTGGTCGATCGCCCATTAGGGATACATATCGACCTGAGTAGACCGCCATGTATGGGTTGTCGATATTCAGGGATCAAGAGGTATCGATTCAGCTTACCATGACTAATATAGGAATCATATACGTCGATATATTACCTATCATGAGGCTGTGATGGGATACTTGGTAAGGTTTTCTTCCATTTATCTTATTTTATTTTTTCTCAAACTAATCTGAATATAACTTGAACTATTTCATTAACAGTAGGTAGATACTCTACATCGGGCGAGGTTAGTAGATGATGTCCATATTGGTCATCATATCTTCGATGGTGGGTTTCACCATATTGAGGAGTATAACAGTTTAATATTGTCTCCTGACCAGCCAGTTGACCTTATTCCTGTACTTGCCCCTCCACTGCATGCAGGACCTAGAGTTCGCACAAGATGCTATCGACCAGGACAAACACGTGGTCAAGGACATTATGCTGATTCTATGCCATCGGGATCTCACCATTTTGTCGACTTGGGTGAAATTGGTAGTAGTACACCACTTGCTTATATCTCCAGTGCGAGCCATACCTCATTCGAGATTCTTGATGCTCGCGTATGGATGTATCTATAACTAATACCATCAACTCTCCATAAACGTCATATAGAATGGCCTCAGATAGTATACATAGAGGAGGCTGATACTCAACTACCTCCATTATCACCTACTTTAGTTCCTTATGTAGATTTCGTTGATACTTTTCTGCAGCCATCTGAGCCTCAACCATGTAAGCTTGAGCCATTTAAGCCTCAATCATTAGAAGGTCCATCCACTTGCAGACCATTATTATTAGCTCATTTCGGAAAACAATCAACTAGATTTAAGAAGAAGTAGTTATAAATAACTATATTTGTATTACTTAGTTTGACTGTTATGTATTATCGACATTTATTACTTATTGTGTATATGGTTTTTATAAATTATTTTTTATATTATATTGCTATTTCCTTAATACTAATTGTTTATTATATATATATAATTTATATACTTAGTCTTTATAATATAGTTGCTTTTAATAGATTTAGTTAGTAAATCAGTTGGTAAATCAGTTGGTAAATCATTTAAGCTAATCGGTTATATCAATACTTCTAATAGGAAGTACACTAACGAGAGGTAATGTGAAGCATAAATTTAATTTAGGATCTAAATTGGCAATTAACTTGTCATTTTCAAAGTATTTAGCTATGAATAATCTTAAGTGTCAACTAAATATGCTTAGTAGTAATATTGATGATATCCTATTGGATACTGAAAATGTATAAAAGGGACATGTATCTATATAATAGTTTAACTATTAAAATAAAAAAATTTAAAAATGAATAAGAAAAATAAAATAAACTGAGAGCGCGCATATGAGGTATGCTTTCCTTAGATACTAAAAACGCCAATATAGAGCACACCGTCTTTAGATACTGAAGGTGCATGAAACCTTGATGAGTATGCCTTCAATTATAAAAAATGATGTATGTTTTTATTATATTAGTTTCGTAAAATTTTTTGAAAATATATTATTTTGATATATTTTTTTCGAAATTTGTATTATAAAAATGCAAAACTCCTCAAAAGGTGATGTTCTCTCTTGCACTTTTCATCACCTCCTTGTTCATACCCTCTTTCTGTGTGCGAACTCGACAGGGACAGGTTCTCTTTCTTCCTTTCCCATTTCGTGGATGGACAGAACCAGCTTCAGAGTCCTCTCTCACTCTCCGTCTGTTGTCTATACTAGCGTTAGCCTGCTTTGATCATCTTCATAAGTCCTCCGTGTCTATTTCTATCTTTGAGTTGTATCAGCAGAATTTAGTGTGTAATTCCCTCAAAAAGCAGAGGAATACGAAACTCTTGTTTCTTCTTCGCTTCTTCTTCTTCTGCTTCTTTCTTTCAAGTAATCCCTCGGCAAAGAAGACTTTACACAACACAAAAAGAAATGGGTTACCTTAAGAATCCAATCCTTTGTGAAGAAAGTATTGTTGCCATGATTTCAGTCTCCTTAGTTTTGGGCAGTGTAAGTGGAATTGGAGTGAACTGGGGAACACAGGCCACACATCCACTCCCTCCATCAACAGTTGTGCAGATGCTCAAGGATAATGGGATCGACAAAGTGAAGCTGTTTGACGCCGATTCAAACATTTTGAACGCTCTCAGTAAGTCTGGAATTCAAGTCATGGTGGGTATACCAAATGATATGTTAGCTGCTTTGGCTAGTAGTGTTGAGGCGGCTGAGGATTGGGTTTCCAAGAACGTTTCTTCACATGTCTCCTCTGGCGGTGTTGACATAAGGTAAACCAATACCTTTGTGTTCATCTTTACAAGTGTTAATTTCTTCTTTGCTTGTTCCTTATTATCTTGCTGGTATTTTGTCTTTCGAGTTGTCAGTGAACTGAACTTGGATTGGATTGATTTTATGGCTTTCTATATTCTGTATTTATTATTCTTTGCTGGCTCGTGGAGTAAACTTGTTTATTTATTCCTAGTGGAATCTCAACACTGTTTGACTATGTTTCCTTCCTCGAGTATCTGTGTCTCTTGCGTCTTATTCCATATTGTCTGGATATATCTTTGACTTTGGTCCTTCAAAGACTGTGGTTTGAACTTCTTGTCATTTTATAGCACCTGTGCATTCATAATGGAGGCTGAGTATTGATTAGCCACTTGATCACTGGGTAGTGTTTTTCTGATTAACCTCAACTTTTGCTTTCACATTCTTCAAAACTTCCTATTTCATAGTATATTATGGCTATGGTGCCACGGCATATTGCATGGGGCTGTTGGTCAATCCTAAATGTTTTTATATGATTGAAACACACTTTGTTTAGGGAGCATTTATGTAAAGATGGATCATCTCTTGTATTGCAAAGCACTTCCTTTCGATTTCCCTTAATGTACAAATCAACGGTTGAGATTTTCTAAATTTTTTGAAATATCCTATGATGTTATTATAATGTTATTTTCTTCCTTGTGATCTTAATGGTAGACTATACATGACAACATTTTAAAAGAGTAAATTAAGGAAAATTGAGAGGATTCATTCCTGGAAAAATGAATACTTACGAGGGGAGCCCTCATGCATCTATAAGATCCTGTGAATAATGTAGCTAGCTTGTTACAAATATTCCATTCTTCTTTTCATTTTTGGATCTCTGAATCGAATGTCATGATGAAAAGGCAGCTTCGTCATTGCAATCTCCTCACCTTTAATTAGTTAATGTTAACAGCTGCTATAGGCACCTGTCAACAAAAGCTCAAAAAACCATGCTTTCTAGATTTTTTATCCACAGCTGTCATTGGTACTTGACCAACAAACTGGATGAATATTTTATATAGAAGGGAAATAGTTAACAAATTGAAAGGAACACTTGTAAAAAGAACCCTTTCAATAATTTTAACAAGGCAATAATTTTAGTATTTTGGTGTCTAATAACTCAACCTTGAGAAACCACAATTCTTGGAATAACTCTACATAAATGAAAGAGTAAATTTTAGGAGAGTTTTCCTCTGCCCAGAAAAGTTATAATTTGAGACCAAGTTTCTGAGAACAAAAGGAAGCCATTTGATTCTGTTGAACAAAGCCTCTTTGATCTTGAGAACTATTATATCATTTAGCTTGCTTCAATAAACTCTCTCTTACATTGATGCATACTCTAGCAAGCCTATCCATTTTCACAGACTATTCATTTGAATTGACCAACTGCTTCCTTAACTCCATCTACGTGGCCAAATGAACTTCCAAGTAATTGTATTCAAAATGTGTCTATTTTAGAATACTTTCCATATAGAATGTAGAGCTTCCTTATATATTCAACACAGGAAGAATGAATCTCTTATTTATGTTTCCAAGTGAATTACATGAGATATTATGTTATCCACATATCATTTAATGGGGAGATGAAAGGTAGGTCATCTACTGTATAGTTGATTCTGATGTGGCTCTTTGATTTCTAAACTACGGGCAGTGCTTGAAGGTATTGGTAGACTTCTGACATGGCTTGCCCCTTATGCTGCTCTGTTCTTCTGCTCATTTACAATTCTAAGGCATTGCAGAAACAAAGTTGAATTACTTGAGCATTTTTTGGCTAGTTTCGCTGTAGCATTTAAAGGTCATCTAAGTTGTTTATGGAAGGTTCTTGATTCACTTACCAAATCAAGAAAGCTATCGATTTTGTCAACCTTATCTATCTTCATCAAGGAAGGTACCCTAACTTAGTGGGTGCAACAAGATGGACAATCAAGATGACAAACTTGGGACAGCATCTATAAATTTGGTATCGACCATCCATTTTGTGCATTATCAATGGCAATTTATCAATTCCAGTCTCTACTCCCAATTGTATCCATTATATGACCTCAATATACAAGGAGGTGGAATAGAAGCAATGCTAAAGCCCTCATTATGTAATGACATGGTCATTAGTCTTTCATAGGGATAGATTACGACTGATTCCCCATCCCTCCATAAAAGGAATAGTTGGCTAAAAAAAATTGAATAAAAAAAATGTCATTTTAGTGATAATTATGCAAAAATTTAGAAAATGATCTTTTTGATGTGTTAAGTATTTGGTACTAATAGTAATGGATCTGCCATACTTAATCCATTTCAGCTATGTAATGCATTTGTATCATGTATGGAGAATCGGCATCACTCTACATCAAGAATAAAGGGAAATGCCTGTTGAATCATAAATGGACCCTCCAAACCGCTTGATATTAGCTGTTTTAAGTATTTCAACAGCCGCTTTTCTTCATTGTGTTTGGATGCAACTAGGCCAATTTTTTTAAAAATTTTTTGGATTTTCCCATTTAGCCCTATATCCTTTTTGAGTTGACTGGCTTCATCTAGGCATAATGTTTAGCATTATAGCTTCATTTAAAAGGAGTTATATAACACTTATTTAAAACTTGTCCGACAGAATTAACACTTTTAAAAATTCAGAACTCCTTTTGGGGGAGAAAAGAAAAACAAGCTAAAATGATATAAAACTGTTGCATTCATTCCATTTGTTACTTTTGAAATACCCCTTTCATGATCAACACATCCTTATAACCATTTTTTTCAAATCATACCATGCTGTATTTTTCCAGGTATGTGGCAGTGGGTAATGAACCGTTTCTATCTACGTACAATGGGACCTTCTTTATGACGACACTTCCTGCACTTCAGAATATTCAGTCAGCACTTATCAAGGCTGGTTTGAGCCCTCAAGTCAAAGTGACTGTCCCTCTTAATGCTGATGTATATGAAAGCTCCACAAATCTCCCTTCAGATGGTGATTTCCGGGCAGACATTCATGACCTCATGTTGAAAATTGTTCAGTTCCTTAGTGAAAATGGTGCTCCTTTTACTGTCAACATCTATCCTTTCATAAGCCTGTACAAGGATATCAATTTTCCTGTTGAGTTTGCCTTTTTTGATGGCACTTCGACTATAAACGATAAAGGCATAATTTACTCCAATGTATTTGATGCGAACTATGACACCCTTGTGTGGGCATTACAGAAGAATGGTTATCCAAACACGTCTATAATCGTTGGAGAAGTTGGATGGCCTACTGATGGAGAACGAAATGCAAATTTGAAGAATGCTCAACGTTTCAATCAAGGGTACATGTCTCGCACCTCTGCAGGAAAAGGAAGCCCAATGCGACCAAGCCAAATGGACGCTTATTTATTTAGCCTGATTGATGAAGATGCAAAGAGTATTGAGCCGGGTAATTTTGAGCGCCACTGGGGGATATTCTACTTTGATGGACAACCTAAGTATGCTCTCAACCTCTATAAAACGAGCTCTAATGGTCTGGTTGTGGCAAAGGGCGTCCAGTATTTGGCACGAAAATGGTGCGTGATGTCATCAACAGCAAGCCTTCAGGACCCAGACATAGCGGATAGTGTAAGTTATGCCTGTTCACATGCAGATTGCACGAGTCTCGGTTATGGAACTTCATGTGGAGATTTAAGTGCTGCTGGAAACATTTCATATGCATTTAACAGTTACTACCAGACAAGTAATCAGCTTGATAGTGCATGCAAGTTCCCAAACCTATCAGTTATTACGGATAAAGATCCATCAGAAGGAGATTGCAAATTCAGAATCATGATTAAAACGGTTTCTTCTGGCAAGGAAAATATTGGATCACTGGTGAAGGCTGGGGTCCCGACTGTTGCTGTGTCCATATTATTGTTCATGATTTTTGTAAAATTTGTTTAGAACATACTTATATTATAGGTGTTACATTTTTCCTAAAGCTGACACTGATTGCTTGTCCTGATCCATGTTTATTCATCTCCCTGTCGTTGGTTTTGATTGAACCCACTTTAGCTTAATTTTTAGTCATAAGCTGTTCAAGTTTCTGCAAGATTGCAGGGAATTTTGACTTCTCTGGAGCGGAGGAATTTCTTCCGTGTATCTCCACACAATAGATGGATTCTTTAATGTCAAGAAGTGGGCACGAGAGAAATGTAAAAATTTGTTTACGCGGTAGGGGAAAAAATAAATGTAGAATATATTGCTACATCACAAAAAATAGTATTAAAGTATAAGGCCCCACCTCCCCACCTCCATCTCCATGTATGTTCTACTCGTCACGGGAAGCTACATGGATAGTTGAATGTACTCATCACGGCTTGACGCTGATTAGATATTCCAAAGTCTTAAAAACATACTAGAAATCAATTTGAAAGTATGTGAAGCTTTACGAATTGACTCTATTATTTCACCGTCATAATAATGTCACTTAGGTTTCAATGGTTGTTTTAAATCCATATTAGCTAAACTATTGCATCTAGAGAATGATAGTCCGCCATGTTCTTATTGAAGAAAAAAAAAAAACTTTCAAGTATTTCAAACCCTCCAGATAATTATTATTCTTTATCAGTTTAATATGTAAGAAAACATTGATTAATTTTTTCAAGAAACATTTTACTGACAAATCCATCAAGATAAATATCATGAAAGGTTCAAAAGAGTCCAAATTCCACAAAGTTTAGAAAGTTCATTTATAACTAGAAAGTAAGCTATTTACTGGAAAAAAAAAACCCTAGAAAGTAAGCTCCAACAACTTGAAATAATCCATCAAAATCTAAACTAGAATATAATAGTCTATCATTTAAATTTGTTGCAGTCGAAACAAAGTAAGTGTCGGCATTTCTCTAGCTAGCGTAATCTTAGTCTCCAATATAAAGGTTATTTCCAAGCTTATCGTAACGATCACTGGATTACATCTTCATCACCAAAAATCATTAAGCTCTAATGAGTGATCCGGATTCACGAAATGTAGTATGCAGTTGAACATGCAGAGTTTATGCTACACTTATTGTGGGTTGAAATTAGACTAGCATTGTAGACAAGCTAAAAGAACAAACGTGAAGTTATGGGGTGTGTCAAGGTTATGTGGGGTTATCACTCAAATGCTTAAATTAGTAGTCTTTACCGTTTAAGTATATGAGAAAATCTGAGTACCAAGGAAGTTTAGAGAGTTTTACCGTGATTGTCCTTATATATTTATAAAGCAATTGTTTGATAACTGGATGAAGCAATGAGCTGCCTTAAACATGTGGCACCTCTTAAATTTAAACAAATACTAGTTGTAGGCACAAGTGAGCCATTGAGCAGCTACCAACAAGAGTAACCGTCAAATTGTTCATTCCTTAGTCCAAATATTTGAATATTTGAACTTTATAGGCTACACCTTGCTGATTTGGCCTTTAGACTTTTGGTTGATAATGTTTTTATGAGTTAGTGAAGCTTTAGGAATAGATTAGTAATTTAGTTGCCAACCAATTAGCGTTGGCCATTTTGAGGTTATTATGAAGATTAACTAGAAGTGTGAGTACCTACCTTAAGGTTACCTTTGACTTTGAACAAGTCAGTAGCTCACAAAGCTTCTATGCAAAATTCCACTATCAACAACATTTGCAAGCTTACTTATAATTATATGCAACAAACACAATTTATTAAAGAGATTTTAACAAATAGCGTAACCTAAATGTCTTGGAATCTAGATTTATTAATTACTTGTAACAAACAAAGTCGGGAATCATAGTTTCCAAATCCTACCATAGCAAGCAATTAAGGCCCAATGGGGACTGTCAAATCTCTAAGTTGAAACAGAAAATAATAGCAGTCTTATGCAAGGCACACCACCATGATGAATATAGTCCATTTATAACGCACTATACATCATCCTATAATAGTAGATAATGCCCATTATAACTTCGTTCTTACCTAAGCCAAACCATTAACAAAGCAACCCGTTTCTATTGATTACCTAGGATATGCTAGTGGTCTATATACCTAACTATTATATTGCTTCTAAGATTACATTTACAAACCTAAGCCCAATCTAGGGCTGTTAATCATTTACCTAGCAAGTACACACATAAGTAAATCACATGCTTAATTAAGTAAATTTAAATTATTTTCGATTCATTAAGTTCTAGGCATACATATTATGCCATGGCTACCATATACATAGAGTCCTTGTCATGAATCAAGAACATGCAATAGGAAATACTCATTACAATTCCTACAAATTCAAGTTCTAAACGATCATCCTTTTTCTTCTAATAGATCCAACACTTTACTTTGAAAGCCATTCAACTAATTCAAACTTGTGCTTAAATTTTTTGGAAAATTTAATCTATAAAATGAATTTCATCTAATTAGCTTATTCTATAAGATTAAACAAGCATATTTTCAATTAAAACTCAAATCTCATCATAAACATTGACACGATCTTCTTGAATACATCCAATACACTCATCTAATTCAAACCTTTTCTAAAAAATTACAAAAATTCCTTAAATCAACCAACTTATGAACAAATCAATTCCAACATTTAAATCAACTCCTTTGAATTCATTATAATTATTTAAATTTCATTACCAACACATACTTGTGTCTTCTTGAATATCCAATTGAACATTTGACATCATATCATACATCAAATCATCAATTTTATTATCTGGCTACTCATTAACATAAACCTATCAACTTCATAATACTTCAAATCTCTAAAACATGCCATGAAACATTTTAAGCTCATAATCTAAACTTAATCAATTCTAATTGAATTGCACTTCCATAACAACATATTATCAAAGTCTTCTTAGATTCAGCATTACAAAATTGATTCATAATCAAACTTAGGATAAAAAAACGCTTCAAGTCATACAAGATAATAATGCTAACATTCCTCACCTCCTCTTACCAAATCATTATCCATACTAACCTCAATCAACATAACATCAATAATTCAATTTCATTTCAAATTTTACTACACGTATCGTGCTTGATATACTAAATTAACATATTTGAAATGAATTTAATCACTTATCGTCATCATGCTTAGCGCCATTCATCAATCATTATATGCAACACCAATTGCAATTATTTACCTACAACACTTTTTACTTGAAAACATAATCAAATCTTAGATTTATCCAATCAATGCATAGGATGAAGAAATCCTACCTTTAATGGAAGCTGTAAAATATTCTTATGCTTATACTAAATCTAAAAATTTGCAAAATCTACGATCTCTGATGAATCCATTTTATAATTTATAAATACCTAATTGTATACAATGTGCATTAAAAGATCTAAAGATAAAGGTCACAATATTTACCAATATATTGATCTCTGTGTGTAAAAACACTCCAAAGCTAGGTCCACTTCAATTTACTGAGATTAGAGATCCACAAATTACTATACCTATAGATCTAACAGCAAATAGAACTTATAAAATAAAAAATTATCAAAATGATTGAACATAAGAATCTTTTACCAAGCCTTTAACTCCTAATGATAGATTTAATAAATTGGTTAAAGGAGAATTGTAGACTTTAAATTCCTCTAGAATCATTACATGAGAGAAAGTAAGGAGGAGGGAAAAGATGATCTAGAAACTTCTCAATCTTCTATTGTAAATGAGTTTAATTAATTAGTCTAATTCTAATTATCAACTTATATAGGCTTGGAAAAGTCACATTACTAATTTAACCTCCTAAGAAAATGTAACTGATGCGGTTAGATCAATAATTTATCATTTGACTCTTTTAACACTTAACTCATGAAGTGGGATTTATTAAATTTCCAAAATACTATTATTAACTTATTTGCTAAATTTTCTTCTTCTATTATTATTATTTTCTTGATTGAGGATATTTTAATGGGCCTTGAAGTTGGAAAAGTACACTCAAGAAAAGTATTAAGTATAATAACTTCAAAGTTTAAAATCATCATTAATGCCATTGCATGGGATGAAACATCCTTAAAGCTTAGATCCGTCACTTATGCCTTTTGCTAGGGCTAATAGTTGTTGACATGACATGATGAACAATTATAATATATATATAAACATAATTATATTTTTATTTAAATATTTGTAATCTCTACTCAATGTTACATGTTTTTTGGCACTAACATGAATTTAATACATAACAAAGACATGAACATGACCCATTAACATTAGTTACCGACCTTATTATTTATATGCAATATCTTTGTAGTCCTAAGCCATAATTGATGCTTTCGTGTGTGATGCAATATTGTGCATAATGTTTAGTAAGTTCACGTGTACCTAACATCATCATCTAGTATCTCATATTTGACAATCTTCATGAAAGAACTCTGACATAGCTAACATTGTTGCCTAAGACACTAACATAGCTAACATTACCTCTTGACTTAGTGTAGCTAACATTATCACTACAATCCATTAATGTGCAATTAGCTAACATTGTTACTTGATGTCTTTTAATGGGATTAAGTGATCTTAAATGTGATAGGTCTAATGTAATCCCATAGTAGGCTTGAAAATCGTAATTATTTTTCATATATTTTATGTAAAGCATTTGCTCCTAAGTGTGCAGTATGTGCGATGCCCTTTTTGTATATGACAAGTTGAAGTAATTCCACAACAAAATTGGCGATTGTAATACCTTTCTATATAATTACTAGTTGAAATGACCACATTTCTAAATGATTAAAGTAATCATATCATAGTGGTTATAGTTACTTTGTATAAGCATTTACTCTTAAGCATACAATGGGTGTAATATTCTTTTTAAACCTTACCTAATCATATATTGGATTCATCTTAGCTATAAAGGACTAAAGTGATCTTATAGTAGACTTGGCAATCTTAATGCCATTTTATTCAATTATAAGATTAAAGCGATCTCAACTATTATGGAATGAAACAACCTTATAGTAGGCGTCATGTCCCGATGGGGTAGTGTAGACGTGATATAACGTCGTACATTACTCAGAAGCTATTAAATAATCCCATTATTATTCTAAAGGTTTCACTATAATGTATAGGACAATTGTTACATAAGCTACCATAAGGGGTTCATGGAGTTTTTTTTTTTTTTTTTTATAGTAATACCCATTCTAAACCTTATAGTGTAAGCATTCACTCCTAGGCAAACAATAGGTGCAATAGCCTTTTTAGACCTTACCCAATTATGGATTAGAGTCATCATAGTTGTAAAGGATTGAAGCAATCTTACAACAGATTTGGCAATGCAATCCTAATGCCATTTTATTTAATTATAAGATTGAGGTGATCTTAGCTATGATGGAATGAAATAACCTTACAACAAGTGTCACGTCATGATAGGGTAGAATAGACGCAATAGGCTGCCGTACATTACTTAAACACTGTCGAATAATTGCACTATTATTCCAAAAGTTTCACCATAATGCATAGGGCGACTGTTACATGTGCTATCATTAGTGGCTTATGGAATTTTTTTTTGTAGTAATAGCAAGGCACCTATAAGATTTTACTTATGTACAATACTTAATCATTTCCATATTATATTATATTATATTATATATACATACACATTCATTGTAAGTAAAGTCCTTAAGGGACTTAGCAAACATCTAGTTATTTTATCATCAGAAGGGTTATCTAGCCTTAACTATCAACATATGCTAAGTAAGCTTATAAAAGCTAAATAAGGCTACAAAACTTAGACATATTACAAACATAACTAACAAAAGTCTTTTCTAATCAACTTATATATAAACTTCATTTTCCTTCTAATCTCCCAGACCCATCCAAGTAGTTATTTGAACTCTGATTTACCTAAGGCATAGAACGTTCTAGAGACACCTAATAAGGGCCTTACAAAAAACTAGAAAGGTGTAAGCTATATTTAGCTTAGTGAGAAGTTATTAATTATACGAATGCATGAACAATCGTATGAATGTAACATCATATGTAGTTAACTAAAAACCATGTGAAGTCAAAGGCTTGCACCATCTTTTGGACCTATAATTAAGGCTTAGTAGTTCCACCATATGTTCAGGCCAGTCCAATTAAGCACTTATAGATCTCTTAACATATGTTCTTGATTACTAAATACATTACATAAACACCCTAGGAAGTAACAAAATGGTTTTTTTAACTACTAGCATTTTTAGATACATGCAAGCCCTCAATAATATAATAAACAAAGCTCATTTAATCACATGACCCTCCAAGTTTTTTAGTTTGTAATTAGATGAGAGAACCTTGACTTAAGACATTATTTCATTATGTGTATAACAACGATGGCAATTAAAGTTGAAAACGCAAAATGCAATGCATGGTAGATTCTATTTAGGTTTCGATAAACTTACTAGTTCTTTTAAGTGACTAAGCAATTCAGTAGACACTTAGATATTATTTTGCAGCTAAATGCAATAACTAATTCATCTTCCACTTTCATTATGTAGATTATCCATCACAAACAACCACTTAATCAGTCATAAGCATCACCCAAATCCCCATACACAATTAATTTAATGTATATATTTAAGTGTAACTATGATTACAAGCAAAAACGTGGTGATAGTCATCATAAGTATTCACTTGTCCATTGAGCTCAATCAAAGTGGTTCTTTGCATTGTCCAAAGAGTCTTTGATACCACCTATATGAACATAACTAGTAATAAGATAAGTGTTCCAATCATTAGTACTATTTGAATCCTATTTTAATCCTAAAGTACATAGTACTAAAGATAGCCCTTTTATCCTATTCTTTTGTAGGTGGTGCATTTCTTTAGGTTTAAATGTTTGTGTTTTGATCTTGTTGATCTATCTTGTTCTGAATAACATTTTTGATGTTATAAGAGGTTAATTATGCTATGTGTGTTCATATTTTACCCAAATATAGAACCATCCTAATATCCTTCTAAATGACATATGTAAAGGGGTGAATTAGGGTTTCAATTTTTCCAATTTCCTTGATTTTATGTTATCATGTATTCTTGATTTATTTAGAGTCAAATCCCCTAAGTTTTATGTTTTTTCCTCTTATTTATCTTTTCTAATTATTTATTACCTAAATAACCTTCAAGGGCTTATATTAACTTAATGGTAACAATTATTAATTCTTCTTAAGATTTTATTGTAGAATATACCTATTACTCATTTATATATATAAAAAAAAATCATGGATGGCCTTATTTTCCTTAAGTAGCCATAACCGTAGGATAGGTAGAGACCTTAGATTTCTTACTTTAATTCAACATGATATTAGTAGTAAGATGATTGTTTGGTACATATATATACTAATCTAAGTATTGCTTAGCAATTTGGTCAAAGAAAAGAGATCATTTGCTAGCTACCTTATGTGTGCCAAAACTTGCAAGGATAAGAGTGAATATTATCTTGAAAACACTTTGTCAAAATCACTGAATAATTACATCTAACATGATGTCTAACTAATATACATCCTAATATATAAAAGTCTTTCCATTTGACAATATATAAAAGAGTTGAGTTCGGTTTCTTACCTTTTATTTTGAAGATCCAATAGAAGAACCCAAAACCTAAGCAAATATGCATGTACAAGTCCTAAGAATGCCCACAATAGCCACAAGATCCTATGTGGAAGGATAATTAGGATGAAAAATGGTTAAAAATGGAAGTTGTAGGATGCGTTATGGGGTAGTAAAGGTGATGGCAATAATGAATGATGGGGACCACTATTATGGTTTACTATATTCAGTAGATTAAAGACCAAATGGCAAAAAGGGCGATTGGTAGTTGATAAGACAAATTCATAGTAAGTTCGACGCACCTAAAAGTCCAATCTTCCTCCATAAGCTCACTTACTTCTTCATGAAGGTTTTGTGGATATTTTGAAAGAAACCTTAATAAGAAAGGAAATAGGGAAAATGTGTTGACTCCCCCTTTGGTCTTGTTGGCTATGGCAATACAAGGGCAGGGAAGGAAATTTACTTTCTAGTTAATCCTCTTATTCTTCTTCATTTAAAATCACTTTTAGGATATACTTTAGTATTACCTTTAGCTTACTCAATAAAAATAAAAATTTAGTTATATCCTTAGTTTTTGCACCATAAGAAATAAGTAAATTAATTTATACTCTTATACTAGTCTTAATATCATAATTTAACTATCAATCATTTACTCTAGGGTTTTCAATCTATGTTCTACTAGCTAGCTACACTATTCGACTCTACTGTTAATCAATAACCTACTACCATCCTTATTACGTAAATTGAATTTAAATCTTACTAACCCTAAGGATTATTGTATCTGGGTTATGAAAAATCTGAGGTTTACAGTAAGCTTAGTAGTTGTAATGTCTTCTCTCTCAACTGTTGAAATTAAAGCAATTTTAAAGGGTTAAAAAATCAAAATAATCCTGCAAACAAACATATACAATATCCGTTACCATTTGGTTGTAACATTTACTCCTAGTTACATGGTTAATGTATGACTGCACATGCTTGAACGTCAAGGGAGTTGAAATAACTTCATAAGTATGCTTCTTTAGAGACAAACATATTAGCAATCACACACATATACACAAAAAAAAAAAAAAGGAAGAAGAATAAGCACATGATGGCCATCAAACTCAAAGTTTCAACATAGAAGGTTTAAGCGATCTTTATCAACTAATGTCACTTTGTCAATACATAATATCAATTAATAAGATTAAAGTGATCTCTTCTACAAATTGTCAAAGTGATTGCCTTATAACTAGCCAATGTTATTTCGGCATGCATTGCTTAATGAAATGCTACTAACTTTAAAGTTGTATCACTAAAATTAGGAGAGGTTAGAGTATTGGCACCTTTCATCAACATTTTATCGTAATCATTTAAATTGAAGCAATTCTTTATATGCAAAGTTAAAGCAACCTAGCCTGACACTTTCTATCAATCCTTTAGATCAAAGTGCCTCTTCCCATAGAAGATTAAAGTAATTTCCTCATGGCCAATTGTCATCACTTATTCGTATCATAGAAGCGTGCAATCAACTAAACACTTTGGGAGGTTAGAGCAATCTCTCCTTCAATTTCATTGTTAACGAAGTGCATAACCCATCTATAGAAATTAGATCAACTTTGCAAACTTGGTACTTTGTGATGCTAATATTGTTAAGCAAACAATAATGCTAGCAGATATATGAAGCAATAGTCAAGAAATCAAAGTGATTTTATTATGAGAAATAATGGAGTAAAAGTGAGCATATAATGAAGATTCAACAAACATATAATATGGTTGCCAGTTCATGAGCTTTCATTGATTTCAAATATGATTTATAGGTTTATATACATTAAGATCACTAACATAACGATGTGAGACATTGGTTTTTCAAAAACAGATTTTATAGATAAAGCTTTTGAAAACGGTGTTGTGCTTAACTGACCATTGTATCGAATCACATGCAACAATAAACTAGTAGCATTCATTAAGTCAATTTCCATGAGGAGAAGTCCTATAGTTAAGTTCTAGATTTTAACCTGCTACTCTAATCTAGGCGAATAAAAAATGAGGGTGGTTTTAGAAATTTTAGTAAAACTAAATAAATAAACTAGAAGTAACTAAACAACATAATTCATAAAGACGTAGGCTTGTGACACATATTCCTTAGTTTGCTAATGACAATGTTTCCTAGGGATTAGATAAGATATTTACATAGGTTTTGAAGGAACTCACTTAAACTCAATTCTAGGTAGGACTTCGAATTGAATTATATAGTAAGAAATTACTGTTGGGTCTCTTTTCCTTAAATGAGCAAGTAAACATATTGATTACTATCACCAATTAATAGTCCTAGTTCTTAATATGGGCCAATCTTCATTATGTCTCATAACCCATGCTTAGAATTGCATTAGACGTAGTTAATTAAACTAATTTCTCCAAGCTGATGGTCATACAATCATTGAAAAAGACTCACAGATACTCTTAAACACATAAAGTCAATGGTCATGCATTTTAATTGTTTTAATGAGAACATTTATCATAAAAAATCTATGTAAACATACTATCCATACCCATATAACATGGTTCTCATCAATTACACTATCAACAATAAGTTATATTGGTCTATTATAGGAGTTATCTTTTAAAAGCTTCTTTAATACATATATGTATTTATAATCTAAGCCCATGTTTCAAATGATGGAAGGGGAAGGAAAGTAGACTAGCAAGTTGGACTTTCAACACATTAATCTTCATTTAGAAAAGGGGAAAGAAGATGGGAGAATGGAGTTTGTAGGGAAAATTTTCTTGAATCTTACCAAATTTTATTCTACCTTCAAATTGGAAAGAATGGGGAAGGAAAATAAAAATAAGAAAGAGTTGTTTAATTTTCCAGTCTAATTGTTTATTGCCTTATCTTTTTAGTTTCTTATTATTTGTTTTATATACTGTAGGTACATTAATTATTTTACATTGTTAATCATTTTGTCTCTAGTGATAATTATTGTTGATAGTTAAAATTGTTAAAGTAGGTACTAGGCTCATAAGAATATTTTGGCCTACAAAACAATGAGAAGATTAGGTTATAGGGGGGTCGAGGTAAGTCTAGCATTGCCACTCTTATGTTTGAGTATGTAAGGAGAAGATAAATAAGAGAATAAAAGTGCGAAAGAGGCTAAGAGAGAGGATGAAGGATTCTGAGCTATTTTTATAAGTAGCGACCAATACCTATTAGGCTTGATTATAGTTGACCAATTTAATACATAGAGAATCAAGTGTCAAACCATTTCTTGACTCCTAGGAATGTAAGCGTAGTAAGCGGTTAGTTGTGTAGTGATTATCTAACTGTTTACACCCCTGCCCTATTTTGAATGTTTAAAGGCCCTTATTCTTAATGTCAAGCCTAACAACATGGATGGTAGGTGATGATAGCTCGTACCCAAGCTATTCTAAGTAGTCTCAAGCCCCTTTAACCCAAGTTGAGCTCTATTTATGCATATGGATGATGTTCACCTCATACCAATAATCCTGAACCTCTATATTTAGGTCAGAGGAGCTTCATAGAGGTCAGTTGCAGGTTTATTCGGCTAAATTAGGTTCTCACAAGTGTATAGTTAAAGATTCCAATCAATAATTGCCCCTTGATTGTTCTTAGTGCATTGCAATTGGATGAGTAAGATAATAAAGTTCATAACCACAATCTTGATTTTTCATATCAGTTAAGTAGGGAAGGAGATAGTTCTCACCCATTCTAATGTTGTTCAATCAAATTTGTTTAAGTACATGCATGCATTGTAAGACTTAAATTTTGTGACCTAAACAATAGATAATCTGAGCTACTTATTGTATGGTTTTCTTTACCTGATCTCCTTAGTCCTATTATGGTTTGCTTCTTATAAGCTAATCCGATTCCTTGACTTTGCTTGTTTTTAAAGAATGTGTTTGATTAGCCATTGGCAAGCATTTGCAATTCATACTTGAATGATAGGCATGATATGTAGGTTATCAAAAATGAAATTAATCTAAGCCGTTGGTTTTCCATGTGGTAGCTGTTCAAAGCTTATGATCTCCTCGTTTCATTTTTAGGGATCCTAATTCTTAGGCCTTTATTTAAATTCCTTTACTCCATTCTTTCACATTTTTCACAACTCTATCATTGTTTAATTTCTTTTTAGGCTATCAATTTTTAACTCTCTCTTTGTATTGCTTTTCATCTTCAAATCTACTTGCTTAATCATCAGATTCTTTAGGTAACTATGTCTCAAAGTGCGTCAAATTTACTTATTGCAGAGATTGCAAACAAGGATGCTCTTATCTCTCCTAGGGTTATGATCGTGGTTCTACTATAGTAAGTACTTACACGACTTAAAGAGAAGATTCCTGGGAGTTTTTATTGGAACTTAGTGAAGGTGAGAGAGAATATATATTCGTTCCCTCAAGAAGATTGATAGGATTCCTATTACATGGTACCTAGTGGATGGTGAGGATCAATTCCAAAAAGAGTACTTATATTTGAGGGTTCAATAAAATTTGTCTCCTCATGATGTTTCCAACAGTCTATCTGATAAGAAGTTTGATATGCTATGCGACTATTTCAAGATGTCCCTTGCAACTAGAAGGTTAAAAGGCTAAAAATACATGAACATGTTGCTTTATTAGGTGAAAGACAATTTTCTCCTTTTGAAAAATATTTGAGGTTAGTCTTTACATCCTCTTTTCTCAAATGTAGTTATTAATTTTTACATACCATAGGATATGCCTTAACATATGCTGACTCCAAGCTCCTATAGACTAATGATAGCTGTCAAAGTGATCTGTGAAAGGTTAGAGGTTAAGGCTTTACAATTAAACGTGGTGAAGGGTAGTATTATTTGTGTGCCTAAACTAAGAGGAGAATTTTTCTTAGATAGGAATCATTTATTCATGATTGGAAATGAAAATGGCTAGTTGTCAGGTCAGTTGAAGATCTAGAATTTCTAATCTAATGGACTAAATCAATTAGGGTAAGTGATATGAAGGTCTTTTTTAGGAATGACTAGTTAGTTGTTGACAAAATTTAGGAGAAATATAATAATAGATTATTTTTTTAGGATGCTAAAGTTATTGTTGATTGTTTCTATAAAAGAATAAACATTTTCTCTAATGAAGAAAAAAAAGGTTAAGGAAAATGAAAGTAGAATAAAAGAAAAGGCCGGTCATTGTTTCGAGGAATATAATGATGGCTATGGAGGTGGTATGGAAGTTAACAAAGGTATAATAGTTGGTGAACAGGAAGGTATGCTCTTAAATTATGCCGTGCTGAGGTGAGCGTGTTGTGAAGAGACATCGCCTACAACTTTATAGGATGAGTGCTCTTCCTTGCTTATGCTCAACACGGCTTTAGTGAAATTATCGCTTTTTATTTTCAAAACTAATCAACTTTTGATTTTGCAAATATGCTACTCAGAAAGCCATACTTCAAGGATCTCTTTGCTAGCCTAAAGTTAGGTTAAGCCAGTAAAAGGAACATTGGTAGGAATGTTGGTGATAGGAAGCCTACTCTTACTAAAAGAAATACTAAGGGGGTGCAAGCTAAGGCTTGTGAAAGCAATAGCTAAGCTCAAAAGGGGTTGGGTTGTTGAGCTCGAGATACAAAGGAAGTGGCCTAATTCAGAAATGCTTATTAAGAGTCAACATAAGGACAAAGGAGTGAAAAAACCAACTAAGAAAGTTAATGAAGGTCAGGCTGCTAATAATGTTGGCATTAGGTCATCCACTTCTAATAAAGGGACTAAGATCTAACTTAGTTAACTCCCCCACCCCCATTACCCCCCCGACCACTAATCTTTAAGAAGTCAGCCCCCTATTAGGAAGTATATGAATTCCTCCTAAACTAACAAGTTAGGGCTGATGATTTTGCTCTTCAGAATAGGCAAGTAGATGTCCAATTATTACAGGGGATTAGACTCCCTTCAGATGCTATTGATTTTGACAAATATGTCAAATTTCCTTTAATTTGAAAGGGCTAGCTATCGTAAACTCTATGATGTAAGTTTTAACTTTTCTATTACTAATGTATTGTTGATAACTTTCTTATTATTTACCTTCTTTGTTTATGCAATCGCCTCAATACCTCATGATAATCATCGATCAGGTTATCATTAAGAAAAACCAAGTATCTTCTCTGGTCCTTCTTTCTCATGCAAACTTCCAAACTTACTTTGACTTAATCTCCTTTCAGGTGGCTAAACAAGCTAAGAATGAAATAGCCAAAATGGAGACTGAGTTTTTTGCTAGTATTAAGGCATGGGACAGCAAAAAAGAAAAGTTAGAAGGGGAGGTTAAAGACTTGAAAGATAAGCTTGAGAAGGAGTCTAAGGTCCTATAGAAGAAAGAGTCTAAGCTGAAGGATTACATTCAAAGGATTGACAATCTTGTTGATAAGATAGAGAAATATATGATTCGAGAGGATGAAACCACGAAAGACATGCAGATGAAATGCTACAGCTGAAGACTCTTTCTATAGAGTATAAAGCTTATATCTCTGATCTAAAGTAGAGGGTTGCTCAAGGCGTGAGATATGAGCAAGTCATTCAAGAGGCTTAAGATAATGATGAATATATGAATATGCTAAGAGAGAAGATGTTGGATGGGATTAGCATAGCAAGGCAAGAAATCCTAATCTACCATCCAGAATATAATCTAAGCTGTCTTAACTTTGTAGATAAAACTGGTGAAGGCAACCAAACACTATAAGAAAGGCTTAATGACCAAGAGGTCACCTAATCGAATAATCCATTGATAATGGTGGATGATGGTATAGTTAGAGCTGCAACGAACAATCAAAATAATGACCCTCATCCCCTAACTATAGAACCTCCTTCAATCCCTAATCCCCTTACCGAAAACAATTAATCTTTATTTAATTTTATAACTATCTAAAGACTAATTGAAAGATCGAGATGTGGACTTTTTTGATGTATACTTTGTATGACTTCTTTTTGATGTAACTTCAACTTCATATTTTATTCAATGATGTTTTGATGAGCTTTGATTTAGTTTATGTCAAATTAAGATTGATTCAACCATATATAGGCTATTATTACCCTTCAAAATCTTAGGGTTAATATTGGGGAAATCTAATCCTTGAAATTTGCTTTATGGGCTCGTAGTCCATTTTTGACTTAAGACTTGGAGCACATCCAACTTATTCCCTTCTTAGATAGGGTTTAGGTCATTTTACTCATTGCCCATGCTGATTTTAGGACTTATTGTGTACCTAGTTCATTCCTAATTTGATTAGGGTTAGGCTATATTAACTCATTGTCCATACTTATTATAAAACTTAAAGTTTTTATTAACCCTTGAGCTATGAAGATCAGGATTGTTTGCATAAACAATAATTTCCCATTAGCTTTTCATACCAGCATGGGCTAAGATAGATCCTCAATGTAATTTAGGTCGGGTGTCATAGTGTTCACTTTTAGCCTTAGGCTTTAACTATTTCATGGATTGAGTTTATTAAAGTTACTTAAGTGAAGTAATCAAGCATAACAAGACCATAACTGACACAGACTTAATGACTTCATTGATTGTGTGAAATTACCATAAAAACAAACAACATGAACATCTTAAATGAACACAAACAACTCAAACTAAGTCTTTCTAAGTAGCAACTTATCACATAACAAACTAAGTCACATTTCATCAACACTAAAACAAACAAAATTAAATAGAACAACAAATTTATATTGGATCCAACTAGGCCTCCTTACTCGAAATATGGCCTTAAGTTGTTAGTGTTCCAAATACGTGGTATGACCTAACCATTAAGTATTTCCAACGTATAGGCCTTCCCATTTCCTATCACCTTTCAAACTCTTACTGGATCTTCTTAATTGAGGTTAAGCTTACCTTGACTATCCTTCGAGCCCAATGCCTTAAATTTCTTGCATACCATTTTCTAACTTGGAAATACTTATGTTTCACTCATTTGTTATAGTAATGAGCAACTTACTATTACTATGCACTGAGGTATGCCTTTGCTAATGCTCTCATCTCATTGATGGTATCTAGATTTGCTTAGAACCCAATGTGGTTGCTTTGGGGTTCTTAGGCCTTCACCCTTGCACTTAGGACTTCAAGTTCTATAGGTAAAACTACTTCAATCTTAAAAGCTAATTTGAAAGGAGTATTATCCTTATTGAGGTTCTATGAGTAGTCTAATGCTCCTAAAGTATACTCAGTAGCTCATCTACCTATCTATTCTTAGCTTAGCTTACTCTCTTCCTAAGGCTACGTAGAATGACCTTATTTATCATGTCCATTGGCCATTAGTAGCATAACCTGATGTGATGCTTCTCATAAAATTTCCCAAAGTGGTTGTTATTGAACTGCCAACCATTGTCAGTATTTAGAGCGTGGGGACACCAAATCTTATCAACATGTTTTTCACAATAAATGCTTCTATACTCTTCTCAATTTTTGACACCACTACCTTGTCTTCCACCCACTTAGTAAAATGATACATTGCTGTGCTACTTGGTAATTTTAGGAAACTCATCTAAGATATCTAAACCCCACTTAGCAAATGGCCATGGGCTTGTTAGATGAATAAGTATGTGTTTGGGGCTCGCTTAATTTGTTCAATTCTTTGGCATCAATCACAAATCTATATCACCTCTTTGCATCTTATTTCATAATTGGCAAAAAATACCCCATCCTAAGAGCATTTTCATACAGAGCACCTGCCCTTATATGATTACTACACTCCCCTACATGTAGTATGGTTAAAACACGATCAACTTCATTAAGTTAAAGGCATCGTAGTTAGGGCATTCTTGAAATCCTCTTGTATAACATTCCATTGATGGTTGTAAAATTAGCAACTTGATGTATTAACCTTTGAGCTTCTTTTCTTTCCTTCAGCAAAGTCTCATCTTTTAGATAGGCTAAGATTGGATTGATCCAGCTCGGCTCCTACCCTATCACTTGCACTTCTAAGCATTCTATTGTCTCAACCTTGATAGTTTTCTTAGGTAGATATTCTATAAATACTTTCTCCACCAAGTTAGGCAAATTAGTAGATGAAAATTTGGATAACTTATCATTGGCATAGTTTCTTGTTGATATGAATCATCAGGAAGGGTACACAGAACGACTGATATCATACAAACTGGAGGTAGGTTTAAACCATAAGATGGCTTGAATAATAAATGGAATTTGATGGTTTAGCACACTTGCACACTAACTTTATGGATATGACGCATTGTAAAACCACACATGAACTAACTAACTTGCTAGATATGATACACTAGTCTAAGCTAGGTGGGTTACTTACCAAAATCTTTGCTAAAGGGACTAATAAGAGTAAGGGAGATCAAGTAAAAAAAAAACACTTAGCTTACAAAAAGGGAAAGTTCTATATTCAATATTCCAATGATGATCGTTTCAACTAATACATTTGTGGGGTATTTACATGTCCCAATTAGGATTAGTCATAGGATTCCTCTAATTATAAAATTAGATACCTACTTAAAATGGAAAATGATTATAGAGAAAGGATAAATCAGTTCTAATAGAAAAAGAATATCCTTTGGTTAGATAGTATGAATGTTAGAGAAAGATGACATGTGCCAACCTCTCAATTTGGTGGTCTAAATAGTTATTGGATGCTAAGTAAAGCTGAGATGGCTTGGTCAATTTTAAGTTGGCCGCTTAGAAAGTCGGTAGTCTAGGAAGTAGTTGATCGATAAGTAGGGGCTTGGCACCATAGGTTTAGTAGGCCGGCTTGTAAATGGTTAGCTTAGTAGTAGGCAGGTACATTTTTTTAGCTTTCATTGTGCTTGGTATACTTAGTATCTCCTTCTTCTTTTATCTACAAGATAGTGAATAATTAAGAGGAGCTCAAAAGATTTGCTAGGTCAACTCAAAGGAACTACTCCTCTTCTAGAGTGAATTCCTTTTCGACAGCTAGTATATGAAGGCAAAAAGGCCATGGGCTAGAGAATGTGTGATCAGCCCTTGATTCCTATCACTTGCCCTAGGATTTTTTATGATTTCCTACTAGTCAAACTCTAATCTAATCTCTCATTCAACCTACAAGTATCTTCCCATACTTTCATCTTTAGCTATACTTTCACCTTTACTTGCTAAATAACTAATTGCAAGCCTGAAAAGACCTCTAACTTTCTTGCTTTGACCTCCTTTGCTAACTTCATTCCTACCACTAATTCACTAATTCTTTAACCTCTAACTCATTACCACTAGTTAGGAAATCAAATTTCAAGGCCTAGAATATCCTTACTCCTAAAAGACCTCTTAAAACCAATCAAACGTTCACTCCCTTCATTAGTAGATGATCCATCCACATAGAGGTCTAGGTTGGCTCTTTATGTGGCATGGGAGTATCTTAACTTCTTATGAACTTAATAATAAAATTAGCAAATAAATGAGCCTTGTATGCTTCACAAGGTCGATATTGCACACCAAAGGCACTTAATTCTAATGCATATTTAACCATCTGACTCGAAGCATCAAACTTTTGTAATGCTTGTCTCAAAGGCTAATCGATTAATGTAATCACTTAATGGGCCTCGAAATAAGGTCAAAGCTTTCTTGCAGTGATCACTATTACTAAAACAAATTTCTCTAATTTCGTATAGTGCAACTTCAAACCTTGTAACATGTGACCTACATAATAAACAAGTTGGTGCGTCCTTCCTTCAACTTGAACCAACATTGAGGACAAAGAACGGCCAACAATAGATTGGTATAGATTTTGAACTTCACTAGTTTTAGGTTTAGACAAAATGAGTGGAGTTGTAAGAAACTTCTTGAATTCTTGAAACGCTTTCTCACGTTGCTCTATCCTTAAACTTAAATGGATTTCTTAGTACTTGGAAAAATTCTAAACATTTATCAGCACTCTTTGATGCTGATCAATTTAGAGCTGCAATATCCCTTATTAACCTTTACACTTCTTATACATTGGTTGGGGACTACATATCTAAAATGACTTAGATTTTTTTAGGATTCGCCTCTATTCCCCTTAGTGTTACCCTAAAAAAACTTTCTCAAAGATGCTCTAAACATACACTTCTATGGACTTAACTTCATATTATGATGTCTTAATGTTTTGAATGTTTCTTCCAAATGTGCAAGGTGGTCGCTGTAGAGCTTACTTTTTCTTATCATGTCATCTACATATAGCTCGATTTTCTTACCAATCTAAGGCTTAAACATTGTAATTAGCAACCTTTTGTACATCGCCTCTATGTTCTTAAAACCAAATGGCATCACTTTATAACGATATGTATCAAAATTTGTTATGAAAGAAGTGTGAACCCGGTCAACCTTGTGCATCTCTGTTTGATTGTATCTAGATAATGCATCCATAGAGCTTAAAAGTGCATGGCTAAATGTAAAATCCACTAATTGATCTATCCTTGGCAAAAGGAAACAATCTTTTGGGCAAACCTTTTTAAGATTAGTAAAATCCATACATATTTACCATTTGCCTTCTTCACTAAAACGCATTTAGCCAACCAGGTTGAATCTCATTCCTCCCTCATGAAATCTACTTTCAAAAGCTCAAAGACCTCTTCTTCAATTGTTGCTTGCCTCTTAGGTGAAAAATTTTGTTCTTTCCGTTGCATTACCTTTGCATTTGAATATATCTTTAGCAAATGAGTAATGACTCCTACTTGATTGTGAGCATATTAGAAGGGGACCATGCAAATATGTCCTTGTTAACTTGGAGGATATTCACTATTTCTTCCATTAGTTCAAGCGATAAACTTAAACCTACTCTTGTTGTTTTTTTAGGGTCATCACCTAGTTGAATAGTAATGGTCCCTGATAACGCAAAAATAATATATATTTTCTATAGCAATTTTGTAATAATTTCAACTTTATTCTTGTTAATTTTGTGATATTTTGAGCTTAAATTGTTTATCTATTGTTTTCAAGGACTCTAGGAGTATTGTATGAAGATTTTAACGATTCTTGAGCAATTTTGAGCCTATTGGAGTAAAAATACAGATAATGAAGTGAAGTAAAAGAGTTTTAAGCAAGAATGGAAGTCTATGAATGACTATGGCTGAGGCCATGTTCGTAGCCCCTACTCGTGATCCTTTAGTCAAGAATTTCCTTTGAATTTTGACGTTTCGTGTTAAATTCATGACTACAACTAGCTACCACAACCGTAAACTTCAAGCATGAAGAAATTACGATTTCCAATCTTCTATTTTTGTTAATTTTTCATAGTAATCTTAGGACCATTTATTATAAATAGATTCTTTAGCCTAAGGTTACAAAGAGAGATACCATTGTGCAATTGTTAGGTTTTAGAATTACAAGGGGGCTTCTCCATCATAATTCTTCTTTTCTTTAGCTTTTAACGTCTTTATCTTATTAACTTAATAAATCGTTGTTGAACCTTACGTTCAAATGATGATCTTTATTTATAAAATTCAATCTATGATTTTACTTTTTGTGATTTAGTTACACCGTTTTTATTATCGCTAGATTAATATTACCTGAGGTATTAATTTAATGTCTAAGTTTATTGTAGAGTCGTGAGGCCTGTAATGAATAGACAAGTGTAATTAGAAGAGATTAAGTGTGCTAAGAGATTAGGTGTTTACTAATAGTAGGATCCAAGGGTTTGTGCAATTTTAGAACACTCTATTCAAAAGCGATTTGGGTAAAGAGGGTTGCAAGGCTAGGAATTAGCATCTTTGTGAGTCCGAGTCATTCAAAATTTGATTTCCATTAGAATAGGGTTAGGAATCTCTATGGTCCAGTATAGTAATTGAGATTGAATGATCTCCTATATCTAGGTAGTAAACAACAAATTAAGATTTATTAAGGGAAATGTCTTTTTCTTTATTAATTAATTGATATTAATTTTTATATAGCTTTTTAGTTTTTTAATTATTTCGTTAATCCATTATTAGTTAATTGTCTTTAATTAATTTTTTTGTCTTTAGTTTAATATCTTATTCTATTGCAATCTTTATTTTCTATCTTTAATTTATTCTATTAAATCTTCAATCGTTATAAGTTAGGCCATTGAATAATTTAAAAGGGTATAATTGCTAAAAATAATTAGATACACTCATATAATTAGTTCCTCATAAGATTGACATTTAGACTCAAAATCTGTTTTAATTTACTACTATAACTTAAGTAGGTGCACTTGTCTAATAGAGTAGTATACACCCCATCAAGTTTTTGCACCATTGTTGAGGAGCCAAAAATAGAGTTGTCTAATTTAGGAAATTAGCATAACCCTAGACTTATTCAACTACATTAATATAAGCATAATATATCTTTTCCTTAGTTATTTTGATATATATATCTTCTATTGTATCACTAACTTTTAATTCTTTGCAACTTATGACAAGAAGTAGATATAAGAATTTGGTAGACTTTGACCTAGAAATTGAAAGGAAAGTCTAACGTTTTCGTAGAAGAAGTCATAATAATATAGATCAAAGCTTGCTACTTAGATTAAAGGAGGAATTAAAAATTGAAAAAGCAAGCAAGAAGACATAGCCTTAAACAACGGAAACAACAACAATAATGGTGAAGCCAACAAAACACCAATGGAATTTGCAAAGCCAACGATAACTAGAGAAGAGTCTAGCATCACCAAACCTACAATCCAGACTAATTTTCATATTCAACCCAATGTCATCCAAATGATCAAACAATTCATCCAGTTCGATGGATTTAGTGACAAGGACCCTAACATCCACATTTCAAATTTCCTAGAAATCTACGACATGTTCAAAGTTAACAGTATCTCAGATGATGTCATAAGGTTAAGGTTATTCTCGTTTTCTTTAAGAGATAAGGCTAAACTTTAGCTTAATTCACTACTTAGAGGCTCGAACACTACTTGGAAGTCGTTAGTAGAAAATTTCCTAGGAAAATATTTCCTACCCACAATGACGGTGAAAATTAAGAATAATATGTTTACTTTTGTTCAATTTAATGACAAGACTCTTTATGACACTTAGGATAGATTTAAGGAATTATTGAGAAGGTGTCCACATCATGGACTATCCTACTAGATGCAAATCTAGACATTTTACAATGTACTCAATTAATCTGTACAATAAACCATCAATGATGTAGCTGGAGGCAATACAAGTGCTAAGACACCAGAGGAGGCCCAAAAGCTAATTGAAGGCATGGAAACAAACAATTTGGAGTTGAATAATGTAAGAGCCAAAGTAAAAACTTCTGGAAAATATGAAGTTGACTCTTTAACAACATTGATTGCTCAAGTAAAAAATTTAACTAAAAAGATTGACGGCTTTATGAAACCTATTAATTTAGTGTAAGATGAGGTTTTGTTAGAAACTAAGGATGTTAATTTTGTCGTTATTCAATCTACTAACAATCCTTTTAGTAATACTTATAATCCAGGATGGAGAAATCATCCCAGTTTCTCTTGAGGAGGTCAGCAACAGCAGTGACAAACTATCATCAACAACAAAATAAGTCTCTTAATGTCGAGGAGTTACTGAATTGATTCATTCAAAATTCAAACACGAAATTCCAAGCTAACAAAGCAGGATTAAGGAATACGGAGGCATCATTAAGGAATTTATAAAATTAACTTAGCCAGCTAACGAGATTGAATATAGAAAGGCTATAGGAAAGCTTGCTTGGAAACACTGAACCAAATCCCAAATCAATAGGTTCGGAAGCAAACTAAGCAAGAAATTGCCAACCATCAAGCTAACGATGTAAAACAAAAGCACTCCTTGGGAAGCAACCCAAGTTTGATGAATTTTCATTTCTAGTATTTTAGTTTATGTTGTTTTCGTTCAATAAGTTAATTCAAGTTTTTAATTCCAAGTTAGTTCATTATCATGCTCTTGGTTTTTATGTAGTTAGGTGACTTAGTTAGTAGCTTTATCATCCAAACTGGACAACATGTAGTAAATTTTTGTGCTTGAATTGATACTAAGTTTTAGTTCTTTTAGCTACTTTAGGAATTGAGTCGAAAAGTCGAGTTTAGCGTGAATTTTTAACCCCTAGAATAGATCATGGCCAAAGTCTACACTCATGGTATGGAACCTTGATCCTTTGGTAATTTTACTTGAAAGAAATGTGTTGATGGTCAGTTTTCGCTTATTTGGCATACTCGTTCATTCAGCTACCAATATGCCAAACATATTGAATCTCTTGGCATGCCTCTACAAAAATGACACACATCATTTATGCCGAGTATCCTAAATTCATTCCTGGTTTGAATTCAAGCCCATGGCGCGAACGGTTATCATAAACACAATTATATTACATAACCGCCTACTTTCCCTACATATCAGGAAAGATGTCAAATCAAGAAGCTTCTACGTATCTTAACAATTATTCTGACAACTGCCTTAGACATTACAGCTAACTATAACTATGGGAAAGAAAACTCCGTAAGATATCTCTCTAACACTTCGCTCACATATTTTTTATACAAAGTCACCCTACTAATTTAGGTATTGGAGTGGTTACGCCAGACTATCCCTGATACTAAGCATCTCACTCTCTTTTGTAGGATTTTCCTTGATCCCAAAATTCATCAACAACGAAGTAGAAAAAAAAATTAACAATGAGAGGGACACGACCAAGACCATGACCATAGTCGTTAACCATGTATATAATGTTCTTTTTTACATAGGGGAAGGAACATGGCCACACTCCATCACTGTGTTCCTTGCTCGTGGTTGCTACTAGTTTGAAAATAACTAGTGTTTCTTCTTCATAACCTTTCCTTATTCATTTTGTTTCACTCACATACACATACTCTTTTTCTATTTTCTATCTACACTCACCATAATCACTTATTAATTCCTTCAAATCCAAGTATGAAATCTACAAAAATAAGATACATACATCAACTCTACTACATTGTTTACCTTGATTTTAGGTTACGTAAAAATCCAATTTTTATTTAGGTTTTTAAGTTATGAACTTTTTATATGCATGTATGTAGATCTTGATTTCTAGAGATGATCTGGTGTAGCTAATGCAATGTGATGTGTTACTTGATGATTATCTATCAAAATCTTTGAGAAAAATGCATCTTTTGTAAAGATTGAATGAAGGAAAGTGATTGAAAATCATAGAAAGAGAGAGCAAGTGAGAAAAAAATGCTTAGTTGATAACTTAATTCATATTGAGAAAAGAAATTTGAATGCTTGATGTTTATGTGCATCATAGAATTTACTTGCACATGAATAATGTAATCGAAACAAGTTTCTAATCAATAAAATTATATTGAATATTCGAGTTCATGTGATTTAGGTGACAAATTTATAGGTTGAATTTTAATTTAGAAAATTATTCACCTATAATTTTGTTAACCAAGCTTTTTAAAGGACCTAATATTTCAATATACTAAGTTCCTCAATTCACTTATGGAACCACAATTTTAGGGAATTTGCATTTCAATGTACACTTGCAAGGATTAGACATAATTGAATTTCATAAGATTCATTATGAAACTATCCTATACATGTGCTATTCCATGATTTAGGCATTATATGTTGTAAAATGTGTTAATTTGTTTATTATCTTAATTGTTTAGTGCCTTAACTAGCACTGAATAGATGAGAATGTTATGGTTCAATTCTTGAATTAATTTTAGAATATTATTGTTATTACTTTTAAACTCCTATCTTTTTTTTTTTTCTTTTTCAGAAAATGCCTAAAGTTAAACGTGCAACTCGTAAAAACTTTAGCATTATTCTACAACATCCTCAATTCACCTTTGAGCATAAATGGCAAAGAGAAAGGTTTGAACACCTTTCTAAAAGGAAGTTTCATAAGTTCACCTTCATTGATTAGCATGCTTTGGCATAGGAAGGATATGAGGCCAGAGTTCACCAACTAATTGGTTTTAGTGGATGGGATCAGCTTCTCAAGATCAATAAGTCGATTTTTAGGGAGCCAACCCTTAAGTTCCTCTACACATTCAGGTTAGGCATCAATAACCTTATTTAAGGTAAGTGAAATACAGTCGAGTTTAGGTATTATAATCAGGAAGTTAGGATGCCTATTGATGATTTTGGTATGCATAAGGGGCTTTATTCTATTGAATATATTACAATGCAAGAATATATTTTTGCGGGCTCTTTCATTACCTGTTGAGTGAGAGACTATCCTGACTTACACAATCAGGCAACCATGAGAAAGATGAAGGATCGTACTCTGTGCACTTATGATGCTATCAAGTCCATGCACTTGCCACCACCACTTAAGCTACTGCTTGAACCAATTGGTGAGGCTGCTACTTCATTGTCTTCCAAGCCATGGGTTATGTCCCTCTCAATGATTGACACTTTTAAGAAGTTTATGAGAAAAATTTTAAATAGATAGAGGACGTTGTAGCATAAGATAAACCAGGCCTTAGTCTAGTAGGCGGCGATCATGACTCACCTATAGATTCAACCACCACCTCCACCACTAATGCCTGAGCTAAACTCCATGAAAGAAGTCACTGAAGAGGAGATTAAGGAAAAAGACAAGGAGGAAGGCGAAGATGATGAGGAGTGATCTCCTATTTTTATTTTCTTTCATAAAGACTTAGTTTATGTTTATTTTTATTTGCTGTTTAGATGACTGTATCACTAAATTAACTTTCTATTTACCTTTCTAACTACTATTTTACCTTTTTATGTTTGTAGGATACTAACTTTTGAGAAATTCAATTAGCAGTAGTGTTATTTTAATCATTTTTTACGTAGTTAACTTTCACTTTTCATTTTTCTTTAGTTAATTTGTTTTGATGCTAAATGAAAATCAAGCGCTTAACAGTTTGATGGACATTTGCTTTTTGACTTCACTACCGTTCAAAGGAATCAAACATGAAAACCATGGAAGTCCCAGTTTCTTTTCTTCCTAGCCCACCCCTCGCATCTCCAAAAAGTTNTCTTATCGTTTCCTTTAAGCAAGGTTAGGTGGCGAGTAACCTCACTAGACCAATTTGTACGTTATATCAAATTGTACCGTAAGTCATTGGAAGTTCCATTGGTGCGTCATATCCTCTGAAGTTGTTCGTAGGTTTTTGCTTACTGTTTCATTCATCTTTGTCACTCTTTTCATACCTTTCCCCCATTAACCCTTTTTCAAGCTTTTTGTAAGCTTGGACCCATCCAGCGACCAGCCTTGTTTGTTCTTAGTCATGGTTCACACCATTTTGGTATCAGAGCAGAGGTTTTGTATGAGCTGTAGTTAGTTCTTCTTAAATTTTGTTATATATATTTTGCATGTAAGAAACAGAGCAAGTTACTGTGCTTATTTAACTGTTGTGTCATTAGTTGTTCACTTTTTGAAGTGTTTGTTTGAATTTTAAATCTATGAGGAAAAATGACAAACCCAAATATGAATGTTAGTACTAGTGATGACAGTGGAGTTGTCTACCATAGACGACAATCTCAAGGAACTCCTAAAAGCACTGGTGAGAGACTTGATGAGGTAGCTAACCTCTTGATAGATTTGACCCGAGCTATTCATGCCCTATCTTGCCGACTCATTAAAGCTACATAAAATACTCTATAAGTTGCTCAACTTATTAAAGGTCCGAACCTAGCCCAACTAGTTCGAGGTGGAGGAGTTGGCGGACGAGTAAGGTAAAGGATAGACCTGAGAGAACTTGATGAGGAGGAAAAAGATTATTTTGAAGAGGAGCGTATAAGAGTCCCTAGAGCATCTGACCATGTGAAGCTTTAGATTCCGAGTTTTAATGGATCTCGAAATGGTGATGAGTATTTGGATTAGGAAGAGAAGGTAGAGCGTGTATTTGATTACTATCAATATGAGGATTATGAGAAAGTAAGGACTGTTGCTATTGAATTCTTTGGATATGTTGCCATGTAGTGAAAGAATTTTCAGGCCATAAGAAGAAGAAAGGGATATCGAGAGATTAACACCTGGCCCAAGATGAAGAGAGTGCTCAGAAACAGATTCATGCCGGAAACGTATCTCTAAGATACTTTCACTCAACTTCAGGAGTTAAGACAAGGAGACCGAACTGTTGATGAGTATATTCAAGAATTCCAAATGCTTATGATAAGATGTGAAGTAGAGGAACCACCAACTCGAACACTCTTAAGGTTTATTATTGGATTGAGAGGAGACATCCAAGATATTGTAGGGCTCCAACGATTTGACACAATGGTTGAAGCTGTTAGGATTTTCGAGCGAATGGAATGGCAAAGAAGGAGCCGAACAATGACCAGAATGTCGACTAGCCTACCAGGATAGACCAGACACTAAGCTCAGTCTAATATTGAGTTGAGCAGAAGAGTTAATGTCAAAGCCAAGCAGAAAGGCCACCCTAAAGATGTAATGTCGACCTGAACGTATGTGAAGGGGCAAAAGTCTAGCAAGAAGACCAGCTAAATCAAGTGCTTTAAGTGTTAAGGGTTCGGACATAGGGTTGGTCAGTACTCGAACCAAAGGACGATGGTCATTAAGGGAGACATCCCAAAGTTAGAAGTAAAGAGTACAAATGAGGAACCCGAAGAAGAAGAGGTTCCTACCGAGAAAGAAAATGTCAAGAAAGAACTGATGAGGAGGATGCGTTTCTTGAGGACTTAACCAATTACTCATGGTTGTCTGATACGCTATGAGCATGGAACCCTCATGAAAGGAAGAGCAGAGAGAGAATTTTTTTCATACCACCTACAAGGTGAATGATCAGATGTATGCACTCATTATAGATAGTGGAAGTTGCACCAATGTGCCATCAGCCAATCTTGTTTCAAAATTGAAGCTGCCGGCTGTTGTACATCTTAGGTTATACAAGTTACATTGGTTAAGTGAAAAAGGAGCATTACATATCACTGAGCAAATATGCTGCCGATCACTATAGGGAATTACTTTAACCAAATCCTCTACGATATGCTGCCTATGTGCACCTCCCATGTGTTGCTAGGTAGGGCGTGGTTGTTTAATAGGAGATTTATACATGACGACTACAGGAACACGTATATGCTAGAAAAGGATGATTGGAAAATCACATTGAATACGATGCCATCGAAAGAAGTTCACAAGCTATAGACAAAACTCACTTGCAGATTGAATAAAGCTCTAGTGATGAATAGAGCCAAGCTCCAAGAAGCTATCAGTGCTAATGAGCCGACCCAATTGTTGGTCAGGCAACTATCAAAAACAAGGGTGCGAAGTGAGCTTTCCTAGGAAATCAAAGGTTTACTAGATGGCTATGTCGACCTGTACCTAGAACAGTTGCCTGAAGGGTTGCCCCCAACTTGAGGCATAGAGCACTACATTGAGTGCTGCACTACCAAATAAGCCAGCTTATCGGATGAACCTCGAGCAACCTTTTAAACTCCAACGTCAAGTCAATGAGTTATTGGAGAGAGGTTATGTGAGAGAGAGTCTTAGCCCTTGTGCCATGCCCACACTTTTAGTACTGAAGAAAGATGGAACCTAGTGGATATGTGTTGATAGCTAAGCCGTAAACAAAATCATGATCAAATACAGGTATTCGATCCCAAGGCTAGAAGATTTGTTAGATGTGCTGAGTAGAGCCAAGATTTTTAGAAAGATCGATCTCAAGTTTGGTTACCATCAAATCCGCATGAGGCCAAGAGATAAGTGGAAGACTGTGTTCAAGACTCGACATGGACTTTAGGAGTGGATGGTCATGCCCTTTGGCTTGTCAAATGCCCCAAGCACTTTCATGAGACTTATGAACCATGTGCTGCAACATCTCATAGGGGTGTGTCATGGTGTAATTTGACGACATCTTGGTTAACAGTACCGACATGCTGAGTCACTGTAAACATCTTAAATCCATCCTGGACGTCCTTCGTGCTGAGAGACTATTCGACAACTTAAAGAAGTATTGCTTCTACTAGGAGGAAGTGGTATTCTTGGGGTATGTAGTCAGTAGAGGAGGCTTGCGAATCGATGATAAGAAGATCAAAGCAATTGTTGAGTAGCCAACTCTTACTACTTGTGCCAATGTAAGAAGTTTCCATGGACTGGCTTTGTCTTACAGAAGGTTTGTCAAGAATTTTAGCACCATCACCACATTACTTACTGAGCTTAAAAAGAAGAATGTAAACTTCCGATAAGGAGAAAGGGAGGAGAAGAGTTTTGCTGACATAAAAGAAAGATTGACCTCCACCCTAGTGTTAGTACTACCTAACTTTGACAAAATTTTTCAACTGGAATGTAATGCATCGGGTGTTAGAATAGACATTGTCCTGATGCAGGAAGGCCGACCAATTGCCTTCTACAGTAAGAAGCTCTGAGGATCACAGCTAAACTACTCCGTATATGATAAGGAACTTTTGGCACTAATTCGAGCAATGCAAGTGTGGCAACATTATTTATTGCTAAGAGAATTTATCATATATACTGACCATGAATCGTTGAGGTACCTTCGATGCCAGATTAAGTTGTTGAAGTAGTAAGCGAGATGGGTTGAATTCCTCGAAGGGTTTAATTTTGTGATAAAGTACAAGTAAGGACAAAGCAACGTAGTTGCAAATCCTCTTTCGAGGAGACATGCACTCTTATCAAAACTTCAGATCAGGCTGTTTGGTTTTGTAAGTATCAAAGAATAGTATTTCGAGGATCCACAGTTTCAATCAATAATTTTGCGATGCATCAATGGGATGACAGTGGACGAGTATTTTGTAGAGGATAGCTATCTGTTCCAAGGAGGGAGACTGTGCATGTTAACTTGTTCCCTACAGGAATTATTAATCAGGGAAGCCCACAGTAGAGGGCTCTTCAAACACTTTGGAGAGAGGAGGGCCTATGAACTATTGAATGGCTAATTCTTTTAGCCGATAATGCGAAGAGATGTGCACCAAGTTATAGAAAGCTGTACAGTGTGCAAAAAGGCCAAGTGTTGAGCCGAACAAAGGAAAGTAATGCCCCTACCTATTCCAACGAGGCCGTGGACTGAACTGAGTATGGACTTTGTTCTTAAACTACTGTCAACTGCTAAAGGCAAAGATTCTGTAATGGTCATCATAGATCGGTTCAATAAGATGGTATACTTCGTGCCCTGCACCAAAACTAATGATACTTCAGCTATTACTTCTCTTTTCTTATAGGAGATTGTGCGGATACACGGCGTGCCAAAGAGTATAATCTCTAACAGGAAGCCAAAGTTCTTAAGCCATTTCTAGAGGACCCTGTAGCATTAACTAAGAACCAAATTACTCTTCAATACCTCATGTTATCTCCAAACTAACATCCAAACAGAGGTGGTTAATCATACTTTGGGGTCACTACTTCGAGTTGTAGTAGGTAAGAACTTAGTTGATTGGGATGTCTACTTACCAGTGATCGAATTCGCCTATAACCAAACCGTACATGATACCACTAAGCAGACTCCCTTCAAGGTGGTCTATGGATTAAATATCGAGTTGCCCCTTAACCATGCCCATGTACCAACACCCGCGTAAGACGACCCTGATGCTTCGACCAGAGCATAATCTCTTCAACACATCTATGATAAGGTCACTTGGCATATTGACCAAGCTACTAGAAGAATGCAAGAAAGGACTAAGGGTAGGTCAACCAAACAATTTCAACTAGGAGACTTAGTATGGCTATACTTTAGCAAGGAACAATTCTCGAATAAGAGGAAGAACAAATTATTTACAAAAGTGAAAGGGCCTTTTAGAATCCTCTAGAAAATCAGTGACAACGGCTACAAGTTAGAATTACTTGAAGACTATGGGGTTTCTTACGCCTTCAACATTGCCAACCTCAGTCCATATTACCCTGACGGAGAACTGAGTGAACACCATTTAGATTTGATCCTAAATCTAAAACAACCTAGAAGGAGTGATAAGAATCAAGGTACGGGACCTCTAACCCATAGCCGAGCCCGAGGATTAAAGGGGCTGGCACAACATATCCTTATGTTTTAACCAACTCCTGCTGAAGTTGAATACTTCCTTGCTAAGTCACCTTTAATGCCATGCCGTATGACCGCCCATTATTCTGTGTTATGCCGAGTTGATGATTACTCTAATGCCGAGCTAACCAATCACTCAGCATCATCCTTACCGAGAAGCTGAGGGATAAAGAATCGGGACTAACTAGGCCATCTTTGCTTGGATAAGCCTACCTGTCCGTACTTTTTGTCCACATCCCCTAACTACCTTACTAATGCAGCATCGCTACGTATACAGTATCGTATGGAGAATCTGTAGCACCAATGATTGTTTTCCTTATATATTCACTTTTACTCTTTTGTATCATATACATTGCTTCTTTAGGAAATGTCCTTTTTGTCTTTTTCCTTTTGGGCAAGTTGTCCTAACTTACGGGTATAAATACCTTTGTACTTGTAACTGTAACTCATCAGATTACCTTCAATACATTTAAGTACTTTCTTCCTTCCGTAAATACCACTTGTTTACTCTTAGCATCACTCTTAGCATCACTCTTATCCTTTCCCTTAAGCAAGGTTAGGTGGCGAGTAACCTTACTAGATCAATTCGTACGTTATATTGAATTGTGTCGTAAGTCATTGGAAGTTCCATTAGTGCGTCATATCCTCTAGAGTTGTTCGTAAGTTTTTGTTTACTGTTTCATTCATCTTTGTCACTCTTTTCATATCTTTCCCCATTGTCGAGTCTGATTTCTCGATTTCTTTTATTTAAAATTGATTTCCATTTCTTGATTAATACTAAACCCTAATCCATTTAATATTAATTCTCGATTAAAGAAATTGAGAAATTTCGGTTTTTTTATTGAAAAAAAAAATTTGGAGTCGCCACCCAACCGAAGTTGGGAAAAAAAAAAGAAATTGTATCCAATTGAGTAGATTAATTACGATTTGGTTACTGGTCTTTGATTTCAATTTGAATGAAAAACTAAAGTGTTCCGAGTTCGGGGGCTAACCTATTAAATCCTAACGGGTACCACTATCTATTTACTGAAATTAGGATTATTCTTCTAATTATAATATTTAAAAAATGAGTAAATAAATAAATAAAATCAAAAGAGAGAAGAAAAAAGGAACCTAAGTTTCTATATATTTTATCATCGCCCCGAAGGTGTCTACATACTCGCTAGCCGGGATCAGATGATCATAGTTCTTCTCAAAAAAATCTTTAATATGTTGATTTATTTTAATTTTTGAAAACCGACTGAATTTACATTGTTACTAATCTAGTTTATTCAAATAAAACCTAAAAGGGTCCTAACTTCTAGAGTGTTTTTGTTTTAAAAAATGCTCTAATAATCTTATTTTTAAAAAGGGTCTTTTATTAATTTTTACTTAAAGAAAAAAAACAACTCTCTATGTAACAAATCTTTAAATAAAACCAAATCTTAAAAAAAATGACCAATCCTAATAATCCCTAAACTAATATATACAACTATCTATCAAAATAAATTTATTTCATATAATACACTTGTATAAGAACTAATACAAAAATTCCTAAACTAACATATACATATATTATATACTATGTTAACTAATAAAATATAATTACTATAATAACATATATCGATAATAAAAACCAATCTTAACAATCCCTTATCTAATATATATATGTCTTTATATCTATATTACTACTTATTAAATAAACATTCACTTAAATCAATATAATATACTTAATCTATATTACAAAGAAAACTAATGACATATACTTATGTATTACTAAAGTCTTAACAAAATAATAATATAATATGATAATAATAAATCAGAAATAATAAAAAAAATTAGACAGAAGCTGAACCTGATTGTAGAGCTACAGTACAGTGAAGAAACTATGTACTTGCGCGTGCAGCGAGTCTTGGTGGTGGAATCGAGAGTGGCTTCAACGATTGCTGCAGTGATCCTATTTGTTGATCATGAGTGCTATAGCACTTGTGGATAGCGGGAAGTGATCGTGGCAAGGGCGTGCGTATGCTACTGGACAGCGATCGTATTGCGGTGGCATCGTTGGCATGTGGATTGTATGGTATAGCAACGGCCTATTAGTGATCGCATGAAACTCTAGTTGATGGAGTTGTGTGCCACGTATGTTTCTTTATTAAATCGATTGCAACATGTTTGGTGAAGCTCCAAGTTATACATGAATGGATGATACCCGATTGAAAAAGCTCCGCCACCAACGATATAAAAATTATTCCAGTGATGGTAATTACTCCACAATCGAAAGATAGGATGTGCATTATTCTTTTTTTTTTTTTTTTGGAGTTCCTTTCTTTTCTCGAGTCTTTTGTCCCCTTTTAACTAATCCTAAAATTCGTTTGTGACTTCTTTGCAGCTATGGAAAAACTAGAAAAAAAAATTAGTTATCCAAATCTTTTTTTTTTTTTTTGGTTGTGGCATTAACTTGTGTTTATAAAGTCCAAATCAAATCCTATCAAAACATATCTATTGTATCTAATTAATTTATTAAATTAAATCCAAATTAATTCAAATCCAATTTAATAAAATCAAACTAGATTTAAATGATCTTAATTAGATATGAATCTCGTTTATTTCTCTCGCTCTTGTGAAATATAGAAAAATAAAAGACATAGATGCTTGACGAGACTCAAACCCAAGACCTCAATTTAAATCCAATCCAATACTTCAATGCTTATCCGTTAGGCTATTGGCCTGTACCTTGATATTTAGTACAGTTAAATTGTACTTAAACCACGTGACTCTCTAAAATAATAATTTGTACTAAACTAAAACTAAAACTAAAACTAAAGCTATTTGTTCCTAATATAAATTACTTCCTAAAAATCTATGAAAATTTTTTATAATTTTTCCTTTTCTCATTTTTATGGTATTTTCATCATTTGTTAATTTTTATTATTTTTATCTTTTATTAATTTTTCTTATTTTTTATTACTATTTTTATTTTTGAATTAGGACCCTTTTTATTAAAAAAATAAAAAATCAAGAATTAGGATTACGGAGGAGCAAAAATTAGGTATCTACACCCATTAATCCTTTTTCGAGTTTTCTGTAAGCTTAGACCCATCTAGCGACTGGCCTTATCTGTTCTTAGTCACGGTTCACACCAGGGCTTCTCCATCATAGTTCTTCTTTTCTTTAGTTTTAAATGTCTTTATTTTATTAACTTAGTAAATCATTGTTGAACCCTATGTTTAAAGTGTGATCTTTATTATGAAATTCAATCTATGATTTTACTTTTTGCAATCTAGTTATACCATTTTTATTGTTGTTAGACTAATATTATCTAAGATATTAATTTAACATATGAATTTATTATAGATTTGGGAGGCCTGTAGTGAATAGACAGGTGTAATTAGAAGAGATTAGGTGTTTAATTTTTTTGGATTAGGGTGACTTAATAGTGGGATCTAAAGGCTTCGTGCAATTTGAAGCACTTTATTCAAAAGTGATTCGAGTAAAGAGAGTTCCAAGGTTAAGAACTAGCTAGAGACACAAGTTCGGCTAATTTTGAATCTCATTTCCATTGGAATAGGGTCAGTAATCTCTATGGTCCAATATAGTAATTGAGATTATATGATCCCCTATAATAAGGTAGTAAACAACAAATTAAGACTTACTAAGGGATATGTCTTTTTCTTTATTAATTAATTTATATTAATTTTCATTTAGCTTTTTAGTTGTTTAATTATTTCATTATTCCATTATTAGTTAATTGTCTTTAATTGATTTCTTTGTCTTTAGTTTAATATCTTATTTTATTGCAATTTTTATTTTATGACTTTAATTTATTCTATTAAATCTTCTATGGTTATAAGTCAGGTAATTGATTAATCTAAAACGGTAGAGTTACTTAAAATAATTAGATATACTCATATAACTGGTTCCTCGTAGGATCAACACTAGAATTCAAAATTCATTTTAATCTATACTATAACTTAACTATATACACTTACCCAATAGAGCAGTGTACACCCCATTGGTCCCTTTAGTTAGCTTTGCTTTAATAGCTAGCTTGTATTTCAAGCCCTCTTTGATATTATAGACTTGATCTCTTCTCAACACTTTCAAATAAAGCAATCTCACTAACCATTGATCTACTCAATATATCTTAATACTTAATGAGGTCGAATACTTAGCCTTTAGATGGGTTTTCGATGGAACCATCTTAAAAATGTTTGTAGAAGGTCCTAACATAATCACACTATAAGGAGATGGATAATCCATAATCACAAATTCAACGAATTAATCTGCAACATTTTCTTCATATGTAAGTTATAGTGGGAATGCAACAACTCCCACTAGATTAGTTGGTTGTTGAACCTATGCAAATTGTATTTATAAGGCTTTACCTTACAATTTCACTCTAAGAGCATTTAGTTGAATGCATGCTTAAAAATAATATGGGTAGAGCTCTTAGGATCTACAATGATCTCCCTTACTTCAAACTCAACAACAATCATGCTAATAACCAATGCATCATCGTATAGGAACTAAATCCTAACCAAATCATTATAAAAAAGGCTCATTGTATCATCAACTTTGAGCTTCTTACCTTAGACACCCAGAACATGTTCTCTTATGGTACTTACCAAGCTCAATGTGTTCAGTGTATTCCCCTCTTGTGGTCCTCCAATGATGATATTAATGACACCATTGTGAGCTTTGTCATTGTTATTGTTTGCCGGCACGTCAACTTAGTTGTCCTCATTTCCAATAGGTCGGTCATTATTGAACATTCTCCTCTAAGTAGGTTACTCTATAGTATCTTTAGGTTGAGCAATGAATTTCTTAAAATATTCTCCCTAGATTGCGTCTTCTAATGCATTTCTTTTACTGAATGAACTCATTAGTATTATGACCTCTATTACGATAAAAATTGCATACTTATTAAAGCTCTTCCTTATTGGATTTCCTCACATTCTTTCTAGCTAAGCCAAAAAGCCCTAATTACTTACCTCCATTAGAATGTTCGACATAGTTTGGTTTAAAGGGGTATGTGTAGTGTAAGAGGGATTAGATGTTTCGAATCTCTTGAACTACTCTTATCAGGTTAGTCCCTTCTTTCAATCTAGCATCCTAGCTAGTCCTTCACAACGATTCTTTCCTAATCTATCCTCTTATCGGATTTCTCCTTCTTTAAATCTCTTCATGATTACAAATGGCCTTCTTATTGAATAAATTTCTTGGCTTTCTACTAGAACTTATCCAAAGAGATAGATAGGTGCCTTACAAGGGATTTAAACAAGTTAAACCTACCCCTAACCCCCAACTCTTCTACAGAATGTATGTAGAGCTACATCTTGTCGTAGTTTGGTATCTAAATCATTACTTGATTGAAATGATGCACATAATCTCGAATACTTTCATCCAGCTTCTATCTAATGGAGGTTAAAAGGGAAGAACCTTTAGCTAATAGGTTACTATAGATATCTCATTTTTGCTGTTTTATTTTAGTATTTTTATTAAGCTAAGTTAAAGAAAAAGAAAAATAATAAAAAATATATAAAAATAAGAAAATTAAAAAATATAATAAATAAAAAATAAAGTGTCAAGTTGAGTCGAGCTGTTTAGGGTTAAATTAGATAATGGTGAATGTTCAATTTAATGAATTCTAAGTCATTAAAGGATGGGGCTTCATTAAGATTTTTTAGTTCAATCCGATATAAAATTAATTTTTATCTAACTTATATTAAGCTAAAGTAGACTTAGGATTTATTAAATGGATTATTGGGCTAAATCAAGTTTGACAAAGTCAAGAAGCCCAAATCAAAATAAGATTTCTAGAATCTTTTATGAATCTTCAATAAATCCAAAATTCAGTATGATTGTATCCTCCGTATTTGAGATTGTTATCATATCTTTTGTATTTAGGATTTTTTGAGATTAAATCTATATAAAAAAAAGATTTAAAAGATTTGATTATGTAGCTTATAAATAGTGATTCAATTGTGAAATTTTTAGATGTTTTTTCTCACAAATCACCAACACAATTACCTCACTCACTAACCATTCACTTGCCAACACAATTGCCTTACTTACTATCCCATACACACTAGCACCTATACGAACACTACACTTATCAACCCACACTTGCTTGACATGCCACTCTACTGCACATAAAGAACATGCACACTGCCTGACACTCATTTATTACAATATAGCAACACCTACACACATGAACACTCACTTAACTGACACATACAGCACTTTACACACACATCATTGACATGCACATTGATTGCACATACGACCTGCACTCACTAAACTTGTATACTAGACTCACTCATTGATTCTATACCTTACACACACTCATGCATCAAATAGTATCCCTCGCCATACACTCGTGCACTAAACATTGCTACATGTCGTCCACACTGCTGTACATTATCCACACATGCTACATTGCTATCCAACTCACTCTTTGCACACATCGAGTAATACACTATCCACATCTATACACGTCTAGCCGAACATAGCTGTGCTTTGCACTGAAACATGCCAAACACATCCATGATACACTGATCAGCAACACAAGCACTTATAGCCACGCATTATCCATTATCCACTGTCCAAGCATGACTAATTATGCGATAATTTATGGTGCATATCTATGATCACAATCAGTTCACAACACAAACACACCAATCATGCACGACTTAACTCATTTAGGTAAAAATCATTATTCTATTTAATTTTTTTATTAGTTAATTCAATTTATTTACTAATTTATTTCCTTTAGTACAAGTTCTTTATTGTATATATTTTTTAATAATTGTCATATCGTTTGCTATTTTTTTAGATAATTTGAATTATTTTTATTAATTTACTTAAATTGCATTTTATGAAAAATCACATTTCTTTCCTCCGAGATCTATATCTTCGAAGAAAATACATATCTTAATATATCTTACATGTAGAATTCAAGAAAGATATTTTTTTGACATGTAGTGATTTTTTTAAAAAATAATAAAAAATCTTAACTGGAGTTTTTAAAAAGATTTAGTTAGTTAGGTTTTTTAAAAATAGATTCATGAAATTAAATTTTTTAGGGTTTCTTAAAAAATAATAATAAATGGTTAAATAAATGTAAATCTAGCTTAATTTTCAAATCTAAAAAGAATCCACATACTAAATATTTTCTAAAAGAATTATATTGGTTTAATGTTGACTAGCGGATACGTAGGTATTTTCTAGGCAATCATATATATAAAGTAAAAGAAAATTTTTTCTTTTTCTTGAAAATTCATAATAATAAATGTATTTTAGTTATATTTTACATATTTGTATATATCTTAGTATTTTTTTAAAAAATTATAAAAAACAAAGCCCATTAATTTTTTTTATTTTTTACATAATGACTTAGTCTTAATAGGTTAACTCCTGAACTTATTTTTTTTAGATAATTTTCTAAAATTATTATTTTTTTTTAGAAAATCCATGAATTAGTGACAAAATTAAGGTTTTCCCATCCGAAAATATTAATTTCATTTTTTACCAGTTCAACTAGTTGGCAACTCTAATTTTTTTTTTAAATATTTTTCAAAACATTTTTTTAGAAAAAATGTTTCCTTAATTTAATGTTAAGTAATTTATATTAAGTGAGTCAAGTTTAATATAAGTTAAATTAAGGAAAACGAAATAGGGCTTGGTAGAATTGGCGACTTCACTGGGGAAGCCGATAGGCTAGCCATGTAGAAAATAAAAAATTAGTTAATAGGCTTTCATTTTTTATTTCTTTTTATCTATACATTGTAAAATAGTTGTACTAACTAGTTTTTTAGTGATGCTGCCTTAAGGGAAAAAAACCCAGCCCAATCGGGCCTTATTAGGGATTTAGGGGGGTTTTATTTATTAATAAACACTTGCATGCTTAGATGTGGTTAGATTTGGGCCACCTTAGTAACTTACGATGGGCCATCATTGTGTAACCCTCAAGTTGCTAGGGTCTTTACCCTTGCCGGCGGTGATAAGTGAGCCCATTTAGGCTTTGATGTAGCCTATTAGGTTTTTCTTCGGAAATCCTTGAAGTTACAAAGCCTGAAACTGGTAAACCTCACACTCTTACATCATTCTTTTAGGAAAAGGGGTAGCCATTTTTTAAATTTTAGGAAAAGTCTAATTAATCTACAGTCGGTTCAGCATTCTTTTTTTTTTTTAAAGGTAGAAATTAAAAATTAGCAACCCTTATATATAAGTGTTCACGAGCTTCATTTTTTTTAAATCCTATTTCGATCCACTTATATATAAGGATACTCTTCGATCGTAGGTTCATAATAATTCTTATTATTTATTAATGACTAACCCCATTGCATTATACGCATGTGTAGTATGTTACATCACATTTATTTTATATGTTATCTTATGTAATATATGTGAGTATCATAGATTTTATTTTATTTTATGAATAATAGGTTGTATAACATAACATTTAATATATAAGGCTCAAAATCATTAGTATTCCTCCTATATCCAATGTAAAAAAAAAAAAACCTTCAATATTAACTTGTAAATTTTTTAGGCATGTAATTATGGAAGTTAGCTATAGTAAAGATTATTATGAAATTATCATTTTTCAATGCTTTTGAACAATTTTTTTTTTTTAAAAAGTAAATTTCAAAATGATATTTTAGGATCAAAAATCAATTTCATAATAATTATTTACTTGGTCGATTTTTATTGTAATGCTCTATATGTACCATACTGTTATAAACTAACAAAATACAAAAAAAAAATCAGAAAATAGAAAAAAAAAAAGATTTAACCATTAAATTTCCATTGTGAATTATTTTCCATCTTAAGGTCATTGATCTTGTTAGTGTCTAAATTCTTATTCTTCATGTTTAGCCCTTAAGTTGTCATGGTCCTAATAAAGCTTTCTCTATAAGTCGACACCCTTATGTCATCTTTTAAAAAGTTTCTCATTGTAAAATAATTTTTGCTTCTCTATATCATCCTTATAATATAATTTTCATCCTATGTCCTCAATTGCCAATCCTAATGGTTCCATTTTTTTTTTAACCTTCTATCTATATAATATGTTTGGATTCGTTAATGTCAGTATTAGGTTATCTATAACATAAAATCAACATTGATTTTTTTTTCTTCAATAAAAGTTTCTAAAAAAAAAAAGAAGAAGAAAGAATGGTTTTCAAAATTAAGAACTCGATTTAAAAAAAAAAAAACGAAATGCGGTGTTGTTAACAAGAAGGGATTCTTGCATGATTTGAAAGATTTCTTTTTAGGTGATTTGGCCCAACTTGAAGTCCATAGTCACTCATTGTCAAAACCAAGATGCCTGAAGCTTTTAAATAAAAAATAGCTATAGCTAAAGGGGTTCTAAGCAAGCATGCAAAGAAGTCGAGACCATGGCCCATACCAAAGCCCAAGGGCCTATTGACATACTATTTGAAGCAAAAAAGTCTAAAGAGTTACTGGTTCATGAGCTTAACAATAACAGCAAAGGCTTGGGGAGGAATTGGATCAGAAATTGATGAAGATGGAAGAAGAAATCTTTTAGAAAATTGAAGAGAAAATGAGAGTTTACAAGGATCATGATGTGCAAAGTAATTTGGGCTTGAGCAATGTTTGCGCTTTTGAATACCACGAGTCACCTATGAAGTTTAAGGTACCAAATTTCGACAAGTATGATGGAACAAGTTGTCCTAAACTTCACCTCAGGTTTTATGTTCACAAGATGGCCCAATTCTCTAAACATGAGCAGTCGATGATTCAAATTTTCCAAGATAGCTTAATTGGGTTGGTGTTGATTTGGTATGCCCAACAAGACTTAATTATGCTTGATACTTGAGATAAGCTAGCTCGATCCTTTTATCAATAGGATAAGTTCAATGAAGAAATGGCTCCTTCCCTGATGGATTTAAATAACATAAAAATGAAGTTGACCGAGTCCTTTAAGGAATATGCCGAAAGATGGAAATCTATAGCTGCTCAAGCTACAGTACAATTGCTAGAAAATGAATTGATCAACATATTCATTCGCACATTAGGTGAACCTTATTATAATCACCTCTTGGGCTATACCGCTTCTATGTTTGCAGATGTAGTTATAGCTAGTAATCACATCAAAGATGTTATTAGAGTAGGGAGATTGATAGGGAAGGGATCAGCTTCATTGGATTCAGAAGCCACTGTGAACATTACAATGTCCTATGATAGGAATTGGCCTCCAACTATATCCAAGCCGAGGTAGACCTTCCCAAGGTTGAGGCTTATCAATGCCTGTTGAGGTAGAACTAAAGCTAAAAGGACGAGAGGTAGGAAGATAAACACTCGGCATCAAGTTTGTCATCAGCCAAGGTGCTAAGATACCACAAGACTAAGTACTCGAGACCAAAGAACCACTCGGCACAACACCAAGAGACTTATGCTGACTAATTCTAGCACTTCAAGGATTCCTTACCAAACCTATACATCCAACTATCGACCTCGTCTGATTCGGATACTACTCCTTCCAGGACATGTCGAGTAACTGCATGCTGACTTCCCTTGCAAAATGCACAATTTTGTATTCTTGTAAATGTTTTTCTTTATTTTATTTATGAGCCCAATTCTTTAGGGTTTAAGGCATTGTACATTGTTTACAATTTTGTCGCTAAGATTTAGGACTTACTATAAATGGCAACATCTGTAAACATTATAGATATATACATAGACATCAATACATAAAATCAGATAGAAAAGTATATTCCTACGATTGGAATTTTTTCCTTTTTGAACAAGGCTACTCTTGAGCTAGCATTTGTCGAATTATCGAGTATAGATTAAACTCTTTAATCTCTCCCACATTTTTATCGATCTTAACCTTGAGATTGTGGCGAACCCTTTCATTTGAACCAATTAGTGAGTTGCATTTAGCCTTCATTTGAATCCCGAGCAACATTTAGCATTCGTAAGTTATATCAAACCCTATTTTTGAGCTTGAACCCCTGATTGTGTTTATGTCTTGATGCGTGATATCCATTCACATTCACCGTTGAAACCAGCTATCTCACTTCCTATCAGTCAAACCCATTCGACCTATTTTGGCTTTTTTGAGATTCGCTATTGTTTCATTGATCCTCATCATCCTATCTAATGATACGTAAACCTAGTACCCTAAGCACTGGTCTAAAGCTCATGGAAAATAAGATAAGCCAGAAATCACCTAGAAGGAGGTTCACTCATATCCCGATTCTTATGTCTCGGGTCTATCGCCACTTAAAAGAAAAGGGTTTGCTACATCCCAAGACTTCAACACCAACACATAGACCTTAGAAATATGATCCTAATGCACAATGTGAGTACCACATGGGTCAGTAGGGGCATGCTACAGACCATTGTTGGGAGTTGAAGAATAAAGTCTAAGATTTGATTGATGAAAAATTGGTCCAATTGGACTTTGTTAGGGATCCAAATCCTAAATTCTACATAGAGCCCAGTATCAATACGATACAAGGATTGGAAAAAAAATGCTAGAAACGGGTTTGAATGGTCAAGTCCAGGAGATATGTTACTACCATAATTTGAAAAACAAAGTTTACTGCCCTAGAAGAAAAGTTGGATATATTAGAAGAGAGACTCACGGGTACAGAAATGGAAATAGGTTATGTGCTCAAACAGCTTGAAAACCTACATCCTAATACGAATAGGACATCATAGCTAAAGCATGAGGATGAATCAAGGAAAGAGAAGTCAGGAGCGAATGTACCAATTGGGAAAGCTTAGAATCAAGGTAAACCCATCCACAACAAGAGGAGGCGACTTATACAGTTCAAAATTCCAATGGTCGAAGTGTTCAAGTAATTGAGAGATGTAGGACTACTAATATATGAAAACCCAAAAAAGAAATACAAGCCAAGGAATCATGACCCCAACAAATGGTGTGGATATCATGTAGACTAGGTGGGGCATACCATAGAAGATTGCTGGAAACTAAAGCATAAGGTACAAGATTTGATTGATGCTAAGGTTATTCAACCAAATTTTCTAAAGACTAATGGATCTATGAGCAGTGGTATCCCTAACCTAGGGGCATCAAACAAACAACCTCCAACATCGGGTATTGAGGGTTTACTACTACCATCTGACCAGGTGGCTCACCATTTGAAGCAGTTAGGTATATCTTCAAGAGATTAATTCAATTAAATGGGCTAAGTTCAAAGAAGTGATAGAAATGGGGACAAGAAGTGGAAAAGAGTTTTAATTCCTATATTTATTTCTTTTTAAAATAATCTTTCACTCTGAAGATAAGATTTATTTGAATAAAGTGTTTTTCTTGTGCATTTTGTTTTTCTATGATGTGCATTTAGCTAAGCTCAATAAGGGCATGTCATTAGCCCTTCATTAATGAAATACTTCTTGCAAAACTTAAGACAAGTGAAAATAGGTGAAGTAAATGTGAACTCAGAACTTAAAATTTTCTACCTAAGGGAATGGTAACTCATTAATTGAAAGGTTTATGATAAAAAGAGGCAAACCATATCTGAAACACTAACCCTAAACATATATGAGAGAGGAATGTCACAATGTGAGTACTTATGCTCATTCCTTAAAGGAGGTCAGTCTTAAACTTGGTACACATGTCAAAATGATGTTAGGCATTCATTTTATCATCCCTAAACACAATTATCCCTTAAAAACCCATTTGAACCTTTAGGAGATTTTTTTTAAAATTAACCTTACCAAGAACCACCTTACACCGCGACAATTAGGAGGTTAGGGTCATCAATTTGGAGAAAAGGAGTAGACTAATATGTACTTTCCTTAGTTTTACCAATTCATGAGAAAATATTGTCATAAATAATTTAATTTCTTTAAGATGAAAAAGAGTTTCAAATCATATACACCTCACTTAAGCTTATATACTCATTTAAACACCTCAAGCCCACAAACTTTTCTTAAACACTCCATGCCATATACACTTCTCCCAAGCTTATACTCTTTGAACCTATGGTTTTAATGCTTTGAATCCCATCGCAAAAACTCAACAAGGGAAGGTGATCACCTTGACCAAAAAAAAACAAAGAGAGAGAGAAAAAGAAAAGAAAAAAAGGAGAAAAAAGAAAGAAAAAGAAGAAAAAAGTGAAAAAGAGAAAAATTGAAAATATTAGTAAGGTGATCACCTTCAAAGATGAGCTAAATTGCTAATAAGCCTATGGTCAAAACTTCTAAAGGATATACAAAAGGCTAAACATTTTAAATTCCTAAGCCCAAAAGGAAAGCCCTCACTTTATGAGCCCACCCACTTTATCACCCTTGATGAAACTCTTTAGACCAAAGAAATAGATTTATCCTAAACAATAATTGCTCATGAAATTAAGGTAAGCTCATGTTTAGGTTCTCTTAGTTTCTTGGCTTGTAGACCCTAGATGAATTGTATATAATTTCTTTAAATTTGGTTGAAGCACATTGATAGCCATTTACAAAAGCCTTACATTGCAAACCCATAAAAGACCTGATTGATTGACCAAAATGTACCACTTACAAAATAGGCTACAATTTTTTGAATTGATGTTGAGAGTGACAACAGACCTATTAGAGTACAAGGAAGTCCTATTTGGCTGAACATTTCTAGTAATGATATTTATCCCCTTAGTGGAAAATTAAAGAACAGTTAGGTGTTTTCTTAAAGATATGAATGGTCATTTATCCTAAGCTTGAAATTAGTACTTCAAGGGATTGTAAGAACCATGAATTATGCTCTAAGAAAAAACATTGAAAGAATGAGTGATCAATGGGCAAGGTGCAAGTTAGCCCCTTATTTGTGATCTTTAGGGTCTTCAAGACTTTCTTACTTATTAGCAACATAACTTTCAATCAAAAAGTGTTTTTTAAATTTCTTGAAAAAAGAAGAAAAAAATAGAAAAAAGAAAAAAGTTTTCAAAAGGGAAATGAACCTTTTTCAAAAATTGTCAAGAGAGATTTCTTAAAAAGAAAAAGTCAAAATTTTCAAAGAATCATCAAAATCCCTCAAACTCAAATCTCAGATTATTTTGTCAAAACTCATCAAAGTCCTTAAAATTCATGGATTGCTTACCCTTTAATGCGATGTTTAATCTTGGATCGCTTGCTTATAAGAGCGTCATCCAATCCTTTTTAGGATCGCTTGCTTAGAGGAGCGTTGTCCTATCCTTAGTTAGGTCTCTTGTTCAGAAGAGCGTTGTCCAATCCTTTTTAGGATCGCCTGCTTAGTGGAGCCCTACCCTATTCCTTGTTGGATTGCTTGCTCATAGGAGTGCTATCCTATCTAGTCCTTTACTATGATCGCTTGCTCAGAAGAGCATTGTCTTATCCTTAATTAGGTCGCTTGCTCAGTAAAGTACCATTTAATCCTTTCTAGGATCGCTTGCTCAAAGGAGCACTATTTTATCTAATATTTTTAAGAATTGCTTGCTCAAATGAGCGTCATCCTATTCTTTGTTGGATCGCTTACTTAGTGGAGCACTATCCAATCCTTTCTAGGATTACTTACTCAAAGGAGCGCTATCTTATTTTTAATTAGGTTGCCTGCTCAATAGAGCGTTATCCAGTTCTTTCTCAGATCGCTTGCTTATAGGAGCGTTATCCTACCTAGTCCAATCATTTTTTGGATCGCCTGCTTATAAGAGTACCATCCAGTCCTTTCTAGAAATGCTTACTTAAAAGAGCGCCATCCAGTCATGTAAAAGAATGCCTGCTCATGAGAGTGCTGTCTCGTTTTTTCTTTAATAGAATGTCATCATATCTTATCTTCGAAAGATCTATCCTTTTGAGCAACTCATCTTAAAAGAGATCTATACTCTTAAGGATACTTGACCTATCAAGTCAAGACCTAATTTACTTGGCAATTAAAGTCTTGACCTTACTAATTAAAGCAAGGACACAAAAATGAGTATCTCTTTATCTTTGTAACAAAGTTTTAATTAAACTTTACTATAAAGAGAGGTAGTTGTAGACACCCTATTTTTACCATTTTATTTTAGTATTTTTATTAAGCTAGGTTAAAGAAGAAGAAAAAGAAAAAATGAAAAAAAATAATACATAAAAAACGAAAATTAAAATTATATCATAAAAATAATAAATGAAAAATAAAGTGTCAAATTGTATCGAGTCAAGTTGTAGCGAGTCAAGTCTAATTAAGTTATTTAAGGTCAAATCAAATAATGGTGAACGTTCAATTTAATGAATTATAAGTCGTTAAAGGATAAGGCTTCATTAAGATATTATAGTTTAGTCCAATATAAAATGAATTTTTATATAACTTATATTGGGTTAAAATAGACTTACGATTTATTAAATAGATTATTGGCCTAAATCAAGTTGGGCTGAGTCGGACCCAAAAATAGAAAGCCTAAATCAAAATAAGATTTATAGAATCTTCGATGAATCTTTAATAAATCCAAAATCGGGTACAATTGTATCTTCCGTATCTGAGATTTGTTATCATATCTAGGATTTGTGGGGATTAAATTTATATCAAAAAAAGATTCAAAAGATTTGATTATGTGGCTTATAAATAGTGATTCGACTGTGAAATTTTTAGAAGTTTTTTCTCACAAATCGCCAACACAATTGCCTCACTCACTGACCATTCACTCATCAACACAATTGCCTTACTTACTGAACATTCACTCGCTAACACAATTGCCTCACTCACTGTCTTATTCATGCCAGTACCTGTACAAACACTATACTCCCCAACCCATACTTACCCAACACGCCACTTTACTATACACAAAGAACACATACATTATTTGGCATTTACTGATCACGCTACAGCAATACCCACACATACGATCACTCACTTGCCTAACATATACAACACCTGATGTACACGTCACTGATACGCGCACTGATTACACATATGGCCTGGACTTACTGAACTTGCATACTGTACTCACTCATTGATTATATGCCTCTCACACACTCATGCATCGAATAGTATTCCTTACCACACACTCGTGCACCGAACATCGCTACACATCATCTATACACGCTATATTGCTATCTAACTCACACATTACACACACCAAGCAGCACACTATCTATACCGATATACACTAAGCTAAACACATCTACACTTTGCACTGATGCACACCAAACACATCTACGCCAATCACGTGATAATTTATGGTGTACGTCTATGACCACGATTAGTTTACAACACAAATACGCCAATCACATATGACTCAACTCGTTTAGATAAAAACTATTATTTTATTTAATTGTTTTTTTATTAGTTAATTCAATTTATTTACTAATTTGTTTCCTTTAGTGTAGGTTTTTTATTATATTTTTTTTAATAATCGTCATATCGTTTGCTATTTTTTTAGATAATTTGAATTTTTTGATTAATTTAGTTAAATCGTATTTTTTTTAATAAAAATTGCATTTTATGAAAAATCGCATATCTTTTCTCTAAGATCCGTAAGATAGATATCTTAGGAGAAGATACATATCTTAGTATATCTTACATGTAGGATTTAAGAAAGATATTTTTGATACATAGTGATTTTTTAAAAAAATAATGAAAAATCTTAACTAAAGTTTTCAAAACGATTTAGTTAGTTAGGTTTTTTAAAAATAGATTCGTGAAATTAGATCTTTTTAGGGATTTTTTAAAAATAATAATAAATTGCTAAATAAACATAAATCTGGCTCGATTTTCAAATCTAAAAAAAAATCTACCTACTAAGTCTTTTCTAAAAGAAACTACGTTGGTTTAATCCTGACTAGCGGATACATAAATATCTTCAGGGTAGCCATATATAAAAAATAAAAAAAAAAATTTTCTTTTTCTTGAAAATTCGTAATAAAAAATTCATTTTAGTTATGTTTTACATATTTGTATATATCTTAGTATTTTAAAAAAATAATAAAAAATAAAGCTCACTAATTTTTTTTAATTTTTTACATAGTGATTTAGTCTTAATAGATTAGCCCCTAAACTTCGGATTTTTTTTTGATAATTTTTTTAAATTATTTTTTTTAGAACATCCACTTATCATTGGCCAACTTAGGGTTTTCTCACCAAAAAACCCTAATTTCATTTTTTACCAATTTAATTCGTTGGTGACTTCAATTTTTTAAAAATATTTTTGAAAACATTTTTTTAGAAAAAATGTTTCCTTAATTTAATATCCAGTAATTTATATTAAGCGGGTTAACTTAATATAAGTTAAATTAAGAAAAACGAAATAAAGTTTAATAGAATTTAGCTAAACAATATTTGCAACACTTTTAAGTAATTTGGTCAAAAGATGTGATCACCTAGGCTTTAGTGTATGGAATCAATGACTCATAGATTTCCTTAAAGTTGAAAAGAAAACCTTGAACATGATCGCATCCTCAACTTATACAATTATATAAGAGTTATGAATGTATTCAAATGGTCATTAAGGTCCTTCTTGCCATCATATGTGTCAAATTGTGGTAATCTGACATCGAACATAGAACTTCATCAACAATTTCTTTCATGAAGGGAATTCTCTTCTTAGCTTTCTTCTCAAGCTCCTTTGCTGCATCCTTCTTGATCGATTTTTTTGATTATATTCCACTAAATCTTGTAAACCCATGTTCACAACAGTTTTTCGTACAAAAGTAGTAGTTACATGTGATTTTTTGTGATTCTGTGAAGTAAGAGCACAATCATGAGCCAAAGTTGGTGACGTACTTGCTATTTGTCATGCAACTTGCTACCTGATACCACATGGAGGTCTTATAGTAGGAGTACGAATACTTTGTGCTTGCTAATGTTTTCTTTTTTCCATTAAGGCCTTATCTTGTGCATGGTGGTGCCCTTCATGTCCTCTAGGGTGCAATGCTTAATTGCTTGCATCTTTAAAAGGCATTAAGCAAGTAGAACCCTCTCTTCTAACCTTTTCTTTGATTTTGTATTATGATATGCCTAAGAACTCAATTATCACTAAGGCTTACCGTAGACAATTAAATGGGTTCTTTAAAATATCAAAGAAAAGAAAATGAAATAGGGTTTAGTGAATTCATGAGTTGCCTTAGAAGATATGATATAAGCCCCTAAAATTGAATTTAGAACAATCGAGTTTAGATTTAGGGCCTTTAGGGAAAGTTATCCGATTGAGTCCAAATTTTACGACTAAAATAAAAAAGTTAGACGAACCGACATAGTGAAGTTAGATTTTGGAAATAATGATCCAAAATCCCAAATTTTCCCTTAGAAGTAAGATTATTTAATATAGTATTAAAATGTTCGAAACTTCTAAAATCGAGCTTGAATTGCAACGATAATTTAAAGATAAGTTAATTAAGCTTTAAAATAAGATGATATGGTATAATTTATTATATGAATATACTCATATTTTTATGAGTGTACCTAGTATAAATAATAATTTTACTTGTAAATTAACCCTAAATTACATAATTATATACATATTGTGTTGGATTTATGAAATTAACTAAGAATCATATCTTAAAAATAAAAGATATGTTATAAACATATGAGTATAGTATATACTACACACGAGATATATACATAGGATATATACTCGTACATTAATAAATAATTAAATCTTAATAAAATATACCTAAAATGTAAAAAATAATAGCAAGTCTTATCTAATTCACTCAAACTGTAGCTAGAAATCTTGGAATTCACCATAGAAAGTTGAGAAAAACTTAAGAATGCTAAATCAAAAGCAAGTTAGTAGGATTTAGTTACTTCTTACTTGCATTTATGAAGAAAAAGTAAAAAAAGAAAAAAGAAAAAGAAAAAAGGAAAAAGATCAATGAGGACAACAATCGACCCAAAAAATTATAAAAAGGACTTAACACATCACTTTGCAACTTTAGAAATAAGAAACAATTAAAGGAAATTAGGAAAAAAATGGTAGGAAAAATAGAAAGAAAATAGAAAAAACAAGAGAACCACCGTACCCTAGCTGTACCCAATCTAGATGACCACCTAACGACCAACCCAACTGGCCACCACCAATCCAAGCCGGGTTTTGGCCATCCGACATACCCCCAACTGCGGCTAGCCACTAGAGAACCTAAAAATACTAAAGTCGATTCTTTGCCCTGTCTTTCAATAAATTGTAAAAAATACCTAAGTTACCTAGAAAATTATGAAAAAAAATTATACTTTGGTTATTTTGAAAATTGTTTCATGTGATATTTTTATTTTTGAAAAATTCGTAATATTTAAAATACTTTCTTAAGAAATCTACTATTCATCCAAATTTAGAATTATAAAATAAATATACTAAATGATGTTGTTTCTACCTGAAAATTTTATTGTAGGAGGTAAATGACATATAGATAATTTCTATGTAGCCTGAATTTTTATTTGAATATTTTTAGTATTTATTGCATTTTTTGGCCTAAAAATAGCTCAAAAAAAACTGAAAATATGAATTAAATAGGAAATTATGAAATTAATTGATGAAATGAACAATTATTGATCTTTAGTGAATAATAACAACGTTGGGTCATATTGAAATTAATTTGATGTAAAAAGGATCATAATTGAGTAATTTAGGATAATTCAAGGATAAAGTCGTAAATATGAATATATAGGCGATAGGTCAAAAACTTGAAACCAAATGATAACTGAATTCCTCATATTTTTAGGAGTCTATAAAAATTTTTGGGGAATTATTTTGTAACCCGAACTATTTATTACGAATTTACTTAATAAAATGGCTTAATTTACAAGTCGAGATATATTTTTTGTAATAATAATTTAAAATGGATTAAATAGTTAAATAAAAACTATGTATGAAATTACTTATCAGATCGGATTAAAAGTGTATTTTTATTATATTTATTGATTTTTTTTATCGGGATACACTATGAATATATTAGAGTTAGATAATATTCATATTATAACGTTATGATGACAAATTAGATAAAATACAATTTAATAAAGTAAATTATGTATAATATGATAATATTCCTATAGATACGTATAACTATATTAAAAACTCGAACTATTCATTAAAAGTCGTCTTTAGGAACATAACTTGTAATACATGTCGTTAAGTCTATATAAACCCAACAATACTAATTTTATTAAAATTGGACAATCTTAGGCAATGTAACCTATAATTCTATCATATTCTAGAATGTACATATTTCAGTAACCCTACCGGAATTAAAATGTGATTTAATAAATTAAAAATACGTTTCGATACAATCGAAACGATATATAATATATAATAGTATAGGTTACATATATTACTGATAAATAACAACTTAGCTCGATATTATATATATATAACCGTTTTAGATTAAACCTTAATATTTTCATAATTAGTACAAAGACTGAAAATGGGTCTTTTGTGTAAATAGGATCTTTAAGTACAAAGACAGTTGATAAACTCGAGTCAGCAGTAGTGAGCATTTAAATAGGTAAGTTAAGATTGTGGCTTTACTACTTGTCGGGATACTGTATTAAAGTATCTAGAGACCCAAGAGTACTTTTGGCTATATTTGTAGTTAGTTGATTGTATATATGTTGTGTGTGTGTATGCTACTCAGTTGTGATAAGAGTTGAACTTCTTGGTGTGCTGTTTTGCATGTTCGCATTATTTTTATATTGTGTAAACTTATCTAGCTACCTCTAATTAAAACTAACGTCTATTAGACTAAATGAAACTGGATATGCATAACACCCATTAGGGGAAACGATTAAAAGTGTCAGGCCAAATATCAACTTCCTTCGATGAGGATAGCTGAAATAGTCATTTCCTCATCCTTAGTCAAACTAAGTAGCAGGCAAGAAGGTCGCAGTAAGAGTAGGGGATGTAATTCGAAGGCGGTCATGGGAGGATGGTATTCTTTATTGCACAAGCGTAGGTTTGGTTTGACTTAAGTTGCGATAAAACTCCTTAATCTGGGTTGGAGCGAATGTAATTTCTCTAACCTTACAGTGGATCAGATAACATTATGCAATGTTTCATTCGATTGATTACATTGCATTTCATCATAATTAATTACCTTGTTTGTGATTATATGGTACTCTTCTAACTTCATCCTACATACTGAGCTAGTTGTGCTCATATACCTATAGACTCTTTTGTAGGTATTAAGTGAGGTCAAGATATTATGATACTACCGTTCCCAAGTTAGTGTGCTGCTGTTTGGGATAGTGAGAAACGAAGAATCAACTGAACCTAGGCTTTTGACTTTTTTAAGTTTTTGAGGAAGCTAATTGGGAATTCCTTAAGACGCCACTAGTTTGCTAACTTACTATAGATATACTGTAGAACCTGTAGTTTTTAATAAACTTTGATTACAAACTTTAACTTTGGATGTGAAACGTTTGTATAAATACTGTTGTGGCACGAGATAATAGGTTGTGTAGAACAGGTATTTTGTAAAGCTTTACTATTAGTTTGGTTATTAACAAGTATTAGAATGGATGTTTCAAGTTGGTTGAGTTGTGTATACTTTATGTAAATTGTATCTATGATAGTTTACACAATGAGACTGTTATGACTCTTCCTTTTTAGGGTGTGACATATGACACACCAAATGAACACTATACAACCTAATCTCTACTTTAATATTCTATACAAAGTATAAATTAAGGTTTTTCACCATAATCCTTACTAACAGGATTGATAAGTGTAAGATAAGAGAGCATTTATAGAGAAATACTCAAAGGGTTTTTCATTAAAAAGTCATAAGCGTCATAAGTCTTCTAAAAACAAGCATAGACTATTCATACATAATGGCAATTTTGTAAATAAAATAAAGGGATGCCCTAGTGGTAGTCTCGTAAATGCAAAATAAAATATAAGGGCAATCTAGTAAATAAAACATAAGTAAGTAGTCTTGAAGTTTTGCTATCTTAGGTGAGCAGACCCGAACTAGTAGAGCAGACTTGATCCTTCTAACTAACAGACTAGAGCAAAGCAACTGATGAACTATTGAGCACTGGTCCTCCCACTCATGCACACCTCCGAGGCCTTCAATTACTCACCTAAAGAATTCTCTTTGATCAACTTGTCGAGGACGAGGTACGGTTTATAGGAGAATAGTAGAAGAACTCCTTAAGGGCTTATCTCGACCATACACTGCTTTGTTAGGCTTTAAGTTTCGAACATTATCTGCCAAATGCCAAGGCCTAAACACCGAATGCCGAGGCCCAGTGCCGAGTGCTAAGGCTGAAGACCTTAGTCATACAACACTGCACCTATCCCCGACCCCCTTTTGTGCTAAGTGTCAAAGCCCACTTGCCGAATGATGAGATATCCTTCACGTTGGCCCCTACTCTTTAGCCTACTATCTCTATTACTTCTATACGGCAATGCTTACATTTGCTGCCAGTACGAAACCAATATCTCACTGCCACCTATCCTTTCGCCTAATACTATACTATTTTTCCCTTTTTGTCATTTGTCCTATTTATCCCTTATTGTATGTACTAGAAATCTCTTTTCATGAATACCTTTTTATAATTTTCTTTATTTGTAATATTGCCCTAGGGATTTACTATAAATAGTCCCCTCTCTTTATAGCCCTAAGAAATATTACATTCCAAAGATATTTTGAATATACTTGGACCTTGCGAAGCTTTCCTCTCCAAGTCCATTTCCATACACTCTTATCTAGTCTTATTGAGTAGCTCAAAATTAGCAGCAGGTGGACCTTAGTATTAACTTATGCGTTATATCAAGTGAAGTGCCAAACCATATTATGTTTGTAGGTGAGTCATATCCTCCAAGCAGCTCCACGTTAGCTACTATATTAAGTTTGCCAACCTTACCCTTCTATTTTCTTTGATATTTCAAAAGACCCATTTGGTTCTCATCTCCCTACCTACGGTAAGCCCTAATGATAATGAGCTCCTAGGTACATCATATAATCTTGGTATTAGGAAAGTTTTAGTCAAGAAACTTTTGGAGTTAAGGGAAGTTGAGATCTTGCCTGCTGAAGTGCATATAATATTATAGGAGTATACCGACCTATTTCCTGCCAAGATGCCTAAAGGCTTACCACCTTTAAGAGGCATTGAACATTGCATTGAACTTTAACCTGGAGTAGTACTACCGAATTGACCTCCCGAACAGGCAGCCAAACTAAAGAAGTAAGTAGATGAGTTAATGGATTGAGGATATGTCTATGAAGGCATGAGCCCCTATGCCTTACTAGCTGTGCTAGTGCCGAAAAAGGACGGATCATGGAGAATGTGCATCGACAACTAAGCCATCAATAAAATTACCACTGAGTACCGATACCTGATCTTGTAACTTGATGATATGCTTGACGAGTTACATGATGCTCGTATCTTTTCTAAGATTAACCTAAAGAGTGGTTATCACCAGATCCGAATGAAGCCTAGAAATGAATGGAAAATGACCTTCAAGATAAGGGATGGTCTGTTTGAATGGATGGTGATGCCATTTAGTCTAACAAATGCACCGAGTAGTTTAATGCGGCTTATGAATTATGCAATGAGGGCACGGATTGGCAAATGTGTTATAGTTTATTTTGATGACATTCTGGTCTATAGTGCTAACCTCATTACCTATGATAAGCACTTGAGATCAATATTCAACATTCTCTATACTGAAAGATTATTCAATAATTTGAAGAAATGCATGTTCTGCCAAAGTGAGGTTATATTCCTCGGGTATGTTGTTTTAAAGGAAGGAGTACGAGTTGATGACGAGAAAGCCAAAGCTATTCTTGAGTAGCCCATGCCAACTAATGTTGTTGAGGTTAAGAGCTTCCATGTTCTGGCTTCATTCTATCGGAGATTCATTCAAGACTTCAGTTCCATAAGTGTGCCACTAATCAAACATACCAAGAAGAACTCTAAGTTTAAGTAATCGGAGAATGCTTAGAAGAGTCTTGAAGATATAAAGTCTAAATCGGCATTTGCTCTAGTACTTACCCGATTGAATTTCAAGAAAGTTATTGAGGTTGAATGTAACGCATCTAGAGTCAGCATTGGTGTTATCCTTATGCAGGAGCATCGACCCATTACCTATTTCAGCAAGAAACTCAGAGGAACTGCCCTGAATTACTCAACATATGACAAGGAATTCTATGCCCTTGTTCAAACATTGCAAAACTTGCAACATTACCTATTCTCGAGAGAATTCATCATCTACTCAAATCATGAATCTCTTAAACACCTTCGTAGGCAACAAAAACTTTCTCGACATCATGCCAAATGGGTAAAGTTCTTGGAGTCCTTCTGCTATGTCATGCAGTATAAGAAAGGTAGCACCAACACTATAGTTGATGCCTTTTCTCGTCATCATACCCTCATTGCAACAATGTAAGTTAAGGTACTTGGATTTGGCACCCTACCCGATCAGTATGAGTATGATCCTTATTTGGGCCCTTAGTGACCAAGTGTAATGTTAGAGGGGTTATAGATGGGTTCTACTTGAGTTAAGGATTCTTAATGAAGGGCAAGTAGGTCTATGTGCCAAGTGGATCGGCTAAAGGGCTACTCATTCGAGAAATTCATGCTAAAGGCTTAGCCGGCCATTTTGGAGAAAAGAAGATGGCTAAAATATTGAAAGAATATTTCTACTAGCCTAAGATAATGAAGGATATATGCTAAATTCTTAAGAGGTGTAAGGTGTATAAACATGCAAAAGGAAGGAGAGAGCAGTATAGAGAGTACACACCCCTACCTATACCTGAATATCCATGGACCAACCTAAGCATGGATTTCATGCTCAGCCTTCCTCAAACACTGAGAAGATATGACTCAATTATGGTGGTGGTCAATTGGTTCAGCAAGATTAGCTACATCATTCTCTGCTATAGAACTAACGATGCTTTATTTTTCGCTAACCTCTTTTTGTCGAAAATTGTACGACTACATGGAGTGCCCAGAAGTATTGTATCCAACCATGACTTGAAGTTTACAGGCTTCTTCTAAAGGACGACCCTATGGAAGAAGCTCAACACTAAGCTTATGTACAGTACTTCTTACCACCCTCAAATAGATGGCTAGACCGAAGTAGTAAATAGGATCATCGTAACCTCCTATGAGAAGCAGTTGGGAAGAACTTACATGATTAGGACCTATGCCTACCTGTCATTGAGTTCGCTTATAATTGATTAGCTCACAGCTTGATAAGAAGGTCACCTTTTGAGGTCATCTATGGACTTAACCTGAACTTACCTCCGGATATGGCTATCAGCCTAGCTGATTAATGGGAAAGTCAATCTAGCCTGTAGTTGGTTGAGGAATTCCAAAAGTCACATCAAAAGGTTATTGATCAATTAGCATAAACTGTAGCTTGACAAAAGGAGCAAGGAAGCCAAGGTAGGAGATGAGTAGTTTACAATCTCAGAGACCTTAGCTAGGTCTACCTCAACAAGAAGTGTTTCCTTTAAAAGAGGACAAACAAGCTTTCCCCCACATTAGACGGACCTTTTAAGATCCTTAAGCACATCAACGATAATGCATATAAGCTTAAGTTGCTTGACGGATACAGTGTATCTGCTACTTTTAATGTGGCTGACTCGATACCCTATGTACTTGATGAAGAAGAGAGCTAAGATTTGAAGGCAAATCTTCAATAACCCCAAGGAATCGATGGACTACTGACCAATGGTCCTCTCACCTATGTGTGCCTCTAAGGCCTTTAATCACTTGCTCGAAGAATTCTTTCTTATCAGCTTACTGAGGATGGGGCGCTATTTACAGGAGAATGGTGGAAGAACTCCTTAAGGACTCGTCTTAACCATATACTACTTTGTCAGGCTCCAAGTGCCAAACATTATCCATCGAGTGTCAAAGCTTAGATGCCAGGTACTGAAGTTGACCAATCGAGTGCTGAGGTTAAGGACCTTAGTCATACGGCACTACACCTCTCTTTCGGCCCCTTTTTATACCGAGTACCAAGGCCCACTTGCCGAGTGATGAGATCCTTTTCACGTCGTTCCCTACTCTTCAGCCTACTATCTCTATTACTTCTATACAACGATGCTTGTATTTGCTGCCAGTACGAAACCAATATCTTATTATTACTAATCCTTTCACTTGACACTGTACTATTTTTCTCTTTTTGTCATTTGTCCTATTTACCCCTTGTTATATGTACTAGAAATCTCTTTTCATGAATACCTTTTTGTAATTTTCTTTATTTGTAATGTTACCTTAGAGATTTACTATAAATAGTCCCCTCTCTTTGTAATAGTAAGGCATATTACATTCTAAAGATATTTTGAATATACTTGGTCCTTGCGAGACTTTCCTCTTCAAGTCCATTTCCATACACTCTTATCTAGTCTTACCGAGTAGCTCAAGATTAGTGGCAAGTGGACCTTGGTAGCTTATGCATTACATCAAGTGAAGTTCCAAGCCATATTTTGTTCGTAGGTGAGTCATATCCTCTAAGCAGCTTCACGTCAACTACTGCATTCAGTTTGTTGACCTTACCCTTCCATTTTCCTCAATACTTTGAAGGACCCATTTGGTTCTCATCTCTCTACCTACGGTAAGCCCTAATGATAATTGAGCTTCTAGGCACATCATTAATAGAGTAGAGTAAAACAACAAAGCAGAGAGAGCAAAGCAGACCTAGTAGAGTGGACAACATGGGAGTTCATGCTTGCTTAGTCGGTTCCCTTGAAAATGTTGTTGACTTGCAACTTAACATTTGCTTACTCAAAAATCCACCAGGGTTAAACACAATGTTAGGTTTTAAGATCAGATGCAAGTATTGATAATTGAAATTGTTAAAGTAGGTAATGGGCTTATAGGAATGTTTTGGCCTATAAAAAAAGAAAAAGATTAGGCAATAGGGGTACTAAGGCAACTTTGGCATTGCCACTACAAATGCCTAAGTAGAGGGAAAGATAAATAAGAGAGTAATACTATAAAATAAGCCAAAAGAGAGTATCGAAGGTTTTCGAGCTATATTTATTGATATCAGATTTCGGTTAGGGTATGATCTTGGACGAAGGTTTATGAACACTCTACAAAACGAAAAAAAGTTAGGCTAAGGGGGGTGCCTAGGTGACTCCAGCGTTGCCACTCTAACACTTAAGTCAAGTAATGTCAAAAGGATTTTGATAAAAGAAAGAGAAAAGTGTTCGAGTATCCAAAAGAACCTATCTGTTGCATTCAGACCTCCTTTTATAGTTGTAGAATCATTTTGAAAGTAGTAACAATTCCCTCTAATTCAAGCATATACACATAGTTTAAATTTTAAGACCACTCCCTGATTTTGAGGAACGTGGCTGATGTAATGGTAGCTAATGGGCAGTTATTTAGATAGGAAGGCTAACTATTTACGTCCATTATTAGAGTTTAAACCTCCTAGTACTGACCAAGTCAAGGCCAAGCCTGAAGGCAGTTGTTCCAAGCGAGAGGAAGCACATCCAACCTACTCTTGGTAAGACCTTTCTTGTTGAAGTCCATACCCAATCTTTCCATACCTAACCCTATAATCAATAGGACTTAAAGGAGGTCAAAATAAGGTAAAAAAAGGGAGATATGATTCCTAATAGGAATTAGGCTACTGGACCTTTTACCTACAGTCAAGCCTAAGGACTAGAAGGATTGGCAAGGCGAATTCTTCTACTTGAGCCAACTCCTACCAAAGTTGAGTACTTTTTTGCCGAGTCATCCTTCATGCTAAGTCGCATGACTACCTATCTTTCATAGATAGTTTGCTGAGAAACGGAGGGACGAGATAGCAACCAACCCTTATTCTGACTCATGCCTAGCCAATTACTTACTAGGCGTCACACTTGCCAAGACAATGAGAGAAAGACTCCAGACTGACTTAGCTACCCCTACTTAGACAAGCAGGTTGACCATGCTTTTTTGTTCGCATCTTCTAGTAGCTTCGCTAATACAGCATTGCTATGTATACAGAATCATGTGTAAAATCTGTTACACCAATGATTGTTTTTCTTGAATATTCATTTTTACCCTTTTGTATCTCATACAGTATTTACTTAGGAAATGCCCTTTTTGTCTTTTTCCTTTTAGGGAAATTGCCCTAACTTATGGGTATAAATACCCTTGTAATTGTAGCTGCAGAACATAGATAGATTATCAATAATACACTTAAGAATTTTCCTTCCTTGCGTAAACATTACCTGTTTACTCTCGGCATCACTATTATCCTAACCCTTGAGCAAGGCTAGGTGGAAAGTAACCTCATCGAACCGATTCATGTGTCATATCGAATTGTACCATAAGTTCTTGGAAGTTCCATTGGTACGTCATATTCTCTAGAGCTGTTCATGGGTTTTTGCTTACCCTTCATTCACATTTGCCCCTTTCGTACATTCCCCATCACTTCCTCTTTAAGCTTTTTGCAAGCTTAGACCTATCCAGTGATAAACCTTGTCTATTCTTGGTTACAGTCTGCATCAATTTCAATAAGAGATCGGAGGCAGTCTTAAGTAGCTTAGTTTGTGCTCTTAGGGAAAACGTTTATCAGCATTTGTCCCCTGACTCCTCTTGATGAACCTATAAAGAGGAGTAATAGTGTTACTATCAAGGATTAGAAATATTCTCTATGCTTCTTATTTCTAACCTTTAAAGATCATAGATCACCCTTCTAGGTGTCACTTTTCAAGTAACTCGCTAGAGAAGCTTTTAACTGTTAGGTGTGACATCTCACATATTACCATTGGGATTTGCTCGATCATGTTAGAGTTCATATGAGTCGTTTAGGATAGGAAATTTTATCTGGATAGTTTGATCTATACAATACACAATAAATCGAACTAACCAGATTAATTGGTAACTGTAGTGGCTACAAACCCCTAGAAAACTACCACCAAAACCATCCTTTTGTATTCCTAACTTTTCTTTTGCATTCTCTTTCTTCTTTCTTCTAGTCTTTGTACTACTACTCTTGTTTTCTTCAATTCTTTCTCTCCTCATCCTATAGTTGACTCATTTTCTTTTTTCCTTCACCTATAGCAACTACTTCAGCAAGGTAAACCATGTCCTTCACTCAATCTGACAACTTAACTTGCACATAAGAGTGAAGCTAAGATCCATCTACTGCACATCCAGTAGGTGATTCTGCTCCTTTGAAAGAACCCCCCAGCATGTTAGATCTTGATTTTGTTGATTGCCCTTAGGATTTGACTGGGTAAATTGAGTCAATGAGAATTCGTGCCCTTCGGTCATGGAAATTTAGGAAGCTTTCTTATGATGATTATCCCATGAACAATGAAGGTGATTCTCTTGCACTACCCTTATATATTGGGATCAAGAATGACATGAGTCCTAATGGTATCGTAAGCACGATAAGAGAGTAAGAATTCAATGCAATGTGACTTTGTTTTAAAGGAGTCCCCTAAGACTAGTCATTTGAGAGACCTCAATCACATAAACAAATCACGGCATTAGCTGATGAAGAATTAACCCTTTTTGAAAGTACTTTGAGGTTGGTTTAAAATTACCCTTTACTATATTCTAGAGGTCTTACTTTACATATCATCATCTTTGTCCTTCCATGCTTACCCTAAATTCTTATAGATTGCTCATAACTTTTGAATGTATATGTAAAGATCTGGAGGTTAAGACCACTATAACTCTATTTAGGTATTTTTTTTTTTTTTACTCTAAAAAAGAAAGAGGGTTAATTCTATATCTACGTTTGAACTTATGAAAACTTTTTGTTGGTTTGGAGTCTTCAATTCACGAGTGGAACTAGAAATGGATAGTGGTTAAGTCAACTACTTTAATGGATTTTCCAACTACTTAGAGTCAGCCGATTAGAGAGTCAACCAATCAAGTTATCAGATATTAAGTGCTTACTCCCCAATGACCAAAGGGCTTATGATACCATTATGGAGGCTTACAATTATAGACACTTCCTTTTGGATGTGTGCCAGATCATAAGCAAATCCTTTAATGGTGCTCTGATCTTCCCTAAGGATGAAGCTCGGGTAGATGAAGGTGCTAATGGAACTTTTGATGGAAACATTGAAGGTTTGGAGAGTCGAATGGGAGTCAAGCAAGGCGTCAGCCATGATAATCTTGCCATACTAACAAAGGCTCGTAAGAAGAGGAACCTTTGCATCTACTTAGGAATAGGATGGTCTTCCTTGCCCGTACTCAACTTTTTAGTCATCCCGATATAACCTCTTGCATTTTTTTCTATAGATATGACACTTAAGGATTATAGCTCTAAAGACTTGCTCACCGAGTTGAAGTCTAGTAGATCAAAGGGGAAGGAGGATAACAAGAAGACCTCCTCTAAATAAGTTCTTTCTAAATAGCCATCCAAACCTCATGTCAGGATTCTCCCAAAGGCACCAATCAAACCATCAATAAAACCCACTACTCTTACTGCCACCAACGAGAAGGATAGTCAGCAAACAAAGAATGTTAAGGAGTCTAAACATCTCAAAGTTCCTACTAAGGGGAAAGTCGCTGAGGTCATCGCGCCTAAGAAGCGACTAAATACCCATGAATGTCCTCCTTTAGATAGGAAACTTAAAAAGGGAAAATCTCCAAGGTATGTTAATCTCAAGGAAAGGGGTAACTCTACAAACCTTAATGAATGAAAGGAAGCTCCATTTAGGATTCTGCACTTAATAAACCCTTTGTACAGACAAAACACCAAGGTTGTACAATTTTAGCCCTTTTAGAACATTAACACTACAGACTTCGCATTAGGGAATGGTTGGGCAACCCTTAAGCTACTTAGAGAGATCTGTCTACCTAATGACATTCAACCCTTAACTGATGTAGTCAAACTCTATCAAAATTCAGATTAGATGGTTTACTCCATCTAGTTACGTCTAGTTATTATGATGTAAGTGCTCTATTTCTATGATTCTTCCCTTATTAAGTTTTTTTGTCCATTTCTTGACTTTACATTGATTTTCTAAAACTTTCAAAGGCTCTTAATGATTGTAGAGACCTTGTTAGAAGAAAAGAATGCTATAAGTCTTCAAATCTAGCTTTGTCTTTAGACCTTCTCTTATCCTACCAAGGTCATAACTCCTTTATATCCCTTCCAAATTGTTGAGGTGAAGAACCAAGTGGCCAATGTAGAGGCCGAAAAGAAGAGCTTACAGGAAAAATGGTGATTGGTGAAAACTAAATTAGAGGAGGAGAAGACCAAGGTCTAAGACAAACTCAAAATTTGGAAGGAAAAGGTCAAAAGAGATGCTAAAGCTTCGAAGGAGAAGGAAATGGCTCTATCAAAAGAGAAAAAGAAGAATTCTGAACTTTTGACCAACCTTTAAGAACACAAAATGGGGTTAAAACCCTCAAGAACAAATACAGTGAAGAGGTCACTCACTTACAGAGCTCGAATGAGGAGTTAGAAATCAAGTTGGCTGATATGGAGAGAGAGAAGGACTCTTTATACCAAAAAGCTTATGATAAGGCTTACTTTGTCACTCAGGAGAGCAATGAGTACAAAGGGTTGAGGAGATGAAAAATGTTAGATAAGATCAACCTAGCTCACGAGGAGATTCTGATCCATCACCTCGAATACGACCTTAGCTGCTTAAACTTTGCTAAGAAAGCTTAGAATGCCTAAGCCTAAGTCGAGACGGGAGAGCATAGAGTAGAAGTGGAGAAGCAAACAATAGAAAATGTAGGTACTCTAGTAACCGATCTCCTCAGTGTAGAAGAAAGAGGTGAGCGATGTGAACCATGACTAAGAACATAAAAGGCCGGTTGCTGGATGGGTTTGAGCTTGTAGAAAGCTTGAAAGAAAGTGATAGGATATGTATGAAAGGTTAGATGCAAATGAAGGGTAAGCAAAAACCCATGAACAGGTCTAGAGGATATGACACACCAATGGAACTTTTGAGAACTCACGGCACAATCTTATATAATGCATGAATCAGTTTGATGAGGTTACTCGTTACCTAACCTTGCTCAAAGGTTAGGATAAGATTGATGGCAAGAGTAAACAATAGTGTTTACGTAAGGAATAAAATACAAAGTGTATTAATGGTAATATAATTCTTCTTACAACTACAAGTACATGGATATTTATACCCATAAGTTAGGACAACTTGCCTAAAAGGGAAAAGACAAAAAGGGCATTTCCTACGAAAGTAATGTACAAGATAAAAAAGGGTAAAAAATGAATATACAAGGAAAACAATCCTTAATGCAATGGATTCTACACATGATTCTATACACATGGCAATGTTGTGTTGGTGATGTTGTTGGAGGATGTAGACAAAAAGGTATAGGTAGCTCGCTTGTTCGAGTAAGGGTGACTTGGTCAATCCGGATTCTTTCTCTCAGCATCTTAATAAGGGTGCGACCGAGTAAACAATTGGCTAGGCATGTGTAAGAATGAAGATAGGCTGGTGTCTCGAACTTTTGCTTTTCGGCACACAACATATGAGAAATAAGCAATCATTCGACTTAGCAAGTAGAAGGGGTTGACAAGGAGATACTCAAACTCCACATTAGTTGGCTGGAATAGGAGGATTCATCTTACCAGTCCCTCTAGTTCTCAGGTTCGGCTGCGGTTCATGGTCTGGTAGCTTAATTCCCATTATTCCTTCCGGGTTGTTTTAGATTTGGGATCAAATTTGAATGGTCTTCGTTTAGCTCCCCGTTAGGGTGATATGGACTGAGGTCAACAATGTTGAAGGCATCAGAAACCCTATAATCTTCAGACAAGTCCAATCTGTAGGCATTATCATTGATCTTCTAGAGGATTTTGAAAGGTCCTTCAACTTTTGTAGATAATTTGTTCCTCCTTTTATTCGAGAACCATTCCTTACTGAGGTGCAACTATACCAAGTCTCATGGTTGGAATTGTTTAACTGTCCTACCGTTGGTCTTCTCTTGTATTCTTCTAATAGCTCGATTGATGTGCCGAGTGACTTTATCATAAATGTACTGAAGGGATTATGCCCGAGCTCTTGTGTTAGGTTCCTCTTGCATGGGTACGGGTATAGGGGTGTGGTTAAGGGGAAACTCAAGATTAAAACCATAGACCACTTCGAAGGGTATTTGCTTAGTACTGTCATGTACTATACAATTGTAAGCAAATTCGACCACTAATAGCCAGATGTCCTAACCAGCCAAGTTCTTTTCCACTGCAACTTAGAGCAATGATCCTAAAATACGGTTAACCACCACCGTTTAGCCGTCAATTTGGGGATGATAGGAAGTTCTGAATAGTAGTTTGGTCCTCATCCAACGCAATAAGGTCTTCTAAAAATGGCTTAAGAACTTTGGATCCTTATCGGAGACCACACTTCTTGACATGCTGTATAACCATACAATCTTGTGGAAGAAAAGCTAAGCAATAGCCGAAGCGTCATTAGTTTTTTAGTAGGGCACGAAGTATGCGATATTGCTGAAACAATCCATGATGACCATTATAGAATCTTTGCTTCAGATAATTCATGGTAGTTAGAGAACAAAGTCTATGCTCAATTCAATTCATAGCTTCGTCAGAACAAGTAAAGGCATTGCTTTCCCTTGCTCGGCTCGACACTTAGCCTTCTTGTATATGGCATAACTTTCGTTAACTCGGTACATATCTTTCCTCATTCTTAATCAAAAGAATCGACCATTCAACAATTCATAAGCCTTTTTTTTCTCTAAAATGCCTAGAGAGTCCTCCACTGTGGGCTTTCCTAATCAATAGTTCTCGTAGTGAATAGGTCGGTATGCATAATTTTCTATCTCGAAACAAGTAACCATCCTCTACATAATACTCATCTACCGTCCTTCCATCAACACATCGCATGACTATGGGTCCAAAGTGTGGATCCTTAAAATACTACTCTTTGATACTTGCAAACCCAAACAACCTGGTTTGCAGTTTGGTTAAAAGCACATGTCACCTTGAAAGAGCATCTACAACTACGTTGCTCTTTCCCTACTTGTATTTAATCATGAAATTGAATTCTTCAAGGAATTCAACCCATCTCGCCTGTCGCTTCAATAACTTTGTTTGACTTTGAAGGTACCTCAACAATTCATGGTTAGTATATATGACAAATTCTCTTGGCAGTAGATAGTGCTACCACACTTGCAGTGCTCAAATTAGCGTCAAGAGCTCCTTATCATGCACGGAGTAATTTAACTATAGCCCTTTTGAGCTTCTCACTATGGAAGGCAATTAATCGGCCTTCCTGCATTAGGATAGTGCCTATTCCAACGCTCGATACATCACATTCTAACTCAAATATTTTCTCGAAATCAAGTAAAACTAACACCAAGGCAGAGGTCAATCTCTCTTTTATCTCGACAAAGCTCCTCTCTTCTCTTTCTCCCTATCGGAAATTAGTGTTTTTTTTTTTTTTGTTAGCTCAATAAGTGGTGCAGTAAGGGTACTAAAATTCCTAATGCATTGTCTATAGAATGAAGCCAGCCCTTGGAAACTTCTCACGTTGGCATAAGTAGTAGGAGTCGGCTACTCTACAATTACTCAAATCTTTTCGTCATCCACTCGTAAGCCTCTTTCGCTAACTACGTAGCCCAAGAATACCACTTTCTTCTAGGAAAAGTAACATTTCTTAAGCTTGTTGAATAGTCTCTTGGCATGAAGGATATCTAATACTTTTCGGAGATTCTCACAGTGACTCAGCATGTCGACACTGTAGACCAGTATGTCATCAAAGTACACCATGACACATTTTCTAATTAGATGTCTTAACACATGGTTTATCAATCACATGAAAGTGCTCAAGGCATTTGACAGGCCGAATGGCATGACCATCCACTCATAGAGTCCATGCCGAGTTTTAAGCGCAGTCCTCCATTCATCTCTCGGCCTTATGTGGATTTGATGGTAGCTAGACTTTAGGTTAATCTTATTGAAGACCTTAGCTCCAATCAACCTATCCAACATGTCTTCTAACTTTAGGATCGGATACCTGTATTTGATTGTGATCTTATTCACAGGTTGGCTATCAATACACATTTACCAGGTTCTATCTTTTTTCCGTAACAAAAGCGCTGGTACAGTGCAAGGGTTAAGACTTTCTCAGACAAATCCTCTCTCTAGCAACTCATTGACTTGACATTGTAGCTTAGAAGCCTTCTCGAGATTCATCTGATAGGCTGGCTTATGTGTAATTAAGAACAAACAAGGCCGGTCACTAGATGGGTTCGAGTTTACAGATAGCGCGAAAGAAAGTGATGGGGTATGTATGAAAGTTCAAATGAGAATGAAAGGTAAGTAAAAGCCCATGAACAACTCTAGAGGATATGATGTACCAATGGAACTTCTAAGAACTGACAATACAGTTTGATATGATGCATAAATCAATTCAATGATGTTACTCGCTACCTAACCTTGCTCAAGGGTTAGGATAAGAATGATGTCGAAAGTAAACAATAGTGTTTACGTAAGGAAGAAAATACAAAGTGTATTAATGGTAATATAATTCTTCTTACAGCTACAAGTATAGGGATATTTATAACTACAAGTTAGGGCAACTTGCCCAAAAGGAAAAGAAAAAAAAGGGCATTTCCTACAAAAGTAATGTATAAGATACAAATGGGTAACAAATGAATATATAAGGAAAAAAATCATTGGTGCAACCGATTCTACACATGATTCTGTACGCGTAGCGATGTTATAATGGTGATGCCATTAGAAGATGTAGACAAAAAGGTATGGGCAGCTTGCTTGTCTGAGTATAGGTAGCTTGGTCAATTTAGACTCTTTCTCTCGGCATCTCGACAAGGGTACGACCAAGTAAACAATTGGCTAGGCATGTATGAGAATAAAGATGGGTTGGTGTCTTGACCTTCTGCTTCTTGACAAGCAACATGTGAGAAATAGGCAGTCATTTTGCTTGGCCAGCAAAAGGGGTCAACAAGGAGATGCTTAGCCTTTGCATGAGTCAGCTAGGATAGGAGGATTCATCTTGTCAATCCCTCTAGTCCTCAAGCTCAATTGTGAGTCAGTGGTCCTAGCCTGATTCCCATCAGGTGAGAGTCCTATAGTTCAAGAAATCGTACCATGCAACCTTCTAACTAATGCCCAACTAAATGTTACTCAAGGCTTTAATACCTAAGATGTTCCTCTTAAGTCTTGCCTAAGTCTCAAGCTAACGATATCTCTTTGCTCGTTATTTATATTTACATTGCAAATTTACTTTTAGGTAGGTATGCTGACCTTGGTACTGTAAAATATATTTCCAGAAGATTTTCTTTATTCTTTCATATTAGATGTTGAACTTTTTGTGGTACTACTAGAAATTAGTGCAATTAGCCTTTTGACATCTTATGACAATTCTCAATTATGGTGCTCGGTTGATTTCAGTTGTCTACCAACTTGTTTATGTTATTATTTACTTTAATTACTTTAAGAGCTCTTAATGAGATCCCTTCTTACTAAAGTTTTATTTTTGTAATGACCGAACAGATCGGAGTTAGGGCTTAAAGATCATTACCCCCATAACAACTCGTTACTTCCATAGTCAAGGTTAAAGTATGGTTCCTTTGTTAGTCGAGGCCATAGGAGCATGCCTTTGTTTGTTATCCTTAGAAGGATTTGTGATCTATGGCTTCTTGTCCTTAAAAGGACTTATAGCCCTTAGCTCATCATCCTTAATAAGACTTATAGCTTTTAGCTCGTCATCCTTAAGAGGATTTTAAATCATAGGCTTATCATCCTTAAGAGGATTTATAGCAATCATATTCATCTCCCTTATAAGGGTTTGAGGTTTTTAGATCTCATCATTCATAAGACTTTGAGATTTGAGGATATCTTTTTCCCATGGCTCGTCAAACATAAGACTTAGGCATTAACGCTTTTTGTAGTTTATTCGTTGTTCCTTTATATAGGACTTAGAGATTTTCAAGTCCTTCCTTATTACAAGGATTGAACAGAGATCGTATTTTATTTTTTGTTAAGTTATATTCCAACAATAAACATTGTAAAGGAAAGGATAGAATGAACAAAGTTACAAACATACATTTTGAGAAAAGTTACATCAAATAGTAAATTAGGTTAGTTGTCGGTTTTGACCTAGTATATAATCATTACTTGAATAAACAAAGTTTCATGAAGTTGAACACATACATATTGCTACATAAAACCTGAGGAACAAGTCTAATGAAATACAGCTCACACAACATCATAAAAGAAACAAACACAAATAAACATATATATCTTCGCCCATACTTTAGAAACAAATACATTAACAAACATACATCTTTTTCACTTTAAGTATCGACCCACCTCCTTTATTCAAAATAAGGTTTAAGCTAGTCAGCATTCTATGCCCTTAGGATTAGCATCCTATCAAGCCTTTCCAGCCTATATGCATGCCCATTCCCAACCACCTCTTTCACTATAGTAGGATCCTCTCACATGGGGGTGAGTTTCCCTTGATATTCCCTTGATCCTAATGCTTCCAACTTCCTACAAACCAAATCACTAGGTTGAAAGCACTTATGCTTAACCTACTTGTTGTTAATATGTAATGAGATGAGCTTTGGCCAAGGTATATGTTTTGTGAATTGTATCCATGTTAGCTTGTAAGCCAATGTCATTATGCTTAAGGTTATAAGCTTAGACTCTCGCGCTCTCCACCTTGTTCACTACTTTAGTTTAACCATTACTCTAAGGATGTGTAACAGACTTATAGCATATCCTAATCTTCTGAACTTTACAAAATTCTTTAAACTTATCATTGTCAAATTGCGGTCCATTGTCTATTATGATCACATAAGGTATTCCAAACCTAGTTAGATGTTCCTCACCATAAATGCCTTAATGCTTCGCTCTATTATGCTCGCTATAACTTTGGCCTTGACCCATTTTGTGATGTAATCAACCACATCGATGATATACCTTCTTTGCTTAGTTGTCTTCAAGAAAGGACCTAAAATGTTCAATTCCCATTAGACAAAAGGCTAAGGGCTAGTGAGAGGAATCGGATATGAGCTCAAAGCTTGCTTCACTAGGGCATTCCTTTGACATTGATCACAAGTCAAACCTAAGCTAAGGGCATCCTTTCTCATTGTAGGCTACCAATATCCTTGCCTTGGGGCTTGAACATAAGAGCTATAGCCCTAATATGATTGCTTCATACCCTTGAATGTAGATCGAATAGTACTTCTTGAGCTTTAGATGGTTAGAGGCATTGCCAAAAGGGTATGATCATTCCTCTTTTATACAAATTCCCATCAATCATCATAAAGTTAGCTACTTTATAGATAAGATGTCGGGCTTCCCTAGTGTCGTGAGGTAAAGTTCATTTTTCCAAAGTATTCAATTATAGGGTCCATCCAACAGTACTTTAGATCCTTATACTGGATTTTAAGGCATTCTTGCAGCTTTGATATTATGCTTTTCTCAGGTAAATATTCTATGAAAACCCTATCTTCCCAATTTGGCAGGCCTATTGAAGCCAACTTTGATAACTTGTTCGCATCATAATTTTTAGCCTTCGGTATTTTTGTTAGTTGCCAATTTTCAAAACTTGATCCAAAATCCTTCACTAGTTGCAAATAATTAATCATGCTTTCATCTTTAGCCATACTACTACTAGTGACTTGATTTACCACAAATTGGGAGTCAAAGAATACATTCAAGCTTCAGCCCAACCTCCTTCACTAATTTCATCCCAACTAACAGGGTTTCGTATTCTGACTCATTGCTGTTAGCTAGGAAACCAAACTTTAGAGCATAAGAAATTCGAGTTCCCATAAGTCCTATAAGGTCTAGTCCAAGTCCACTTCCTTCATTGGTCAACAAACCATCTACATATAACATCTAGGTTGGTTGGTCTTCATTTAAGTTAGAACTTTTGGATCTAGTGAATTCAATAATGAAATTAGCTAAAATTTGAGCTTTGTATGCTTCTCTAGCTTGATATTGAATTCTACAGGCACTAAGCTCCAAAGCATATTTAACCATGAATCACGAAGCATTAGATTTGTGTAAAGCTTGCTTCAAAGGTTGATCAATCAACACCACAAGCTTATGAGCTTTGAAGTAAGGTTAAACCTTTTCTGGCAATTACTATTATATCTAAAACGAACTTCTCCAGTTTTGTATGCTTTAATTCTAGTCCTTATAAGATATAACTCACATAATAAATAGGTCGGTACATTCGACCTTTAACCCATACTAAGACTAAGGAGAGAGCCCAATCACTCATAGAGAGATATAAAAAAAAATTTCTCCTTTCAAAGGCTTCAATAAGATCGTAGGTCTTGTTAGAAATTCCTTTAAGGCCTTAAAAGCCTTCTCACATTAGTCATTACATCAAAACTCAAATGGGTTCCTCAATACTTTAAAACATTTTGCACACTTTTTGAAATAAATCTATTTAATGCTACTACTCTTCCCATTAATTTCTAGACTTCCTTGATGGACTTCAAGGACTTCATATCAAGTACAGCCTGGATCTTCTCAAGATTAGCCTCGATCCCACATTATGTCACCATATAACCAAAAACTTTCCTAATGAGGCTTTGAACACACATTGTTGTGGGTTTAACTTCATATTATACCTCCTTAAAGTGCTAAAGGTCTCTTGGAGGTTGGTTAAATGATAGACATTTGTCTTGCTCTTTACTATTATATCATCAACATAGACCTCGAAATTTCTATGTATTTGAGGCTTGAACATTTTTGTGACTAATCTCTAATATGTAGTTCCTACGTTTTTCAATCTGAACAGCATTACCTTATAACAGTAAGTTCCAAAACTAACTGTTATAAAGGATGTGTACACTTGATTGGAAGGGTGTATGTTGATTTGGTTGTACCTTGAGAATGCATCCATAAAACTTAATAATGCATGTCTCAAGGTTAAATCAACCATCTGATCTATTTTGGGTAAAGGTAATGTGCCTAGAAGCTCAATAATCACTAGGACTTACTAAATGAAATGGGAACCAAATGGGTCTTTCAAGAGATTGAAGAAAAAATAGGATGGAGCAGTCAACACAATAGTTTATGTGAAGCTGCTTAAAGGATGTGACTCAACAACGAATACAACACGACTCTACACTTAGCTTAATATGATGTACAAGCTAATGTCAAGGTCCACCCGCTACTAATTTCAAGATACTTAGCAAGATTAGATAAGAGTGTAAAGAGATTGTACTTAGAGAGGAATTTCTTATTAGAACAAGTGCATTCAATATATGAGAGGAATGTAAGATATCTCAGCTATAGTTAAAAGGTACTATTTATAGTAAGTCCTTAAGGTAATATTACAAATAAGGAAAATTACAAAAAGGATAAAGAAGAAAGGGATTCCTAGTATGTACGTAAGGGATAAATAGGACAAATGATGAAAAGGAAAAATAGTAAAATATTAAAAAAAGTGATGGACAAGTGGCAGCTTATCAATGGATTCATATTAGTAAATCTTACGGAGTGGTAGTTGAGCTGGGTTCAGGATGTGGTCGCTGTAGATTGGTAGTATCTGGAATTGTTGAGACAAATAAGGGATGCCGTTGTTCAATAGGCCAAAAGAGAAGGACCCAATGTATACTAGCCTTGGCTTTAAGACTTAATAGATCGGCCTCAGCACATGAAATTCTTTTAGGTTACGATAGGGGTTGGTATGTATTGACCTTAGCCTTAGTACATGAGTGGTCGATGATGGCACAAGGATTAGAATAAAGCAAGGTATATCCGAGCTGGGTTCTCAAGGAGTTTACCTACAATTCTTCTATATACCTGTGTTTTGTCTTTGGCACACTAACAAGAGAGAATTCTTCTGGTAAGAGACTAAAGGCTTTAGAGGCGCACGCGAGTAAGAGAATTAGAGATCGACAATCCATCAGTTCTCCAGGGTTGTTGAAGATTTACCCTCAAATCTTAGTCTTCTTCTTCATTCAATACATAAGGCATCAGGTCAATGGCATTGAAAGTAAGAGGCACACAGTATTCTTTAAGTAACTTAAGCGTATACGCATTGTCATTGATACATCTAAAGACCTTGAAAGGTCTATCTGACTTAAGGGATAGCTTGTTCATCCTTTTTCTTGGGAAACGCTCTTTGTTAAGGTAGATCCAAACAAGGTCTTTGGAGCTGTAAATGACTTACCTCCTTCCTCGACTTCTTTGTTACTTTTATCAAGGTATAGTCTTGGCCAGTTGTTCGACAGCCTTCTGATGTAGTTTCTAAAAATCTTCAGTGTATTGTAGGCCGAATTGACTTTCTCCTTAGAAGGTTAGGTTGATAACAATTTCAAAGGGTAAGTTCGAGTTAAATCCATTGATAACCTCAAAATGGTGACCTTCCTATTAAGCTATGAGTTGAGTAATTGTAAGCAAACTTAAGGACAGGTAGGCATAGATCTTAATCATGTAGATTCTTCCTAATAGTAGCTCAAAGGAGGTTGCCGACTGTCCTGTTTACAACTTCTATCTAACCATTTATTTGTAGGTGGCAAGAAGTACTAAACAAGAGCTTAGTGTTGAGCTTCTTCCATAAGGTTCTCTAGAAGAAGTTCGTGAACTTTTAGTCACGATCAGACACAATACTCCTTGATACCCCATATAGCCATACGTTCTCTTACAAAAAGAGGTTAGCAACAAATAAAGCATCATTAGTTTTGTGGTAGGGGATGAAGTGGCGCATCTTGCTAAACTGACCACCACCATAATAAAGTCATGCCTTCTTAGAGTTCGGGGTAAGCCAAGTATGAAATCCATGCTTAGACCGGTTTATGGCTGTTCAAGTATAGGCAGGGGTACGTACTCTCTATACGGCTCTTTCTGCCCTTTACATGTTTACACACCTTGTACGTCTCAAGAATTCGGTATACATCCTTCATCATTCTAAGCTAATAGAAATGTTCTTTTACATCTTAGCCATTCTCTCCTCACCAAAGTGGCCAACTAAGCCTCTAAAATGGGCTTCTTAGATAAGTAACTCTAGTAGATCCACTCGAGACACAAACTTGCTTACCTTTCATCAGAAACCTTTGGCTTAAATAGAACCCATCCACAATTCCTCTAACTTTGCACTTAGTTACTAAGGCCCCAAAATATGGATTATATTCATACTAATTAGGTAGGGTACCAAATCTAAGTATCTTAGCTTGTAATGCCCTAATAACGACATGTTGACAGGAGAGTGCATCGACCATAGTATTGGTACTTCCTTCTTATATTGGATGACATATCAAAAAGCTTCCGAGAAAGTTTTTGTTGCCCTCGGAGATGTTTAAGAGATTCACAGTCTATATAGATAATGAATTCTCTTGGCAGCAAGTAGTGTTGCCATTTCTAAAGTGGTCGAACAAGGACATAGAACTCCTTATCATATGCCAAGTAATTTAGGGTAACTCATTTGAGTTTCTTGCTAAAATAAGCAACTAGTTAGCGCTCTTACATAAGAGTGGTACTAATGTTGACTCCTGATGCATCACATTCTAGTTCAAAAACTTTATTAAAATCAGGCAGGGTAAGTACTGGGGCCAAGGCCAAGCTGGACTTGATCTCATCAAAGCTTCTCTAAGCTTTCTCAGACCACTTGAACTTAGAGTTTTTCTTAGTCAGCTCGGTTAGTGGAGCAGTTAGGGAACTAAAGTTTCAAGTGAATCTTCAATAAAATGAAGCAAAACCATGAAAACTCCTCACTTCGGTAGTTCTTGTTGGCATTAGCCACTCGAGGATAGCTCGGACCTTCCCTTATTAACAACATATTCGAAGAATACAACCTCGCTTTGATAGAACACGCATTTCTTTAAATTGTCGAATAACTTCTCGATACAGAGGATATCAAACATAGATCTTAAGTGCTCAACATGAGAAATAAGGTCAGCACTATAGACTAAAATATCATCAAAGTAAACTACTACACATGTGCCAATTAAAGTCCTCAAAATATGGTTCATGAGTCACATGAAGGTGCTTAGTCCATTTGTTAGACCAAATGGCATCACCATCCACTTGAACAGACCATCTTTAATTTTGAAGGCAATCTTCCATTCGTTTCTTAATCTCAGTTGTATTTGGTGATAACTACTCTTTAGATTAATCTTCGAAAAGATGCAGGTACCATGCAACTCATCAAGCATATCATCTAACCGCGAGATTGGATATTGGTATTTAATAGTAATTTTATTGATTGCTCAGCTATTAATGCACATTCTCCAAGAGCCATCTTTCTTTGATACTAGGACATCTTTCTCAAATAGATCCAAGATTAATCAACTCATCTACTTGTTTCTTTAGCTTAGCTGCTCACTTGGAGTTGAGCTTGTAGGCATGTTGGTTTAGAAGAACAGCTCCAAGTTAAAGATCAATGCAATGCTCAATGCCTCTAAGGGGTGGTAACTCTTTCGACATCTCAATAAGAAAAAGGTTAGCATACTCTTATAATAATATCTATACCTTAGCAAATAAGCCTCTGGCTTCTCGTAATTTTAAAAGCCTCCTTACTAATAAGAGCACATACTCTTCCGTCTTGACATATATGGAAAACTATGCTCAGGAAATCACTAGGGACTTCCACTATAGTGATCGAGTAATGTCAGGACCCTAAAGGGGGCTTAGTAGGATTATCTAAAATTTTCATAACATGTGTGCACTCATGATATGAAAACCGTCTTGCAAGTCAGAGATTGCAAGACTCTAAATAATAAATCACTAAGATTAATGATTTCCAAGTAATTAATTTATTGTAATATGACATAATATATATTATAAATAACTATGGATGTCCGATATCTCACAGTTCCTCAGAACCGCAGAGAATCGGTATCCCCTATCAAATAATAGGACAGGATATGTCAACATTATAAAACTGCAGGAAGAATTAAATTATATTAAATTCTAACATGTGAATATTTTCTACAAAGAGTGTTTATGTATCACCTATAAAGATCTCAACTAATTTTAACACTAATGTACATATCTTCATCTCGCACTCAGCATTCGAGACTTATCCTAATCTCATTGTATGTAAACCTGCAAAAGAAAGACTATTGGGGAATAAGCTACAAGAGCTTAGTGAGCTATCCCTCATACCATATTAGCAAATAAGTTATCAAACAAATTATTACAACCATATGAATGCATGCACACGCAAAATGCCAAACAATATATGCAGTTGACCGGTACTGCATATAATATCGGATTTTAACGCCCTCCGAGATAAGGGTTGGAGATTCATCGGCACCAATCACAACCAAGCTCTAGCACCTAGGTTTTTACCCATAACTTTGAATTTCGTATTTCACAAAAATACATTTCCATTTCCAAAAATTCAGTAGTTCACAAAGTCCCAGGCTTAGCGGTGAGGTGGCCCCTGCAGTCTACACTCACACTCTACAGCAGTGGTCTTTAAACGCGACCCCCAGCCACCCACAGTTAGCGTCTCCGGCGCCAATAGAACCCGCGAGCCAAAGGTAGGGTCTTGTTGTACCAATGCTCCTGCACGGTACTAATCAAATCATATGGGAATCCATCCCTCCAAGGCCCTTCATTACCAACCACATGAAGTGACGGCCGGAATAAGTAATGCGATGCATGGATAATGCATGACCCTTTTAATTTAAGATAAGCCAAATATAATTAGGTTAGATTATGAGGCGATCAATCAATATCAGCAAACCATCTAAATAATATAAAAATCAATCATACCATCAAATCATCAATTATCGTATTTAACAATATTTCTTACAATAATCAATCAATATCAAGCACACGCATATCCCGAAACCCCATGCATCAAGTTATTAATATTCAATTTAAGTGCACTAACTACAAGCACAAACAAGTATAGAATCATCGGGAGTACTCACTTGACTATGACGACTCACTCTAATCATAATAACCGATTGGGAGATCCTCGCCCTTGTCGGGATCACCTGATTATTATGAGATAACAGGGATAATAAGTAGTTGACCCAACTAACGGTTCTGGATATCTATCTACCTAATTCCACTTAGATTACTATTAACCCTTATTCGATTACACCTAATTGCTAATCATATGTAACTTTTTCATTCTATTTTCAATATTTATGAATTTATAGTTGTTTTTCACCGTTTTCAGATGCACGTTTACACGGTGATGTCCATTTTGGACGTTAAGACCCGTATTTTACAATATGGGCTAAATTTATTGAAATTTTAATTATGAAAACTTAATAATGCTTATTACTCATATTTAGATCCTTTATTTATACTTAATGATTTAGTTAAACCTTAAATTCTTATACTTAGAGAATTTTACTTTGCTATTGCTAATTCATGTACTTAATTAAGTATAATCCAATTTAGAAGGTGTCTTAAGATTTACTAATTTAGGTACCTAGTTATCATACACTCTTCTTATTTTCTCATTTTCTAAACCTATGCTTATGTCATCGCTTACATCATCATTTGCTTATGTCATCTTTTGATTACCTCATTGCTTACTTCATCATTTAATTACATAAATCTTACCTCATGCTTATGCAATGTCTTAATGTCTTATGTATACTTCAATTAAACTACTATATACATATACCTTTACTATACTTATATGTATACTAGTATACTTAAACATAGACTTATACATGTACTTATACTTATACCGTATTTATACTTGTATACATACTCATATACCTATACGGTCATATACATATTTTTATACAAAAATTCGTATGCCTAATCTTTTCCTTAAGAAAAGCTTCCTAATTCTATTTTTTTGTGTTTTTAAGTGTGTAATTAGTGTAGTATAAGTATGTATGGTTAGGTTTTGTTTTAATTTAGGTTATGTACATGGAAAATACTCATGTACCATACTTCTCATGCTTCCCTTCTTTTTGGTTTACCTCATGTACACATTCTTTGAGCACATATTTATGTTTTCCTTTCTTGTTCTTCATGATTCCTAGATTTCTACACTTAAAGATGAGAACTTTGTGCTCTCTTCTTCAAGATCATACTTTTCACATACCTAATTGTCTAATTTATCTAATTAACTAACTAATGAATAATATAAAGCAACATAAAGTGACTTAAGTACATACCTTAGTTTGTGTTGGAATTAAGGAGACAAAACGGATAATGTTGAAGGTGAAATGGAAGATGGAAGCTTACAGCAATGGAGGGGCTTTTTTTTGTTTTGTTTCTTTTTCTTTGTTTTGATTATGGAAGAAAACAAAGGGTAGGGTCAAGAAGAAGAATAAGTGGACGGCAACAATTGAGGAGAAAGAGAAGAAGAGAAAAATCAAAAGAAAAGATAAGGAAAGCCATCATGAAGGATTAGATATTTTCTTTATCTCTTAGTGTCTTTTGTTGATTTTAGTCAACATGTGTTGACTTGGTCAACCCTTGGACCTTGGTCAACCCTTGGACCTTGGTCAACATGTGTTGACTTGATCAACTTTCCTTAAGCATATGTAATTTTGTATACATAATGTAGTAATTAAGGGAAATAAAGGGAAAAATTAAGGAAATGAAGTATTTGATGAATTGATTAGTAAAAATAGATGATGAGGTCTTACTTTAAATATTTATAACCTATAAACATCATTTGGTAAACTACTTAGTGTAACTAGTAAGAAAAATACTAATTAAGGTATTAAGGTTTACTACATTTGGCTTAATCTTCAACTATATATCTAACTCTATGTAATATTATCTTAATCATATACTTAAGAGATAAATATAATCTATGATTCATTATCTTAGTTTCTAAAGGATTGCTCGAGGATTCAAAACGTATATGCATGAATGAAAGTCGTCTCTAACCTTTTACTAATGATTTGGCAAAATGTGAGGATTATATTATCAATTTAGAGTTTTAGGGTATATTATGATAAATTAGTGCACATATGTCTTTAAGGTTATCATTTTAGGGTTTTTATCACTTTTAAATGAAATCTTTAGTGTTTACATACATTTAGGGTAGAAAAATTTCTTACGCAATTGATTAATTCTTTTAGGGTTTTCACTTTCATTAACCTTGTCAACTCTTAAATTATCTAACATACACGAGTCTATTTTAAAAGTTAAATCGAAAATTTTAGGGGTTTACAAGTAATCTTCCCTCGTAACTCTTACACTCATTGGGATCAATATAACCTTTTTCTTATCCTTTTGGAACATATAAGTGTTTTTTATACTCATCATACAACACTCTCAAATCAAACAACTAAGGTCGACCTAGCAATATGTAGGAAGCACATATGGGTAAGACATAGCATAACACCTCATCTTTATATCTATCACCCACAGTAATGGGCACTTTAACTTGCTCGACAACAGGTAGACCTCCTTTCTCATTTAACCAATGAATCTTGTACTGCTTAAGGTGCGGAAAGGTTGGCAACTTTAGGGCCTTCACTACTCCTTACACTATGACATTGTTACAACTTCCTCTATCAATGATTAATGCGCAAAGCTTGCCATTCACTCGACAATTCATATGGAAGAGATTCTCCCTTTACTCATTCTCTTCGAAAATAATGGTACTAAGAGATCTTCAAATGACGAAACAATACTCAACCCTTAGTTCGGGTGGGGTCACAGCATCAGGATCTTCTAGAAATCCTTCTAGCACCTGCTCGACTCCCTCTTCATCCTCTCCTTCACTAGCACTCTTTACTTCAAACTGGGGCTTATCTACCTTGATGGTCATAATACGTCGGTTTAAACATTAACTAGCTATGTATCTATAGTCGAGACATATGAAACACTTGATCTCTCAGGTCTTCCTCCTTAAGCTCTGAACTTGGTCCCTTTGAACCTCGGGCTCCTCAACCTTGCCCTTACCTTAGCCGTCATCAAGTCGGCTTGGCACTTGTCCTCAGTGGTCCACCTTGAAATTGTTTTTCCCTCGGTTATTTCTAAGTTAACTCAACATACCACTTCGGGTTGACAATCCTAGTTAGCTACTCGACATTTGGCTAATCTAGCTCCACTTCTACCTTTTGACCCTTTATGCCACTCGGTAGCCTCATCTAGAGTCCCAAGCCTTTATAACTCCACTATATTGCCAATTTCAATTCTAAGCTTAGAAATGAACCATGCTATAGTTTGGGTCTTGGGTTCATTGACATTACATCGGATCATTAGTAATTGAAATTCTCGAATATATTTGTCCACTAATCTGTTGCCTTGCCTTAAGTCTTGCAATCATCGAAAAGTGTCTTATTCATATTATTATTGGACACATCTACTCTTCAAAACTCTCTTCATCTCATTCCACATTTAGATTTCATGTCAAGCTCTTTGGTGTACATTTTGCAACTTTTTCCACCACATTACTGCATACCAAAAAAATTCTAATGTAGCCACTTGAATATAAATAACATCTTTGAAATCATAAAAGTCAAATATCTTCTTGATCTTCTCTTCTTAATCTAGGTAATCATCAGCACAACCAGACCTGTTAAAGCTCAAAATCTACACCTTAAGATGCTTAGCTCCTCTAAGAGCTCTAAGCTCATGCTCCTCAACTCCATCATGTGGCTCTTCCTCATCATACTCCTTAACTTCATCTAATGTTAGTCTCTTTCTAGCAACTCTATCAGCATGTTGGGGTAGAGCTTGGTTCATATTGATTGGTTATGGCACTCGTTGCTCATCCATCTGCCTTTTCAGCCTTTCTCTCACTACTCGGCCTTGTTTAACAACAACTCTTTCTTGAGGCATAGTCTCTATGACCCTTTGTATAGAAATAGCCAGATTGGCCACAATGGTAGCAAAGTCTTGTATTTGCTCATTAGTAGTTTGTGGGGTTTGTTAGATAATACGACCATGACCATAACCATGAGCATCACTCTCGACATCATTAATCTCTCCTTGATTAATAAGATTCAACATCTTCATTATAAAGCTTCAGTAAATACTTTATTCATACGGGAAATCTTCATAAACTTGGGAAATATGACTTAAATAGTGAAATAAGACTTGCTCTATTTTTCATAAAGAAGAAAGGGATTCTTAATATGTATGTAAGGGGCAAATAAGACAAATGACGAAAAGGAAAAATAGAACAATATTATAAAAAGTGATGGATAGGTGACAACTTATCAGTTGGTTCGTACTACTGAACCTTGAGGCATGGCAGCTAAGTTGGGTTCAAGATGTGGCAACTATAGATGGGTAGTATCAAGAATTTTTTAGACAAATAAGGGATGTCGCTATTCAGTAGGCTAAAAGAGAAGGACCCAACGTATGGGGTCCTCAGCTTCGGGATTCGGTTGGTCAACCTAGGCAAATGAAATTCCTGTGGGTTGGAGTAAGGCTTCGTGTATATTGACCTTGATACTTGGCTGATTGGCCTTAGCATATGAGTAGTTGGCAATGGCACAAGGATCATAATAAAGTAGGGTATATGTAAGTTAGGTTCATAAGGAATCCGCCTACTATTCTTCTATATACTATGTTTTGTCCTCAGCATGCTGATGAGAGAGAATTCTTCTGGTGAGAAACTAAAGACCTCAGAGGTACGCGTGTAAGTAAGAGGGCTAGAGATTGGCAATCCATTAGTAGGGAAGCAATCCTTTAGGCATGCCTTGTTCAAGTTTGTAAAGTCGATACACATCCCTAGCTTTTTGTTTACCTTCTTCACAACACAATTTGCAAACGACATAGGATATGGCTCTTCCTTAATGAATCTGACTTTCAATAATTTTTACACTTCCTCCTTAATCGCAGCTTGCCCCTTAGATTCGAAGTGCCTTTTCTTTTATTGCACAACCTTTACATTCGGGTCAATATTCAACTTATGGGTAATGACCTCTTTAGGTATGCTTGGCATGTCCAAGGGGGACCATGTGAAAATGTCTTTGTTAGCTTAGAGGAAATGTGTTATTCACTCTCTTAGGTTAGAGCTGCTATCGACTAGCATAGCAACTCTGACCTTGGTCACTTGTTCAAGATTATCTCCGAGTTAGAATGTTAATGTCTCCTTTATAGGCTCTCTTACCACTAGTCAGTTGCGCAGGTACTACTCTTACCACTAGTTGGTCTCCATAACATGTTCTTATCCCAATTAAGGTAGGAAACTTTGCCTTTTGGTGAGTAATGGACACAACCATCGTAAACATATTGATGGAAGGTTGAACCAATATGCCATTGTAAGGTGAAGGATAATCCATGATCACAAAATCAACCTCTTTCTCTATTAAATTCTCATCATCCCCTATTTGTAAAAGCAAAGTGACTACTCATGTACCTTTATTAGTTGGTGATTAAATCCGTACAAGCTGTATTTGTACGGTTGCATCCTAACATTCTTAAGCTTTATATGCATCTAATCGAATGCATGCTTGGAAATAATATCGGTATAACTGCTATTATCTACCATCACCTTCTTGACCTTTAAATTTGCTACTCTTACTGTGATCACCAAGGCATCATTATGCAAAAATTGAATTCCTTGAATATCTTTATCCATAAAAAATGATCATGTCATTGAATCTATGTCTTTTACCTCTTAGGTTCAATACATGATCTCCTACCCTACTTAAAGAGCCTATTGTGGGTAGAAGACCTCCTTTTGTTGGTCCCCCTAAAATCACATTTGTCACTTTTAGTGGAGCTCAGTTATCTCCTCTCTTATAGTCACATGTCTCCTAATTATGATTGTTAAGTTAGATTTCCTTATTTCGAGCTTGTTGCTCAATCCTTCTTCTCTATATAGGTTACTTAATGTGCTCTTCCTTATCTACTATAAATTTCCTCAAACACCCCATTTGCACAACATCTTCAAGAGCATTCTTTAGGTGCATGCATTCATCTATATTACAACCTTTATCTCCGTAGAAGTTACAATACTAATTGGAACTTCTTTCAGTTAAGCTACTCTTCATTTTCTCGAGCTAAGCCGAGAAACCTTGATTCTAAACTTCCATCAAAATATCCAACCATAGGTCAATTAAGAGGGATATGTTCAGTAAACGTGGTATTAGTCTTTTTTGATCTCCTAGTAGTTGAACGAGCTTAGTGCGTATGTCAAAGGTTCTTCCTAATCTATCCTTTATAAGTCCTCTATCTTTATCTGGTTTATTCTCATGCTTTTCTCTCTCTAGCTCTCTTCTAGCCTACATCTGGTCTTGTTATCGGATGAATTTTTCTAACCTTTTTGTAAAATCATCCAATAAGGTTAGAAGGTATTTTGTAAGGGACTTAAAGAAGTTCAATTCTTCCCTAACCACTTTATAAATAGCATACAAAGCTATACTTTTATCGCAATTGGTGATTTCAATCATTAATTGATTGAACCTATCAACGTAGTCTTTGATTGCTCTCCATGTTCTGCTTGATTGATGTCAAGAGTGAGGTATCATTAGTTAGGGGCTTACTAGCCAAAAAATAATGTTGAATTCCTCTACTAACTAATCAAATGAAGAAATGGAAGTTGCTCTCAAGGAATTGAACCAGTTGCTTGCAGATTTCCTTAAAGTAGATGGGAAATCTTTGCAAGCAATAGCATATAATAGTTTGTAAAGCTCTTTTAGAGTCCAAAATGTGTTTAAGTGGTCATTTAGATCCTTCTTTCCATCATATGTGTTAAATTGAGGCAAGTGAACACTTAACAGGACCTTGTGTACTATACTATGCACAAAAGGGCTTGCCTTCCTGCCTTTCACATTTGTCTCCTTTTTAATGGTTCCTTCATTCACCAACTTCTTAACATAGTCATTTAATTCTTATCAACTCATGCTTGTCGCAGCTTTCTAAGATAATCATGTAGTCATACTCTCCACCCTTTGTCTTATGAGAGTTTGTACACTTGAAACTGTAGGAGGCTGTAATGTTGCTTGCGGCTGGCCATTCTTACTTGGCCGTAGCTCCTGTGCTTGTTGGGTACCATCTTCATTCGCTACTACAGCTTTTCCTCATAATTGCCGAAGTACTCCTTTATGTGCCATAGGACCATCCTGCCGACTGACCAGTTATTAGGAAGGAGTAAAAGAGGAGGCGGCATCTTACTCATTAAGCCTTTGGCATAATTCTTTGTTAGTTGCATGAAACTCTTCTAATTCTTTTGCAAAGTTAGCATATAATTGCTCCAATTGTGCTATTCGGAGGAGTTACCATTTTGGTGTTTATGTTCTTGAATGACTTGATTGTGTACTTTAACTTAATGTACTTCAAGAGCATGTTGTGGTGGTGATTGCTATTCTTGGATCATTTGAAGGGCCTACTCCCCCTATAATAGTGGTTTCGTATGACTTAGTTCTTGCCATGTCGTAGCAATAAAAATAGATGGTGTTAATTGTTGGTATCAGATTTTGGTTGGTGTTTGATCTCAAACACAAGGTTTATAAACACTCTGCAAAACGGACAAAAGGTAGGTTAAGGGGGGTACCGAGGTGACTTCGGCACAACTACTTTAATGCTTAAGTCATGTAATGTTAAGAGAGATAGATAAAAGTAAGAGAAAAGTGTTCAAGTATCCAGAAGAACCTGTTTGTTGCATTTAGACCTCCTTTTATAATTACAAGATCATTTTGAAAGTAGTAACTATTCCCTCTGATTCAAGCACATGCACCTAGTTTAAAATTTAAGACCATTCCCTAATTTTAGGGAATGTAACTAATGTAATGGTGGCTAACAGGCAATTATTTAAACAGGAGGGCTAGGGCTTTGACTTAGTTAGCCCTAAGAGGTTTAAACTTTAACATTGAGCACGAATAATTAGCCTTCTTATCTAGATAACTACCATCAATCGCCATTACATTAGCCACATTTTCCAAAATCAAGGAGTGATCTTAAAATTTAAATTAGGTACATGTACTTGAATTGGAGGAAATAGTTACTACTTTCAAAATGATCTTGCTACTATAAACAAGAAGGCTAGGGCTTTGACTTAGTCTACCTCAAGAGGTTTAGTGTGAGACTCATATTAGCGAGACTAGGTTTAATAGTTGATTTGGGGTGTTTGGGAAAGTAACCTGATTAATGTAAAAAACTTACATATGGCTTCAAGACATTAGTCGAAGCAATTACTACATAAGTTTGGAATTTAAAAATATAATGAAATATTAAAAATATAGCTAAAATAGTAAGAATTTATTATATTATTATTATATTATCGGATACGTATGATGTAAGTTTTAAAAATTAACGAATACTTGGAGATATATTATAGGAGTAATATAATTAATATTGAATACTAAGTAATATATAAAAGACATGTATGTATATTGGGTATAATTATTATGTAAATATATATAACCATAATTATCATAAATATCTGAAATTGTGTATAAATCACTAAATAAATTAATAAAATTGGGAAAAAATGATAAAAAATTTTCTTAAACAACTATAAAACATGTTGCTATGTGGAATGAATTTAGAGAATGCATAGGATGATATTTTGGATTCTAAACACCTAAGTATGTCCATTTACACTTGTATATAGGTTAGGAAAAATACAAAAGCAACTCCATTGAAGATATAAAAGTACATCCTGCAATCTAGAGCAAATTTTGGTCATTTCTGAGCTCGAAAAAAATTTTAAAAGTGAAAAATATAGAGAAAGAAAAGGAAGAACAAAATTTGGAAAATTTAGTCACGATTTGAGGTTTTACATGATCCTAGGGAAGACAACCAACCATGAGTGAGCCAAACCAGCTGGAGATAGAGGAGATGGTGTCAACTTAGGAAGACAAATCTTTACCCTCAGATGGCAATCGAAACTTAGACTTTTAGTGAGTCGCTAATCTTTTCAATTTTATCAAAATTTTGAGGAAAAATAGCAAACAAACTCCAAAAATTTTGAAATTTAGTTTCCTTACATATTTTTGTATGAGGAATTCAAATATTCAATCAGATTTTCAAAATTTTGAGTATAGATATGTGGTCCTTAAGAAAAATGTATAGCACAACAATTTTTGATCGGGTTTTTAAAAGACCAAATCATGTAGTTTAGAATTGAAATTTTATTGACATACTCCTATGATGTTATATTTTGATGTTGAGTGGATGGATTTCTAAAATTATGTTGTAGAATTTTTAAGAAAATTTCGTTTTTATGTAAATAGTGCGCTGGATAGGGTATTTTGTTAAAAGAAACTGATGAAATTTTTAAAACTATGGTATATCCTAAATTTCCCCAGAAACAGTAGCTAAAAGTGGTTTAGTATGAATTTAGGAAGGATAATTTATGAGTAAAAGTGAGTATTTACTGATTTAAGGTTATATTTTTCAAGTATTTGGTATACTTATAAATTAAAGGATAGTGTAATGGAGAAAGCAATTGGAAGATTGAAGTTTTAGTTGATACTTACTAATTGTATAGATTGTACACTTTTGAAAATGCAGGGCAAGTGAAGTATATGTGAAGTAGTTAAATGTACTAGTAGTAGTAGTAGGGTCAGAAATTATGTTAAAAAGTAAGTTAGAATGTAATTTGGTGTGAAGATGTTGAATACATTAGGAAAATGGAATTTGTACTAAAGAGTGGTTTATATTTAAACTCTATCCTATTTCTTGAGACAAGCTATAAATCAGGAACTTCCTAAATAAGAATCTAACTTTGGATTGAAGGTCGGAAACTTCTTTAGAAACTGGTTTAGAATGTTATTAGTGTTGGATATCCTTGACCACCCCGGAGTTTGACAGTAGATTAGTTAGTAATTTGTATATGAATTCCACACTTTTATTAAAGTTAGAACATGAGTTAGAAGTCACTTGAACAATAGCCCATACCACAACATTAGGTCAAAACTTAAGTCAAAATCTCAATCAAAACCTCAATCAGAAAGTAGTTCAATGGAAGATACGGAATATAAGAACAATGGGAAGATTGAAGACGGTTGATATTGAATATCAAATCATTAGAAGTTGGAGAATAGATTAGAAAGTTACTTGATTATACTTTCTAAGAATTTATTAAAGTCAAAATCTAGATCAAAAACTACTAAACATCAATTTGTATCAAGTTAGAACCTTTGTTAGAGGATATCCTATTTTAACTAATAATTAATAAACACCTTAAAAAAACTTACCTAACACAATTGGAAATATCCTTAAATGTCCACACTGAACACATATGTTATATAATAGACATGAATTAGAGATGTTATGTTAAATTTTAGGGATAATAAAGAAAGATAAGATGAGAACAACATATGAGGAGAATGAGCATCAATATCTAAGTGAGTAGGATCAAAGTTTCATCGCACTTTAAAGTGTTGTTAAGAATATTTGGAGACCTTAGTATATATCTTGTTTGTAGTTGTAAGTTAGTTGCTTGTGCGCATGCAACGTGTATACTCAAATACTGTTGTGCTATTTCAGTGTTGGATTGATGTGTTGATTGCTTCATGATATTACAGCTTTGGATTGTTTGAATTTACTTGATTACCTCAAAAAATAATTTAACTTAAACTCGGCTTAACCATTAACTGGATTTGCATCACAACCTATTAAGGGTAATGACTAAGAAGTATAGGCTAAACACAGATGCCTTCATTGAAGATAGCAGAAATGGTCTTCTTCCCACCCTAAATCAACCTAACTGATAGGAGAGGGGGTCATAGCCAAGTTAGGATCAATGGTTCAAAGGTAGTTTCAGGTGGAGCATGTTCTTCATTACACAAGCTTCGGTTTGGTGACTAGATTCGTAAGTGTACGGTATTAAACTCATTGGAATCTAGATTAGAGTGAACACAATTTCTATGATTTTACAACGACCAGTCAACATCATGTGATGGTATTTACTTGATTATACATTGTGCCTATCTAAAATTGTTTGAAAACCCTAGTTGCTTGGTGTCAAATTGTGCTACTGTCTCCATCTCACTTACTGAGCAAGTTGTTGCTCATTCTCTTATAGTTGTTTTGCGAGTTTCTCTAGTTAACTTACTAGAAGACTAGAGAACAGGGTTAGGAAGTGAGACTAAAGATTTACCTGATTAGATTTCTATTCGATTTATTGACTATATTAACTTGTACAAAAACTAATAAGGTCTCCTTAAGTGACCTCTAGTTTTTAGTCAATGAAATTTATTCTATACTCTACAAGCTTGTGCATTTTAGTGAAATTTTAGTTGTAAAAATTATTTCTCAAAATCTATTTTTAAAGGTTACGCCACAAGTTGATTCCTACCAAATATGGAATGAGCACTTCTAAGCAATGGAGTGGTGAACGCTTTATGTAGGCTATATCTATGTTAGTAGCTAAGGTGATTAGTTTAGTAGAGGTTGGTTTACATGGCGGGGTTATTATGACTATCTAGTCTGAGGCGTGATAAATGGTTAGCCCTCTTATTTAGATAACTGTCCATCAACCACCATTACATTAGCTACATTTTCTAAAATCAGGAAGTGGTCTTAAAATTTAAACTAAGTACACGTGCTTGAATTGGAGGGAACAGTTACTACTTTCAAAACGATCATGCAACCATAAAAAGAGGTTCGAATGCAACAGATAGGTTCTTTTAGACATTCAAACACTTTTCTCTTAATGTTATCTATCTCTGTTAACAATACCTGACTTAAGCATTGGAGTGGCAGTACTATAGTCGCTTGGCACCCCCCTTAGCCTAACCTTTGCTCATTTTGCAAAGTGTCTATAAACCCTTTGTTTGAGACCATACTCTAACCAAAAATTGATATCAATAGTATTTATAGGCAATGATTAGTAATTGTTATGCTTGATTATAGTTGACACATTTGATGTGTAGAGAATCAAGCTTTAGACCATTTACATAGTTCTAGGAACATGGGGGTAGTAGGTGTCACTTATGCAGTGACACCCCTACCCTAATTTGAACGTTTAGAGGGCCCCATTCTTAATGCTAAGCCTAATAACATGTATGCCAAGTGATGATAGCCATACCCGAGCTATTCTAAGTAGTCCTAAGCTCCTTTAACATGAGCTGAGCTCTATCATGCATATGAATGATGGTTGCCTCATACTAGTGAGTCCCAACCTCTAGATTTAGGTTGAAAGAGCTTAATAGAGGTTGATTGCGGGCTTAACGAGCTATATTAGGCTCTCATAAGCAAATAGTTGAAGATTCCTATCAATAATTATATTCCTTATGTTTTACTTATGTTCATTACAACCATTTGTGAGAATGGATTCGAACTGAAATTGTGTTTATGGTTTCATTCATTTTCCTATGTTTAGAAGTGTTTTGAGAAAGTAAAATTGTGAATCCTTAGAATTGATGATCCCAACTTTAAGGGGAACCTCTTTTGAAGTGGTAGAAACGTGATTTCATTCCATCCTTTTAATTATCTTAATTTAAAATGATTTATTTAACCTTTAACCAAATAATGACATGCAATAATAAGGGATGTTTTTAACAAATACTACTATTTATGTATTTAATATCATTATATATCAATAGCCTTTTCAAAAACAAAAAATATTTCATTTTATTTGATTAATTCCAGTTCTCACCATTTTTGCTTACGACAAATAACATAGAAAAAATTAAATATTCTTGTTATTCGATCCCTCCATATCTTTTTCTTTCTATTTCATTCTCCAATGCCAAACAAATGGCGTCGTGTTACCCCCAATTACCAATACGTTGTGATTGAAAGCGTTATCCATATGTTCTTAATTTTAGGGAGGTGAAATTAAAAAAAAAAAAACTAGAAATAAACAATGAGGATAATCTATTTCTGTTAATTATCTCGAAGTCATATTCGCCCAGTATCCTGCGGCTCTGTTACCCAAACCAAAATCGAGCGAGGCGAGGTGAGGCAAGGGGCAGTGGGGTGGGGAAATCAAACAAACTGCCCGAAAATAACGTTCTCTTATCACAAAACCAGAACAAGCAATAGCCGAGACTTTTGCGCAGGTTCTCTAATTTCAACAAATCAAAAATATTCCTAATTCCAAAAAGATATGCAAAGAAGGAGAGTGTCACAAACACAAACACAAAAACGTCGGTCAATGTATCTTCCCATTGTCATCGAAAAGGGAGGGGAACAGAAAAAAGAAAAGAGAAGGAATTAATAAGACAGTCAAGAGAGAGAAAGAGATCGGACCATTTCCTCGGTCTCTCTCCTCCGGGAGGGGCAAGGATGTTCGATCAAGAAAAAAACCCGTAATTGATAATAAAACTTTTAATCGGTTTCCATTCAAATTATATAAAAGAAATTTTTTATAAGCAGGGTTGTGTACCTTTTTATTTTTTTATTCTCCCCTTCTTTTCTTATTGCCCTATGCATTTGAGATTTTTGAATCGATATTCGAGAGAAAGGGGGAAATATCAAAGGATAGGAAAGAAAAGTTAAGAAGGAAGGGAAGGAAAGGAAATGTGGCTCCGAAGAGATGAAGGAGAGAAGAATGGAGACAATGGGCTGGTGGCGGTGGCAATAGACAAAGACAGGGGAAGTCAATATGCATTGAAATGGGCTGTTGATCATCTCCTCAATAGGGGTCAGACTGTTATTCTCATTCATGTTGTGGTCAAGCAAAACCCTCCATCGTCCTCTCCCGCTCCTTCACCGAGTAAGTTACATATCATATATCCACGAACAGATATGGTTAATTACACGACATGAAGGAAAGTACTAAATCCTCCAAAACCCGTTCCTTGGCATTATGTTTTTAGGTGGAAAATGTAGGCGTCCATATGTAGGGTTTCTAATGCCTAATGATGATGCAACACAATTTTGCAGGAGCGGAGAACGATGCCTTAATGTCAAAGGAACTGTTTCTGCCGTTTCGATGTTTTTGTACTCGTAAGGATGTAAGTTTGTTTTGATTTGATTTTCTTCCACTTCCACTTGCACTTAGGAAAGGACAAGGGATGCTCATTTTTTTTTTTTTCCCATTTTTTGTTGTTGTGGTCGTCTTCTGGTAACATAAATAGATACAGTGTAAGGATGTAATTCTAGAAGACACCGACGTGGCAAAAGCTATCAGTGCATATGTTTCAAGTAATGCGATTGAGAATCTGGTCGTTGGTTCACCCGCAAAATCGGGTTTTTTAAGGTAAGCATTTTGTCCTCTTGTTCTTAATTATCTGCACTTACTAGTTCTTATGTCGTATGTTTGATGCAAGACACGCTTTAATGGGTTTTCACGGCCTATGCTGTTTAGGTGAAGGGATGGACAGAGTTTCCTGTTCCCATAAAATACTGACATCGTGTCCCTAGAACATATTCTAAACGACGATCTAGTTCTTTTGGTTTAGTTTGTTAGTAATAAATCGTGCTTTACCCATTGTCTTTTTTTCAAAACATTTCCATTTCCCATCCTACGTCTCGTAAAGAAGGAAGGGGAAAGTAGTGGAAAGAAGAGGAAGACCAACGAAGTGGGAAAAAGGGAAAATGATGGAAACTTTCTTCTAAACCTATTATTCCATTTCCACTTCGCACCATTATTTGCATGTTTTCTTCTAAATAGTTCGACGTGTTGAGCAAGGGTATGTAAAGGTGGCTTAAGATGATTGATTCCGGAAAGAGGAATGCAGTGAAGTGCGATACGTTGCGGTTCACATGGTCGATGGATGTTCTCCTTCAATTTGGAGTGGCCACTTTCTCAAATTTTACCGGTTGTTTGCATTTAGCGTTTTGAATTTGGGGATTCCATGGTTAAGGTTAGAGAGAGAGAGAGAGAGAGAGAGAGAGGTTTTGATGGTTTAGTATCTTTCACATGCCTTCTCAATGTGATATTTAACAGAAACTGTAAAAGTATATAAATTAAAACATAAATAAATGGATATATTGACTTTTCAATGATCAACTTTTAACAAGATGCACTTTCAATCACCATATATTATATATATATGTATATTTGCGCAGAATCACATATTATATTTACAGGTTGACATTTGATATAATAATGATGATCAATAAATGTTTGACATATGTTACTTTTTTATGGATGGGACACCCATTGAGCATTGGAAATTTTGATCATGATCCCTTTTTTTCACCCAACTATATTACATAATATAATTCAGAAAGGGAAATTCAAATATAATTCATTCTATCAAGAGATTAGTGTTTATGTTATAATATTTCAACAGCCTTCTTGTTTCATACTTCTTCTGCTATATAGAATCAACTAATTTGCAGTCAGTTAGTTTTGATGTGAATTTTTTATCAATTGCATGCCTACTTTTCTTCTGAAACGTTTTTGGTTGTTTTCTGGACGGGAATCGAATTATAAAAATTGATATTTATTCTTTAGTATCTGAATTTCTGGAACTGCTATAACAGTAAAATTATCTTACACAGTATGACATAGTAAAAGGACTCTGTTATCAGATTAAGCTCTTGTCAGTTCAGTGGGTAAATTTATTTGTTTCTCTCCCCATGTAGTTGTCCTTGAGATTGCCTTATTACGAAGGTTTTATAATTAACAAGAATAAAACATGCTTAATGATGAAGTTGTTAAAGTCAGTGCTCATGATCGTGGTGAAACAACTGACCATAAGATGGAACAGAGTATTAAGACTACAAGTACACATGATACTACTTCTTCCCTCCCATATAGATATGCCTCGCAAGTTTAAACTGCAAGTACTTCCCCCAAACCCCATTGTATGCATATGCATATTATTAGGCTGCATTTTTTCTTATATTTTCATTGGAAAAAGAGATAGGATTTAATATCTTTTTTCCAAATTTTTATTTTAAATTAATTTATGTAATTCTTTAATTAATTTTTACATAATGTGAAATCACCCAAATCATTCATCTTATGATAAATTAATATAAGTTATATTGGAGTGTTGTATATAATTAGTTGAAAAATATTGGAAAGTAAAGATAAATTATCATACATGTTTGTCATCTTTTTCATATAACAATTAACAAAGCAAAGTCATTAATATAAATATAAAACTATAAAGTGATATTGGATCCATATCCATGGTGAAATTATTGATAGTGAAGTGGTTTTGTCCTAATTTTGAGTTTTGAATATAGTGGGCTATGCCCCTCCTCCCTACCTCCCTATAATATCCTTTCCTTTTGGTCAAATGAATAATTTGAATTGCTAAAGAAAAAAAAAGAAAGAAATAAAATTTCACAACTATGTATTTCTGAATTAAAAAAGTCACAAAATAAAATCATTGCAATCTTGGGATCAAATTTGTATTAGAGAAGAATTATAGGCTAGTTGAAAGATTGGAAAAGGTAGATGAGCAAAATATATAAAAAAGTTAAGCATATAATTATAATTATATACATTTACACAAGAAGATGGTATAGTATGTATATATTATACAACACGAAAGTGAAGATGCATAACAAGACTCCTGTCTAATAAGCACTTTGTCTTCAGAAGATTCAAGACAGTTGATACTCCTTCCAATTTAACAAAAGGGGCACCAGACTTCTGCAATGTTTTCGTCATATCAAAAGGGAAGATATCTACCATGAAATCTGCTTCCCGCCCAGCACCATCGGTATCTCCTTTACGTAACCAAATTCTTAATCAGTCAATTACAAGATCAAGCACATCTGAGCCACAACTGCCCCAACCTGATGGCATCAGAGGTAGGTTCGTTTGTTCTTTACATTAGTTTTCATTGAGACTTTGGTTGGTTTTTTCCATTTTTCCCTTATTTGCCTTTTCTGCTTTAATCTTTTGGTTTTTCCGAACAGGAGGTGGAAGGTCATCAACCGAAATGGCACCAAACAGCAATATTTTAGATAATATAGAAAAAATAAGGTGAAAAGATTATATGATCTAAATGTTCAAACAGAAAATATAAAATGTTTTGATGGTATAAAGAGGAGGTAAATGTGATTGAGGGGAAAAACAAAGTATATAAACTAAATGTGAATGTGAATGTTGACATAATATGTACATCATAAGCCACATCCAATGGAATCATGATGTTTATCTTATCTTTATATTGTCAAATCCTTTATCTTGTCTACAACATAATAATATTTTCCCATTTTTAATATATGTGGCCTCTCTATCCTTGCACATCGTAATGGCTAATAAAGAGTTAGTACTGGAAGCAGGTCACCATTTACTAGAGGGAGAGCTGCAAATGGAAGATTGTACGGGGAGCTTACACCACCACCAGATAGTGATATATCATTTGTTAGTTCCGGCAGACCAAGTATTGATCGTATGTTTCCAGCATTTTATGACAGTGACAGCGGTCGGTCGCCACGCTTGTCCTCTGCTGCAGATTATGATTATAGCTTTGAGGCACCTCGGTTTCCAAGAAGGTCACTAGATACCAATGCTCTTGAATTGTCTCCTCCTTCACACGAAAGTGAGAGATCCTTCTCCTCTGCATCTCCTCCGGCGGTAAGCCCAATCTAGCATTCAAGTTTAGCAAGGAAGAGAATGGTTATAGTGTTTCAATATTCTATATGTAAACAATTTACAGGATGATGTGGAAGGTGAAATGAGGAGGCTAAGGCTGGAGCTCAAGCAAACAATAGAAATGTACAGTAATGCATGTAAAGAAGCACTTACAGCAACACAAAAGGTAATGAGAAGAAAATATTGTTGAAATGGCAGCACTTCTTCACTATGGAAATCTCTGATAAGGATTTTCTTTCGTAATGTAGGCAAAAGAACTTCAAAGATGGAAACTAGAAGAACAGAGGAAAGTTGAAGAGGCACAGTTGGCTGAGGAAGCAGCACTGGCACTTGCAGAGAAGGAAAAAGCTAAATCCAAAGCAGCAATGGAAGCTGCTGAAGCTGCACAAAGGATAGCTGACCTGGAAGCACAAAAAAGGATCAATGCAGAAATGAAAGCACTCAGGGAAGCAGAAGAGAAGAAAAAGGTACTTGATGCTCTTGCAAGTGCCGACTTAAGATATAGAAAATATACAATAGAGGAAATAGAAACTGCCACGGATTATTTCTCACCATCTCGCACAATTGGAGAAGGGGGTTATGGTCCGGTATACAAGTGCCATTTGGATCATACCCCTGTTGCAATCAAGGTTTTACGTCCAGATGCTGCCCAAGGGAGATCACAATTTTTGAAAGAGGTACAGATTTTTGTATTTGAATAAATGTTCACAATCACGATTAACCACAATTTCCAGAAATTTGTTTATCTGTGAATTATATAATTGGAGTGCTTGGAAATCCTTAATTTAGGGCCCAAATTGGAATCTATGTGCTAAGAGGATTGAAATATTTTTCTATGGTTATTCTTTCCCACATTGTTTAAGTAAATTGAAATAATTTTTTTTGAGACGGAGGAGAAGCAAGCATCACATAACATCACTTGTGGATATGTTCTTTGAAAGAGATCCAGATCAACCCATGGATCTCTTGTTTCATTTTTCTTTCTGTCTCTTAAATTTTAAAATCAATCTGTAAATACTTTCTATGTTGTATACAGGTAGAAGTTCTAAGCTGCATAAGGCATCCTAATATGGTTCTTCTGTTAGGAGCCTGTCCAGAGTATGGCTGTCTGGTTTATGAGTTCATGGCAAATGGGAGCTTAGAAGATCGTCTCTTTTGTAGAGGAAACACACCGCCCCTTTCTTGGCAACTCAGATTCAAAATTGCAGCAGAAATTGGAACTGGTCTGATGTTCCTTCATCAGACTAAACCTGAACCACTCGTGCATCGGGACTTAAAACCAGCTAACATCTTGCTAGATCGCAACTTTGTCAGCAAGATTAGTGATGTTGGGTTAGCAAGACTTGTACCACCTTCTGTTGTTGACAATGTGACACAGTATCGTATGACGTCTACTGCTGGAACATTTTGCTATATTGATCCAGAGTACCAACAAACAGGCATGTTGGGAGTTAAGTCTGACATATACTCTCTGGGAATCATTTTCTTACAAATCATAACAGGCAGGCCGCCTATGGGCTTGACTTACTATGTTGAAGAAGCGATAGAAGATGGTTCTTTTTCTAAACTGCTTGATCCAAAAGTTCCTGATTGGCCCCTAGAAGAGACCATATATCTTGCTAAGATGGCGCTAAAGTGTGCAGAGTTGAGACGGAAAGATAGACCTGATCTTGGAAGGGTTGTCTTGCCAGAACTTAACAGGCTGAGAGCACTAGCGGAGGAGAAAATGAGTACTGCCTAGACCAATGGCAGCACATCAGCTTCACCTCACCAAAGCCAAATTTCATGGTAGATGGTAAGTAGATTTTGCATAACTTCAAACACTTTCATTAATGGCATAGTCCCAAGGAGTTTTTACGGTTCCATACTCTATTTTGATGGGATTGGTCCCGCTTTCTATCACACTGTGGATTTAATATTCACTAGATCTGAATGGTTGAAAACACATTTAGTTTAATGGTTTAAATCTAATCAAAGGTTTAAAATTTAATGTTCAAATCAAAGGTTGGATGGAGGACAGGAATGATCATGTAAAAAATATAGACGGGATCACAGAAAAATCCCATAGTCCTGTGGTAATTTATCATAGCAGATGGTTGATATAAACACAACTGACATGCACCTTTAGCACAATAAGTTCAGTTATAGAATATGAATGCACACAACAGATCTAGTCACCAAGAAAAAATACTTTCTCATTCACCCTTCCATGCATAGATTGCAAGACATACTGCAGAGTCACGAATTTGCTAGGGTATGCAAATTCATAATTTGGCTCAGTGAAACTTGAAACGTACCTACAAGACAATGTCTGCTGCACCACATAATGCATTATTTGTTGTCAAACAGAATACTTATCCATTAGACCACCTTTATTTATTGTGACCATTAGCATACTAAACCTCAACACGTAATGATGTTGTGATCTTTTTTCTCTCTACACCTTAGACGGCACATACCGTAATGATGTGTTAGCCAAGCCTTGGATGTTCAGGTTTGCAGACCAGTAGAATAGCCATTCTTGATTTGATATAGGGTACAGGATTGGAGTCCTCCTGCTCTGCATTTAAGCTGGTAAACACTCAGCTGGATTTGAAATTGTCTTTTCACTTCTGTAGCTTTATTGACATATTTGCTCATCTGGACTCCACAGCTCCAATTACATTGTGTTATGTGTCTGTTTGTCATTATGTTCATTTACATATATTCTGATCTTAATGTACTCTACAGTTGAACTTCCCTATCATTGAACCTAAAAACTTGCTGCAATGCTACCAATCAAGATTCTTTTGGCGTGTTAAACCTATATAATATGTGTTTGGAATATCAGACTTTTCCACTAATAGGTTACATACAAAAAATTCTTATAGTTGCTTGCATTCATTGCACAAAGTCACCATTGATCTTCACCTGAGCATGATGATGAACTGTAGGTTCTTCTATATCCATCCTTTGTATTGCTGCACTTCAATAAACTTTATTCTCAAAAATTTCATGCTTCTTCAGCAGATTCTGCACAATATGTTTCTTGGGACAATAGTAAACCTAATGGATTATCAAGTCTGAACTAAAAGAGTTCAGTTTGACAGTATGTTCCGTGTGGATGTGCATTAAGAGATTCTTTAATATGATGAAATTTGTCTCATCAAATCTAGTATGGTTAAGCTTCCTTTTCTCCCAGAGCAATGGCAAAAGAATTCCAAGCCAGCTACTTTTAGGGTGTATTTGCTTAAAAGCAAAAGCTCGACGATCTTCTTCTTGGTAATTGGCCCCAATCCATGTGAAATTTTTCCTTACTTTTCCAACCATGTCAAGCAATCTAGTGAATATGTCCTATGGTGCATGCTACTAGATTTTATTTTGAGAGGGGATGTATCTCACATGTAACGTCATTACAGCATCTTCTCTCTTCTTGTTTTTTTCTTGTAATAATTTTATTTTACTCATTATGAAGCCTCATAGTATGAGTTTTATTCCTCAATAGGGCCCTTTTCAAGAAATATTTCAAAAAGAGGCCCTTGGCAAAAGATATTTTCTTAATAGTAGGGAAGGTGCGCTTCATGATCTAGCTAATAGTATCACAGATAGCCAACTCCAAATGCAACAGAGCTTGTTGGAGGTGCATAAGATGGTATATGATTTGTTGCTGGCTTGTAAGATGAAACAACGGTTGCTGGAGCCAATTGATGGTGAATACCTAGTGTCTTCTTCTATGGAGAAACCGCCTGTGATGCAGCAAATCAGGGCTGACCATCTTGAGTTTGATCAGTATCAATTTTGTTGGCCAAGTGCTTGATATAATCTATCAGTTGAAGTAACTTGGGAAATTACATTCTGACAGTCGCAGAGGTAAGTTGGAAAATGATTGTTGTGTTGTTACTCATTCAATTAACGTATATGGAGATTGTCGAACAACTGTTTGACAAAAATCCAAAGGTTGAGTTCCTGCTGTTTCTAGATCTGGTAGGGAACTTGATGCCAGTGGACATCATGTGGGACACTGTTGCTCCACTGCATTCTTTTGCTCCATATGCTGTTCCTTCAATTCTTTTTAACTCTGTTATCTCTATTTCTTGTCCTATTGAGCGAAGAAAGTGGATTTTAAAGTTTGTTAGCTGAGGAGTTGAAATGAGAAGAGATGTTTGGTATGCTTTTCCAAATGAAGTTGTTGCATCGTGCAATTTTATAGATAAGCATGGACCTAAAGACGATGACTTGTCAGTTGTCAATGTGTGCTGATCATAAAGTGAGAGAGAGAACTATACATAAAGCTGTTAAGATGCTACTAATGAATAGCTAGACCACAGACTCTTCAATTTATGAAGAGATTGATGGATAATCCACCAAAGCGTGTTTAGTTTTGATATCTACAAAATCACCCTATGGCACTATTACCAATTTTAGAGTTGACAAGGACAATGCCTTTCTTGCTTTTAGTGGTGGATGCCTCCATGCTGTTTCAAGCATGTATGGTGATCTTCTTTGGAAGCAAGGTTTTTGAGCTAAAGTGTAGAGATTCAACAAGTCATCCAATGCCCTGGAAGTAATGTCATCTATGCTTTAGGTTTTATTGGTTCTCTTAGGGTTGTTGTTGCATATCATATCAATGCAAGAACTAAAGAATTGGAGAAGCATGATAATGCCGATTCTCCTGGTGGTATTTTTTTGGGAAGATTATCTGTTTCAGATGATTTGCTCATGGCGGGGGATGCCAATAGGTTTAATTTGGTGTTGGTTACTTTTGATAACAGTGGTATTAACTTCCAAAATATCTGTATTTCGACTGTTCTTGAGAGTGCACTTGGAGAGAGGATATGTTACCTGCAAAGCTCCCTGGAATATTTCCTTCGAAAACTGATGAGTTTGTTATTTTCATAAGAATAAGCACTAAAGGCAAGTTAGAATTTGTTGAAAAGATTGACAATGTGGCAGATATTAAAGCCAAAAAAGATGGAAACTGTGCCATAGTTGGGGGAGCTACATTTGTTTGGAGCTTGCTATAGCAGTGAGGCTTAATAATTTCCATGTTACAATGGCTGACCCTGAACCATGGTGCATCCCTCAGCTTTTCACCATTGGCATTGCAGCTTTTTCCAAGGGCTGTTATACAAACAAAGATATTAACATTATCAAGGAAACTATTGTTGGTTTTACTGTTGATGCAGATGGAGAAGTTAAGGAGGTGAAGTTTGAGGGAAGGTTATTGGAAACTGATATTACAATAAATGAATTCACTTTACAAGATCTATATGGACCAACATTTTCACATTTTAATCACTTTGTTTTTGTTGCAGGAGGATATGTGATTTTATGCTACTCACACTCGCCTTGAGGACAAGGTGGTTTTGAGAGCAGATGTATTCATATGATCTGTGGCGCATGTTACTAGATTTTGTTTTGAGAGAGAATGTATCTGGCATGTTACATAGGGTTTAGGATTTAGGATTTAAGGTTTAGAGTAGTGTTTTTTTATTTTATATATGCCTCTTACTATAGAGGGCCACTGGGTCTAGTTGGTTAAATGGCTTATTGATACCCTTAAATATCTTAAAGAGGAATATAAAGTGGTGGTAGGGGAGATAGGGGGATGACAAGTAAACATAATGAAAGAGAGAGTGAGAGTCCATGATTTTTGCTCATGTCCATTGGTGATTTATGAGCTCATGTGCCCATCTTTATTCCAGTACCCATCTAAAATGTACATTCCTCCCCACCATCAATGTCAGTACCCACATACCACCATGTATGCCTAGTTCACCACCATCACTACCATACATACCCACATCTACCTCAACCATTGCAGCATATACACCTCTTACCATCCCATTATCATAAATATCCTGTACACAGCACACGCTTACCCATATATGTTACCCTTCCAAACCCTATAGACCATACTCATACACGATCCTAAATACTACCCTATAACCTTAATTAGCTGCATACCTATTTCACCTTCGTACTCATGCTTGGTGTTGATGTTGATGTTCAATGTAAGTACCTATTTCACCTTTATGTTAATTGTGTTGTTTTGGTTGGGAGTTCATATCACTAGTTAGTTGTACTTTCCCTCGTGTGCTTGTATATTTATTATTCAACACTTTCCCTCGTGGAGTGAGACTTTGATAGAAATCTATCAAGTGATGGGAGTAAAATGATAATGTAGGGACTTTATGATTTCCTATTCCACTAATACATTGAATGTAGCACTGCAACCATCCAAATTAAAAACTTAAGATTATAGATTAGGTGTGTGCTTTTATATTTAATACTTAAGAGGACATAGATGATTTTTGCAGTCAACTGGTAGTACAATTGGAATCAGATGGACATGCCACACATATCTTCAATTGAAGCAAAGAATGGATGGAATTGATTAGATGCTGGAGCAGCCAAACTTATTTTGCTGCAAATCTGAGAGACTGGGAGGAATGTTGAATGATAGTTCAAGTCATAATGTTGCTACAATCTAATGCGACTGAATGAGGATTATGTCTTTCCAATATCTCATCTGGAGAAGGCTTTACTCCTGTAAAGCCTTTTACCTTACATGGGGATTAAGACAAAGCACTAGATCCCATGCCTCAGATCTTCCAATTTTCAGGTTTTTCCTTATATCACATTGTACTGTGTGAAATTCATTAGCACTACTTCCTCAACTAGTCAGTAGCTTACCCTATGTTAGTAGAGTCTCCAGTGTTTTCCAATACTCTGGTTAGTTTTCCTTCGACTCAATTCTTACATAAACTGCTCTCTAAAGAAGTGACAATGTTGTCATAGGCTTTTGTACTGATTCAAGGTAGTTTGGACAAAAAGGAATCTGCAATCTCTTATTGCTTCAGTGTTTGCTTTAAGTTTTTTTCTCCTTTCCATATCTTGCATGATGACAATGATTTGTCGTGAGATCTTAATACCTCCATCCTTTTTCTTTGTGGTTCTTGCACTCTCATGAAATATTTTTCGATGATGAATTGAGCATGAACACATAGTATATATATTCAAATATGTGGAGATCATAATGGGCTTCATCCTGAATATGTACCATGGGCTGATTGTATGCCACAATAGTCACATTCTTCACTCAATAGACCTGAAAATCTCCAAGTGGATTCCTTGAAAGAAGCATATTCTTCCAAATTTCCACAAGTAATTTGTTCCTTCTTTTTGCTAAAACATTCTACTTAGGTGTGTGCAAGGATATGCTAGTGCTTGTTTTTGCATTCTCCAAGTTACATCTGGAAAAAAGTGCTCTCCCGTTTCTTGTAGAGTGATACCACACCTTTTCGTCTACTTTATTCTAGGAAAGATTCATACATCAACAAATGACACATTACTTGTTCAGAAATTTCCTAGAACTATATTTAATAACATAGTTGTGGCATGGCATATTAACTTTAAATTGGGTATCTGCATATAGACTTGATGATCTTGTTGAGGGATCTCATGTTTAATTTAATATATGAATTAACTCTCCTACCCTCATCTTGACCCAGAATGTTCTCCTTGATGCATTATTATAGGAACCGAGAAGTCCTTCACTGGGAAAATCGAGAGCCTCAGTGGACACAGTTGGGTAAGAAACCATTTTCTTGTGGAGATCCCAGGAACCCATCAAAACCAAGGAAAAAGCCCACACAAAGCCAGAAACTCAAAGTGATATGACATGCTTGGGTTTTTCGTCATATATGTCCTTGTGTAAATTTTGTGCTGTGCTTGCAAGGAACCATCAGAAGTTCCATTATCACTTGTATTTGCTTTGTTTTCTTTTTCCATTTTTTTTTTATCTTTTATTATTGTGTCTTTTTTTCTTTTTAGAAAAAATTTTCCAATTGCTTTGATGAGTTGCAAAAGTCAACTTTTTCAACCGAAATACCTGTCTTGGACATTTCATATCTGCGGTTTAGGATGTTTTTGTATGCATGGTACTTTCAGATTCTACTTAATTATAGTCTCTCATTTAGGTCCCTTTTGAGATTCTTTCCAATAAAAGTTCTTTACATTAATCATCGAAGATATATCAGGATAAATTAAAACTATCATGCATAAGGCAGTTCGAGAAATCCAACAAACACTCCACATTGTCATGGAAGATGTGTGAAAATAATTAAAGATTATATACAAGGAAGCCTTGTCTTCGATTACGTGTAGAAAACCAGATTCATTCATTAAATGCAAGCAGTCCAATCGAGAATGTATATGTGCTCTAAGAAAAAAGAAAAAGGCATTTTAGAAAATTGAAAGATAGAAGCCTTTTTAGATAGAGAAAGAAGAGAGTTTTCATCAAGAAATGAAAATATTTCAGAGAGAAAAGCAAGAAGGGAAAGAAATCAAGCAAATGCTATATTTGTAATAAGATGGGGCCTTTTGCTAAACAATGTCCTCAAAAAGGATTCTAGAAAATGATTTAGAGTATTATTAATAGAGTTGGTATCAAGATAAGGGAAAATGAAGGTCTTGTGTAAACTCTGTAAATTTAATTTTTGAATATATAGTTGACTCGAGTATTATAGATAATTTTTTTAAGTCAACAAAACTAATAAATTTAAAACTATTTATATGAAAACATAAGAGATTGAATTCAAATTTAACAAAAACTTTAAAATCATAACCTTAAACTTATAAAATGTATAAATTTATCATAATAGTAATAAAATCTTAATTGAATGCGATTATCGATTAATACACATAATCACGTAAAATCATTAACAAACAAATAAAGATCACTTCTAAATATTCATAAATGTAAATAGTGGCAACTTAATTAATAAAATTTTAAATATTAATTTGTGATTATTATAATTTCATATTCGTATCTAGTTGTGCTAGTTTTGTGTCGATTTAAGTATTTTAAATTAGTTTTACTATATATTTCATGTTTAATTGTTAAAGTATATACATTAATTTTATATTTCATAATTAGATTATAAATTATTTCAAATAATATTTAAAGTTAAACACACCTTATTTGGAAAAGTCAACCTAATCATTTTTTAATTTCCCTTTTCCTTTTCTTCCTTTTTCCTTTTTCTTTCTTTTCTTTTTCTTTTCCTGTCTTAGTTTCGGCTATCACTTGTGCTTTTCTTTTCCCACATGTGCTAAATTATGGGGATTAAAATCAAAGAAGATATGGAAATAGTCAAATCTACATTAATACTTTGCCTTATCCTTCTTTCGTCTTTTTCTTTTATAATTTTTCTTTTTTCTTTTTACTTTTTAGTTCTCCTTCACTCCGGCTACACACTCCATGCATATATTACCTTGTTCAATTTACTTTTTTTTTTTTTTTTTTTTACTAAACACAAAACAACACACATACTTATTCTCTTTTTCCAAACGGAAAACACTTTACCCTCTTCTTACTTCCATCTTTTCTTTTTTCTTTTTAATTCTTCTCAATAACTTCAAGAAGAATAAGAGCCTTGATCCAACCACTTTTTAAGTTACCAAGAGATTAGTTAAGTAGTATGTATTTTGTATTTAATTTATTTTGTAACATCAATTTACTTGTAATTCTTGTTATATATATATATATATATATATATATATATTGTAGAATTTCTTGTATTTTAGGGATAGGTATTATAGTATTATCTAAAGAATATCATATGTATTTTACTATTTTTGTAATGGAATTTCATGTACATGCATTGAATTATATTTAAAGTTAATATCTTTTTGTATATGTGATCATATATTTATATAACTATTTAGGTATATAACCATATGTACATATATGTTATAATTAATTATGTAAAAATATGGTATATAGCAATATATATATATATGCATATATAGTATGTATGATTGTTTGTTTTCATATATATATATATATATATATATACATGTATATGCATCCAACCATATATGTACATGTATAGTACATAATTATATATGTATGGCACATAATATATTTAAGTTATTACACATATATGTTAGATATATTACAAAGTTATACATGTACATATGTATAAATAAGGTAAGAGAACATAAGTATAAAGGTATATGTATAAGTATGAAAATACATATCCTAGTAGTAAAGTATAAGTATAAGTATAAGTATATGTATACACCTAAATAGTAAAAGTAGAAATATACTANATATATGGTTGGATGCATATACATGTATATGCATCCAACCATATATGTACATGTATAGTACATAATTATATATGTATGGCACATAATATATTTAAGTTATTACACATATATGTTAGATATATTACAAAGTTATACATGTACATATGTATAAATAAGGTAAGAGAACATAAGTATAAAGGTATATGTATAAGTATGAAAATACATATCCTAGTAGTAAAGTATAAGTATAAGTATAAGTATATGTATACACCTAAATAGTAAAAGTAGAAATATACTAAAATATTAAATCCATAAATAAAGTAATATAATATATATATATATAAGTATTTACATGTGTGTCGTGAGCTTTAAGAGGGAAAAATACGATTAATTTATAAAATTTGGTAAATTATAATAATAGATATATATGTATAAATATTAAATAATATTACAAAATTGGAAAAATGAAAAAATTAAAAGAAACCATATAAAGACATATGGAACACGAAGAGTTGCCATGTCAGCACCTTATACCTACAATTAAATTTGTAAATAATAATAATAAGAAATAATTAATTAGGAAATTATAAAAATAGTAAAAAGTGAATCGAACAAACATTTAAACTTAAAATAGTAAAATAAGTAAATTATTATAAAATAGACTTAAAGATAAGAAAATTTCAAAAATATATAAAATTTGGAAATTTATCAAATCATAAATCCATAAAGAAAAAATTAAAATAATAATTTATAAATATTTAAGTCAAAATAATAAAATTCGTAATATTCTAAAATCATAATAAAAAATGCAAGTTATAATGTCTGAAACATAACCCACTATGTGAAAGTACGTTAAAAAATGATAAGGATTGATTATCTTTTAGGTATCCAATTATTGGTTATATTTATCACATATCTATGACTTCACTTGTATATTTATGAAGAATGCTAGTTTTGCTGATTTTTAAGAAAAGTATTTTGGAAAACGTTTTCCAAACCTAAATATATTTTTGGTATGATTTCTATAAGGGCTTGTAGCACCTGTGGATGGTATTATTATCATTGAAACAAAGCTAATATGGTATCTCCAAATCGAACTTAAAATGAAAAAAGTTATATATAATTGAAAATTTAAGATAAATTAAGAAAAATAGGTAAAAATTTTAAGTTAAACCATGTTTATGCCATACTTAGATTATAATAGGAAACTAGGCAAATAATAATAGATATTTAGTTAACTAAGGAACTTAGTTTTTCTAAATACTTATAAATTTTATTATCTTTCAGGTATTTGATTGTCAAATTCTAAGAATTCTAAAGGCTTAGGGAGTGAGTAATAATTCAGGTAAGGAAGTTCTAATGACTCACTATTTACTTGTATATGATACTTGCTTGATGTTTTGCTGATTGTTATTATTTTTGAGTCTAAATGACTGTTTTACTTGTGTGATATCATCCATGTAATCACTTTCTTAAACCGATAAATATAAATATTTAACCAAAATAATCAGTTATATTTATTACATGTCTATGAATTAACTTATATATTTATGGAAGTTGCTAGCTTTGTTTTTTAATAAAAGTATTTTGGAAAATGTTTTCCAATCCTAAATATATTTTTGGTATAATTTCTACGAAGGCTCATAGCGCTTGTGGATGATATTTTTATCAATGAAACAAAGCTAACATAGTATCTTCAAATGATTACGAGAGGACTTACATATTTGTGCCTATGAGGCCTCGGATATATTTTGATAGCGAAAGAACTCACCTTGTTGTGCCCAAGAGGCCTTGGATATGGTGGATAGCTCTAGTTAAGGTCTATTTATTTCGATTAATGTTTTTTCTTGGCTAAGGTAATAGTCGAGTGCCGTTTGGAGGAACGATGCCTCTATGAAGCCTCATGTAGTTAAGGTGAGGTGCTTAATACAGGTAAATATGGAGGATAATCGATATATAGATGATATAAATCTACATCTTTCATAGTTTTGGACTCTTATGGATGTATTGCTTGCATCTACTACGCATACATTCATTTCATTTGTAGATGGATTTGCATATGTATGAATAATGTTTGATAACTTGCTTGAACATTAATAGTGAGGAACGAACTTATTAAGCTATAGTTGCTTATTCTCCTATAATTTCTTTTGCAAATTTCATTAAATAGGGACTGGAATAATCTTAAGAGCAAAGTGTAAATCGAAGACATGTTTGATTATGTTATAATTAGTTGAGAACTGAAGAGCTGGTATAGAAACATTGTTTGTAGAAGTATTTAAAGATTAAAGTTTTATATAATTTAGTATTTCTTGTAATTTAAAAAGTTGTTTTACCATGTCTTATTATTTAGTAGGGGATATCAATTCTCTACGGTTCTAAGGGACTGTGAAATATCAAATATCCATAATTATTTATATTTTACAGAAGGTTAATTAATTAAAAAAATCGGAACCTTAAAGATTAATTATTTAGAATCTTGCAATCTTTGACTTGTAAGATGGTTTTCATATTATAAAAGTATACGTGATATGAAAATTTTAAATAATCGTATTAGGTCCCCTTTAGGGTTATGACACCTTGAATCTTTATTCTTAACAGATGATGAACCTTTAGAAAAAACTCTATTTTCTTTACAAGTTTACTCTAAGGCATCTAGTTTAGATTGGGTCATGACACCTTGAATCTTTATTCTTAGCAGATGATAAACCTTTAGAAAAAACTCTATTTTCTCTACAAGTTTACTCTAAGGCATTTCGTTCAAATTGGAAAGATTCATAGGATAAATCTTATTCAATTCAAAATGTGTAACTAGTTACTAGTGGTGAAATTATGAGTATCAATACACTGCATGTCCCAATTCATATCTTCACTAACAAGTATGACAAACCCATTTCAATGATTGCCTTCCTTAATACTGGAGCAACCAAAAGTATTTTGAATTCTAAAGTTCTTCCATAAGACTTTTGGATTTCACATACAAGAACTTTCATGACAGCATCCAAAGAAGAATTTCATATACATCTCAGGAGTAGGCCAATAAAGATTCAATTTTTCCTAGGATGTAGTATTATTACTCCAGTACTTGGATCTCCATTACTTAACAAAGATATTGTTCTCGGTTGGCATATTCTTTCTCAACTTCCACAAATGAAGATCCATCCAAAAGGCATCAAATTCAAAAAGTATCACAAGCTTTATACTGAACTCCTTCGATTTTATTCAATCAAAGGGATCAGTATATTAGAGATTGTCGAAAAGCTTAAAGTAAAAGCTTGTGCTGAGGTATACATTGAATTTTTGAAAAAATGTGATGATTCTTTGTGGTAGAATTAGGAATTCTTTGTAAGAATTAATTTTAAGAAAAATTAAGATATCAATCCTACTAAAGCTAGCCATTCAGGTATAAATCCTAAACATGTTGGGTTAGCAGAAGAAGAATGTCAAAATCTGCTTAATCAAGGATTGATAAAGCCTTTAGATTTATAATGGGCCTGTGAAGCCTTCTATGTGAACAAAAGAGCTAAGCAAGCTAAGGGAAAATTAAGGCTTGTCATTAATTATTAACCTCTTAATTTTTTCATTCAAAATGACAAGTTTCCAATCCTGAACAAGAACACTTGTTTCAAAACATTGCCCAAGCCAAGGTGTTTTGAAGTTTGATCTTAAAGTAGGATTTTAGCAATTGGGTATTCATCTAGGTGATAGATCCAAGATAGGATTCTGTATTCCAAATCACTATTATCAGTGAAAAGGTTTTACCCTTTGGGCTCAAAACAGTTCCATCACTATTCTAGAAGGCAATGATCAAAATATTCCAGCTTATCTTAAATAGTGCAATCATCTATATAGATAATATACTCCTTTTCGGTCTAGATAAATTATCTCATACTAAGCTCTTCCAACACTTTTATAAGCTGGCAACTTCTTATGGAGTCATGCATTTAGAAAAGAAGATGAAAATTTCCTAAATAGAAATGGGATTTCTTAGGATGAAAATTTAGAATGGCTATTATCAACAAGAGCCCAATCTTACTTAAGAATTATTGAAGTTCTCAAACAAAGATTTCAATACTAAGCAAATCTAGCAATTTTTGGAAATAGTCAATTATTTAAGAGATTTTATCCCTGAGATCTCTTAATATACTTTTACTTTATCAATAATGCTAAAAAAGAATCATCCTCCATGGGGAGAGAAATAGACTAAAGTAGTAAAGTTTTTGAAAGAAGAATTGTAGAAGCTTTTACCATTGAAGATACCTTCAGGTGGACAACTTATTTTACAAACTAATGCCAATGACAAACATTGGGGGAGCTATTCTCCTTGAGTAGGGAGAAAAAGACAAACACATCTATGGTTATAAGAATGACAAATTTAAGGACTTTGAAATCCATTATCATTCAACATTTAAGGAGATCCTTACAATCAAATATACTATTAAAAAATTTAAATATCATCTTATGGGATCTCATTTTAAAATAGAGATAGATATAAGTTCTTTTTCAAAAATACTTAAGTTTAAGCAAAAGACTATGCTACATTCTCAATTGCTAAGATGGCAAGAATGGTTTTCTAAATACTCTTATGAGGTTAAGCACATTTTAGAGAAAAAGAATGATGTAGCAAATTTTCTCTTTAGGTCTAAAAAAGAGACTCAAGATCTGATCAAACAAATTCCAGTACACTCACTAGCAAACCCTTTTCAGGTGATATTAATACATTTGGAATGATTAATATGTTCAAATCAACTAATTTCTTCTCTCCAAGATGGTATAATCTAGAAAAGTTTTATGAACATGGAACTCCAAAGTTAAGACAAATGATAGAAAGAAGAAGATTTGCAGAAGAAAGCATAAAACTGATATGGGAATATCAAACGTTAATCTTTCGAAAATATGAAGGATTTAATCTTAATCCATTTGGATTACATCCGATATATTCATTCATTCATCCACATATATTGAGGTTTCATGGAAACAAGTTTCCTAAAGAACTCAAGTGGTTTTACTGGTATCTTCTACATCATTACACCATAATTATCTAGTCCCTAACACATGAAGCTTTACAATTTTTGCAAATAATTAGAGCAAACCCAGTTTAAATCATTTAACTTTTTTAACATATTTAATGAAATGGTTTAAATATTAGCTTGTATGGAAACAAATTATTGTAGCATAGGTTAATGACTTAAGCCAAAAATTTTCAAGAGAAAATTCATTGCAATTTAAGCTCATACTTGAATTAAAGCTATGATGGATGAAATATCAACTAACATATTTTACTTTCATCTTTTCTAGATTAATCTTTTAATGTAATATACCATTAATCTTGTTGATGGAAAAGGTTCTCTTGTAAGAGTTTTTTCTTTGAGCCCCTAAAATCATCTTGAATCATCTCCAAGTTCTTCTTCTTTTTCTTCCTTTTTTTTATTTTTTATTTTATTAATTTTTACATCTATTTTGGTTCTATCAGTTTGGTTTCCATGCAATTTACAGGATGTTTTTCTTGTTTCTCTCCCATCCACCCCCTACCTCACGGAGTAAGTATGCACCCGTTGTATATGCTCAAATTAAATATTTGGCCTCAGAATCATCATCAATATCAACCATAGAACTAAATTCAACGAACCACCAACCATTTACATATATAAAGATATTCACTCAATACTATAGAATTGAAACATTATACAAAATAAAAATTATTAAAAAAGAAACATAAATGAAAAAAGAATATTAATATTAATTGAAAATTCCAATTATATATACATAAGTGCAATGGCGTTTCAAACATTGGTAACCGATCTACTATGACACCACATATTAAAATAAAGTAGAATGCTAGAATATTTGATGATCATAAAAAATTAAGAAAAGTACATATTTAGTCCTCCATGCTTGACGGTTTTTTAAACTTCAATTCTAAGCCTTTCCATTTTTGGTATTTAAGTTTTAACCTCTGCAAAAGTTTACAAATGATTCACAAATGAGTCCTTTTATTAATGCTATTAATTTTTTCCACTAGGGAGTAACATGTGGTAGTCTCTTATTGGCTCGAATAATTAAAATAAATTATATAATCATATATTTTTTAATTAATTAAATTAAAAAATTTTGAAAATTAAAAAATAAGGCAACTCAAAAGAAATGAAAAAAAAAAAAATTTCTTGACCACCTCAATACCTCCATTTGGAAAGTAGGATGTGATGCACTTAAAAAAGTGATTTGTTGAACTCACTTAAGGTTTGTTTGGGAGTAGAGGGACAATCACTCAACAAAAGACGCACAACCCCATAGGATTGTGAGGGCCATCCCCAACCACCTTTAAGAAAAAACAAAAAAACGAGAAAAACATTTCAACCCACTTTTGGGAAGATTGCCTTTTCAATTACCCCACAATGTTGGATGGAAAGAAAAAGTTTTTTTTTTTTAGTATCTTTCTCCATTTCTTTTCTTCAATTTATTTTTATTTTCCTAATTTTTTAATAATTCAATTTATCAATATTATATTGTTCATTTAGATTTATTATGTAAAAAAATCAAACACCACCACATGCCAAAGCATAATAGAAAAACAAATGGTTTTAACATAAGTTTAACTTTACAAACTTTTATAAATGTTGATGACTCAAATGTAAAAATAAAAAATTTAGGATTGAAATAAAAAAAACCATGGAACATTGAAAACTAAATGTGTACTTATCCCTAAAAAATTATATATAATGTAGAAATTACTAAAAAGAAAATACTCAATTATGATATATGCATAACGAAATAATATTCTAAAATTGAAATATGAATGTGAGAAAGGTACCATTTGGTATATGGAAGTATTACATGATAAAATTATGATTCATTAAAAAAAGAAAAAACTATATTCCAGCCTATATTGAGATGTCAAAATTGAAAGAAAGAACATGTCTTTCTCCAATGGAAATTCATTCATATCCATGAATCAATTAGTTAACGTACTACTATTTTTATGCTACAAAATCAACAAAAATAAAAAAATAAAAAAAAGAACCCCAATGCTCTAGGAAATAAGTTGTCATAAAAGTTCTTTTACATAATTATAGCTTTTGAAGGGAAATAAATGGTATCTTAGTTAAAGGTGTACCGGTACAAAAAATCAATGCAATTTGATACATTGATATTCTTGGGTTTAGCAAGAGTGTTTAAATAGAATTGTGAAGTTCAAATTTGTTCTCTTAACTAATATACATTCAAAAATAAAAAGGGGATGTCAAAAAGGAGATCCTATCAACTTGTTCTGACCTAGGATAATAAGCTCATAAGCTTGGTCTTACTTCACCGTCGAGAAATGAAAGAAGACTTCCATCTCCAAGTTTAACTCAGATGTAGCTCGCCTCTTTTTGGGTGTAAAGCAATATCAAACCAAAATACCCAACAAGCATTAGCTCTCCCTAAAAAGGAGGTGATCCAGTCACACCTTGCAGTACGGCTACCTTATTACGACTTCACTCCAGTCCTTCATAGGATAATTGTTCCTTAATGCATAATGATAGCTATTAAAAGATATTAAGAAATATTGGTTGATGCGAAATTCCCAAAAATTAATCACTTAGTACGAATGATAGCATATCATTAATATTTATTGGAAACCAATCATGATTCTCACCTATCTTTTAAAATATAAAATATTTTCGTATAATATGAGCTTCACTTACGTTGTTAGACCTTACAGAAAAAAGAAAAAAAATCAACTCTAGAGATTAATATATTATATATTGTCCTTAGATGAAGGGCGTTTAATCTTATTCTATCATTTTTATAAGCTCTATAATAAAATTTAGTTAATTTTTCTTGAGGAGTAAATTTAACATGATATTTTATTATTATATAACCTTCATGACAAATTTATTTAACCTGAGAGAAAAGAAATATAGATTATTGAAGAATTTGTTAATTTAAATTGTACAATACAATTATGGTGAATGATCAACTTTAAATATTAAATATTATGTTCGTTTTCATTCAGCAAATACATGTAGATAAATTTATTAAATAATTTTTTATAAAAATAATTTAACCATTTCTACGTTAACGTTAGAAGAATTCCAACTTTCAACGGTCAAATAGAAAACCAATTTATTAATTCAAAAGCAACCATTTCAACGGCCGATCATTTTGGATTAAACCTTGTTTTTTGAATTAACCCTCGTTGCACTCATACCATCTACTTTCCATTAGATTTCACACATATACCATTTAAAAAAATAAAAAAATAAATGAAAAAAATAGAGCATCCGCATCCGAAGTTCTTGATATAAAGACTTTTGTCACAAGAATCAATATCAAATACCTTATTTTAAGGTTCTTGACCAATGGGAAGGGATTCTTGGATTTTTGAGGTTCTTGGCTAAAGACCTCAAAACCTAAACTTTATTTATTTATTTTTACTTTTAGTGTTGTGTTAGTCTAAATCTATGTGTTGAGTATCATATAAATAATATAAATAAATATTAAGGACTTTTGCAGAAAAAAATTTACAGACAAAATGGAAAGGTTTTTAAGAAAAGAGATACTTAAGTTATTGATGTGATATATATTAATTTTAAACGGATTTCCTATCGATAAGGATGCTTATACAATCAAAGAATTAATGTGAAAATTTCAAATTAAAGAATAATCTATTTTAAGGATTGAAATAGAAAAATAGATAAAAATTGAGATTTTTTTTTTTTTAGTTTTCCCAAAGATTAATAATCAATTTTTTTTTTTCCTAAGTGATGGAAGCAAGAGACTATTGGAATATAAATGACCATACCATTATGTAGATATAAAATTAAAGGATGATAGACTATGTACTTAAATTGTCCTAATTAATATAATTTGCTCAAAGTTAAAAAGTTAAATTTGAGAATGCATTTCTTAAAACATATAAAAACATTGGAGATAATAAAGAAAAAAAAAAAAAAACAAGGATAAGTGGTTTCATTAGTTTGCACCTATGGTGTTGTATATCTAGCATGCATCTAATTTTGGAGGTAGCTTAGTGCAATAGTTTATGATTGCCTAAAGTTTGGAGATATAGTTGTAGCAAAAGGAGATATTTACATCTTTCTCAATAACCATTTAATGTAAAGTGATGCATCTTTGAATATCTTTTTTTTTTTTTTTTGTTTCATGTAAGAATAAAATTGTTATATAAAATAATTTAAAAGGTACCATTGCATCAAAAAGTACATTAAGAAGCCAATTTTTCTTTTTTAATTAAGTCATTGAATTTATTAAAATATTTTACCAATCTTGTAACACTCCAGAACTCGAGGGCACTACAACATGCCACGTGTTTTCGCCTGTCGGGAACACGTTAAGATTCTAAAACTAACTATAATATCCAAAATCACTTACAATAACTACTTAACAGGTACGAAATAACAAATCTCTAAATACATAAATTCAAGTAACTCACAGGCGAGTCACTTTAGTCTCAAACATATTAAATAACTAGATTTTAATCTTTTACAACATACTGAGCCAACCGCCTCTTTTTTCCTAACCCAATGATAGTGATTTCCATAATTGTAAATTTATCGATTTGACTTGCAACTGTTAAAATGTAGAAGAGTAAGCTAAAGCCTATTACGGGTGCACAAACACATATGGATGTTAAGCCCAGAACATATGCGTGCATATAATGTAATTGCAATAGGATATAAACAAACATCAAGTTAATTATATTTAATTTAAGTTAGTAACCAACAAAGGGGTATTCATGATCCCGCCACACCTTGATCTTTACCTACATATATAAGTGGATATAAATATACATATTCCTTTAAGTTCTTTACAACTAGAGTCTAAAGATTGGAAGCCTAATATTCTAGCTCTGTCATCTTATATATAAGTTCACTAGGGAATCCTCACATATGATCAGCGATTGCTCTTCTAGGGAACTACCACTGTAGGCCCCTAGAGCAAACAAGTCAAGAAAAACCAACAAACCAAATTAATTAGGTCGAATATAGATTTAGTTCGGTTTGATTTCTAATTCCTATTAAACACAAGCAACAATCAACACCACATACCTAGAATCGCTCCAAGATCGAATACAAAACTCTGGTCTCAAACCCAAACAAAAGTTAGACCAAGACAAAGGAAACCGAATACCATAAATCTAAAAGCAAAAAAGTATCATGTTAACCCTTAAGCATTTTAAAGTTATGTCTTACCTAGGAGTTATCTAAGAGCTTATGATCTACTCAATTAGAGTCCCAAAAGAAATTGTTAAGTCAAATAATAGTAATAACATAATATGAGTAAACTAAAAAGGTAACATAACTATATATATAAGATCACTTTTGTAGAAACTCATAAAGTACGTAATATATATATATATATATATATATATATATATAAGAAAGTACAAAATGGACATATAATTAGAGTACCAAAATATATAGATCACCGAATTGATATAGTAAGTAAACACTACGTACTTAATTAGAAAATAATATAATTTGTGAAAACTCTTAAGGAATGACAAAGTAATAATAAATGGATAAAATGAACATACTATGCCTAAAGTAACATGCTATTAAAGATAAGACATACTAATAATAATATGATATGCCACATATATATATATATATTCTTAATACTAATATGATAAAATAATTAGATCATGAAAACAATGATAACAATAATAAATCGTACTAATAATAATAGGATAGATTCGTAGTATACTAAATCGACATTTAGATCTTTGTATAAAAATATGATCGTTAACATAATGTATAAATAAACAGAAATTAGTGACCCACTTAAATGTGAAAGAAATCAGAAAATCGGCCCTAAACTATATTTATAACTAATAGCACGTATTACGATAACATATATTTTAACCATAACTCTTATATAAAATAACATTATATGACATGATAATTGAATATTTTAAAGTTGAAATCGAATACCAGAAAAACTTAAATCAACACTAACAATAGAAATAATAATAAAATAACATACTAAGAGTACGGTTTTGAATATGACTCGGAATGGCTTGCAAAGGTAATTGAGATGGGAACACTGAATGACAATGAACTAGAATCTATCATAAACAATAATGCAAAAATTATAATCTATAACATAATATACTTAGGTAATTAATTAATAACATTTACCAGGTCAAAGTGGAATACGTGGATAATAATCAACAAAAATTGAAATCACTTGAATTTTGGACGAGAGTTGCAAATAAAAAAAAAAAATGTTGAACATTGGAAATTGGGGTTTGGTTCAGTTGATTTTGAGGGGGAAAATTTATCAAATTAGGAAGGGGTTCTACATATTGGCTTGGGATTGGGGAAAGGATCGGGGTGGGGACAACTGAAGAGATAATGACAAGGGATTGGGGCAAGGGTGGGGTTGAGGATGTTAAACAAAGGGAGAGAGAGAAGTAGGGAGATAGGGGACAAGGGAAGAAATTTAAGAGAGGTAGGGTCAGCAATAAATGTCGAGAGGGAGGAAGAACAGAGGAGAGAGGGTGATGGGGAAAGGGGCGACAAGAGAGTGAGATGGTGATAGGGGTGAGAGAGAGAGTCATGTTAGGTGAGGAAAAGAAATGGATAACGAGAGAAAGAAAAACAATTGCGGCTCGAAGAAAATAAGGAATAGGGTTTTAGGGTAGATTATTTTAGAAACTTCTAGAATATAGGGCAGTATTTATATATATAGAAAAAAAAATAAGAATTAATTATAATACAATTATATAAAGACTATGTAGGAAAATAGATTTTATATAAATCTCAATGTAAAATATTAATAAAAATTATTGTATCATATACGTAAAATATAAAATTTAATATGCTTAATATATATACATAAAATAAAGATCTTAAAATAATTAAATCAAAACCTTAATTTCGTTTTTTAATGATACTAACTTAAGTGAATTTACAATTTAAATCACTAGTCTAACCGAGGTGTTTCAAATCTATCGAAACCTCTCTTTATAAGGAAAGAATAATAATCATGATTAACAAAAATCATTAAAAACATGCCAAGAAAAAAACAATCAATGGTATTTGCATCACATGTCCATATAAAGCTTCAAAGCATTTTCAGTAGCACCTATAAACCAAACTTTTTTCTCTCTTTTTTCAAAAATTTTTGTTTTATTGAAAAAAATAATATTGCACTAATTTGAGAAAATATATAATTGGACACCATATGAATGCTAAGATAAAATATATCATGGTGCATAATTTTCAAATGAAAAATGAATCAAGTTGAGTGAAGTTGAAGTTGGTCCTTATCGTGAAGTAAAATATCTTCACTTACTAGAGAAACATGCATAAAGTTGAATTGGAAGAAGCAAAAAGAAATTTATTATTTAAAAAGAATAAATAAAAGGCTAAGGCAAAAAAGAAGAAGAAGAAGAAGAAGAAAAGAAATATCATAGAAGCTCCATAGTATTCTACCTAAATTAAAGAAAGGAGTTACCAAAATGAAAGCTATTAATATTATGTGAGGCATCTAGAGATTGAGTGTACTAAAAAATATACTTACTCGCAAAACGTTTTCCATGATGAATGTAAAATATTAAGCAAACGAATTTCAATTGGATATTTTTAATGAAAGATTAAATTTTGACACACCTTTTAAAGAAGATCAATATGGTATAAACTCGATTGTAAGTTTTAGTTGAAGTTGATTTTCGCGACAAATGAATACCGAGAACAACTTCTATATTTAAAGGGAGGTGGTCATCTAAAGAAGCAAATACATTTAATCTGACAACAAAAACTCAATGTTATATAGACGTGACATGAATTCCTTACATTTTTAAAAATAAAAAGTTCATTTTTCCATGTATATAGAGGTAAACAGGTAATCCTATTGTACATGGTATCTACCCTTACCTTGCTTGACCGGATAGGTGTCGGGTGGGGATCAAGGATGGTAGGTTCACCTACTCCTATAGGATAAGGTATGAGTATAAGGTCTTTTACCTTGTACCTATCTTAGAATATGTATTCTAAAGTATATAAAGTATAGATTCTACGGTATCCTACACCTACTTTTTAGAATTTGTAAAATAATATGATATATATTAGTGATTGAAAAAGAAAAGAAAGAACTTATATTACTAAAATTATAAGAAGGACATTATATTAATGTTAAAGATATATAGATCAAGATCAATATATACACTAAACATAAAACCAATAGTTAGAGCCTAAAAATAGTAATTTTAAACTTCAAAAGGTAATATTGCTCGTTAATTTTATAGAACTTATACCTTTTTTTTTTCCTTTTTTGTGCATACACAGTTTGTCATTTAACTATTTTGTTAATAAATGGTGCCGTTTAATGGAAGGCTCATGTAATGTTTGAAAAGCAACCTTTAGCATTGAAAAGAAAAAATATAACTAGAATTCGCTAAATGAAAAAGGTAAAACATAAATTTATAAGAAGATTGAAGGCAAAAAAAAAAAGGTTCTACAGGATACTCTATACCTTGTTTCTATTAGTTTTATAGGGAATAAAGTACAATAGCATACTTAAGAGTTGAATTATCATTATAGCTTATCATAGTGAGAATGAGTTCTTTATGATATTGAAGAAGTAAGAGATGAAAATTGAAACAAGTAGTCTCTAAGTGAAGCAGCTTCTTATATTTGACTTATCGACGAACTAAACATTACTTAGTCTCTCACTTGATATGACTCACAAAGAGAAGACTAAGGTCCATTTGCTACTAATTCCTAGCTAACAAATAATATTCAAATATGATTCAAGAAGATGATTATAGTTGTTTATGATAAGGACTATTTATAGTAACCCGTTAAGATTACATTGAAAAGATAAAATTATAAAAAGGGTAATTCATATTCGTAAGATCCTAATACATACCAAAAAGGGGTAAATAAGATAATTGTGACAAAAGGAATATATTATGTTGCTAGAAAAAGAATAAAGATGTGTTAGGATGCTGTTGGTGTCGTACTTTAGCAAGGAGATTCCTTAAGGCCGAGTTTTTCTATAGTGGACATAGGATAGTAATGGGGTGCTTCAACCTCAGTAGGTGGACCATTAGAGGATAACTTAGGTAGTGCATAGAGACCTCAGGTCGAGAGCTTGATATTAAGAAGGTTAGCTAACATTGATGAAGCTTGAAGCTCGGTAACTAGGTCTTCACCAGCTTGGATCAAAGTGTGACTGAACTGAGTTTGCAATGAGCTAAGATATGCATTGTCATGATACTAGGACTCGTCCTTAATCGATTATGAACCTAACATACATCTGGCTAAGGTTTGGAGACCTTGGAATTGAACTCGGGTGAGGGGTTTGGAGGATGGTAATTTATCAGCTCCTTGAGGGTATTGAAGATTTGCCCTCAAATCTTATTCGGTTTCTTTTTTAGGCACATAGGGTATTAGGTCAATGACACTCAATAGCCCTTGGTTAAATCTAGTTCATATGCATTGTCATTAATTCACTGAAAGACCTTGAAAGGACCTTTAGACCTTAGCAAAAGTTTGTTCACTCTCTTACCTGAGAATCATTCCTTGCTGAGGTGAACCTAAACTAAGTCTCCTGGTTTATAGACAACATTCTTCCAACCTTGGTTGCCTTACTATTATTGATGGGTTATAGTCTTGGTTAACTATTTGATGAATTTCTTGTGTAGTCTTTGAAAGTCCTCAAGTTGAGTCCATAGATGACCTCAAAGGGATACCTTCCAATCGAGCTATGGGTAAAGTAGTTGTAGGCAAACTCAATGACCGAAAGATAGAAATCTCAATCATTCAAATTCTTCCCCACAATAACTCAAAGTAGGCTTTTGATTATCCTGTTAACTACTTTGGTTTGACTATCTATCTAGGGATGGTTGAAAGTTCTTAACATTAGCATAGTGTTTAGCTCCTTCCATAAGGTCCTTCAAAAGAAGGTCGTGAACTTTTCATCATGGTTAGATAAAATGCTTTGGGAAAATTATTTTCTATAAAAAGAGATTAACATTAGATAAAACATCATCAATTATTATGATAAAGGATGAAGTGGCTCATCTTGCTAAATCGATAGGTTACCATCATGATGGAATCATGTTTCCAAGCTATTTTGGTTAATCTAAGAATGAAATTCATGCTAATCCATGGTTGTTTAGGTAAGGGTAGAGGTGAGTATACCCCATAGGGTTCCTTTCAACCTTTGGTACGCTTGCACACCCTATATTGCTCTAACACTTTACGAATATCTCTCATCATTCCTGGCAATAGAAATATTCTTTCAATAGTTTATGTTTCTTATTTACCTAAAATGGTCAGCCCGTCCTCCTACATGAGCTTCTTGGACTAATAATGGCATATACACCTATCCTCCCTTCATTAGGTATCCTTAGTTCAAATAGAATATGTTTATAATAACTTTGGATTTGCACTTATCCACAATGAACCCAAAGTACATCCTATTTGTATTGATTTAGAAGTGTTCCAAATCTGAATATCGCATCATGTAAGGTTGTGATAAGTACATGTCAGCATGATAAGGCATCGGGGCACTATTGAAAGTATCCTTCTTTTACTTGATCATAAAGGAGAATGTCTCAAGAAACTTTACTCACTTACATGATGTCGCAAGAGCTTTTGCTAACCCTATAAATATTTTAGGGACTTATAGTTTGTAAAGATGATGAACTTCTAAGGTGGTAGATAGTATGCTGAATAATTCAATGTAGTGTTCTTGAGCTTTTCACTAAAGTAAGCAACAAGTCAACGATCTTTCATGAGGACTACACCAATGCTTACTCCCGAAGCATCATACTTAAGATAAAAAAACTTTGTTAAAGTCTAGCAATGCAAGTATAGGGTTTAAAGTTAACTTAGACATAATCTCCTCAAAACTCTACTATGCCTTTTCTAACCACCTAAACTTAGAGTTTTTCTTAGTTAGCTCAGTTAAGGTTGCTACTATTGAACTAAAGTTTAGGGTGAATCGTCAGTAGAAAGATACCAGACCATGGAAACTTTGAACACATACTATATAAGTTGGGGTTAGCCAATGAAGAACGGCTTTGATCTTGTCTTCATCTACTTAGATACAACATATTTAGGAAAGATTGCTTCCTTCTAACATAATATGCATTTCTTAAGATTGTTGAACAATCATTCAGCTCAAAGGATATTAAATATAGCTCTCAAGCACTCGACTTGGGATAGAAGGTTGGCACTATATAGTAGGATGTCATCAAAGCATATTATAACACATTTGCCAATTAGTCTTCTTAAGACATTGTTCATAAGCTGCATGAAAGTGCTTAGTGCATTTGTGAGCCTAAATGGCATAACCAACTATTCATAGAGACCATCCATCTTCTTAAAAGTTGTCTTCCATTTATTACCTAGCTCATATGGATCTAGTGATAGCCACTATTCAAGTCAACCTTTGAGAAGACTCGTATACCATGGAGCCCATCCAACATGTCGTCTAGTCATGGTATTGGATATTGGCACTTGATAATAATTTTGTTAATAACTTGGCTATCAATACACATCTACCTAGGCTTATCCTTTTTTAGGGACTAGAACGAGCAAGTACTACACATGGACTCATCCATTCTCGAATATATCATTAGTTAATCAGCTCATCAACATGCTTCTTCAAGTTGGCTACCTGCTTAGGGTTAAGCCTATTAGGCTAGGTCTTGTTAGGCCTTAGTGCCTACATTCGAAATTAGCCATCAATAGTAGCAGTACTTGTCCTTTTTATTGTCATCCCTTCACTCTCTTCATTTATGATCAATTAATTTTTTATAGTGAGAAAGAGGAGAATAACAATCTCTCTTATAAACAATTTTTCTAAAATAACCCATTTTTGAGTCTTTGAAATAACCTTGTACTAAATGCCTTAGGTCTCTAACATTAAAATCATTGTGCTTAACCTTCTTGTCGTAGTACCAAGTTGCCCTATGCTAATAGGCGGCTTTTCTTTAGTCAATATTGGTCTACATGGGGCTTGATGACTTTAAGAATAGGTTGACATCATCTTCCCTGGTTTTTTGTTTATTTAATTATTTTCTTTAGAAAATGAAACCCCACAAAGCCAAAGCCATTCACAAGATCACAGAGAAAAGTTTGGAGTCCTTCATCTACAACATCTTCTCTAGATTTAGAGTTCCACATGCACTCATCATGGACAACAAATGACAGTTCAACCATTTCAAGGATTTTAATATTTACTCTTAGCAAAGCTAGAAATGTTCATAAAGCTCTTTACAAAGGTATGAGTACTCTTCTAGATTAAAGCTCTCATTTATCTAAGGAGGGTTGTGTGACCAACCCCGCCCCTCTCCCCCCAAGATGGTGGATGTCCACTTACTTTGGAGAAAATTAAAAGAGAAAAAAAAAAAAGAAAAGAAAAATCTTTGAAAACTTGAATGTATCACTTTCAAGTCATAAACTCATGATCAAGTGATTGGACTAGAGGGTTGATTCCTATCAAGTTGTAAACCCCGTATGAGACTACTTTTATAATGGTCAAACTACTTTATCCATTCACCCTCTTATTACTTTCTTCAATTCCCACCATATGAGAATGAATAAGTTAAAAATACTACTAATAAAGTAAAATCTCAGAGTATAGAAGACATTGTACCCCCAATTATTGTTGGATCACTAGGTTCGAAGGTACTCATAGGAGGAGTTAGGTCCCCAATGCACAAGCCTTGGTTTGGTTAGAAGGCATCACGGTCAAAGTACTCCTCCAGTATGCAAAAACCCCTCAATCTAGGTTAGAGTAAATGTAATTTCTCTAAATTCACTACGAACCGATTGGAAGGAGGAGTTGCTAGAATAATATATTAGCAGGATGGATTTACCTTCAGAATCTAAAGATATGTTGGAGAATTTAAGTACAATATATAAGGAAAGAAGAAAGACTAAGAAATTGCCATAATGAGAAAGTGGAGATTCGAAAGAAGCAACGAAATCAAGTCGAGAAAAACCTAAACCACCGATTAAAGGAGTAGCTGATGACCATTTCAAGCTGCTCAACATGATGTCAACCTATTGAAAATGAGACTCAAATCAACTATAAAGATAATGCTCTTAACTAAGCCTTGATATGACCTTCACTTGTTTAACATTGGCATTTAAAGCTTTTAGTTGGTTTGCTTAGGAATTCCATTAGCACACTTTGACTAGGTGAGTAACTAAGCTGACAAGAAGTAAGTTAATCAAGAGCTAATTGTAGTAGAACAAGAAAACACAACCAATTTGAGCAACTGAAATCAAGTAAGTGGCATCGATGCCTTACAGAATTTCATAGTATTATTTTAGAATACTTATAAACTTTAGAATTTCAATTATTTTAAAGGAACAATCAAAGATAACAAGCTACTGAAGTAGATTTTTTTGAAGATTGATGTCCATAGAAGATCATGGTTGAGAATACAGCCATGTTCCTTAGTTATATTCCTCTCATCAAGAATTTTCAAGGATTTCTTAAAGGATTATCATAAGGAGAATACGCTTGTCTAACGAACTAATGTTTTGTCGGATGTGACTCACCAATCTAAGGGAATGGGTCGCTTGCTGCACAAACCTTGCCTAAGGATTTTGTAGATGCCCCATTTTTATCTAGGGATATTTCATTGTTTTAGCTGCTAATAGTAAGCATTGGACTTCACATGTTACAAATAATACCATAAATCTGCTATTTGGTTCATTGCTGCTCAGATTTTATGTGTAAAATTGAAAAAATGCATAAATTTTGAGTGGTGATTTTGTCATTATCCCTTGTTTTTATTATATTATTTATAATCTCCATGGAAGCTATATGCAAAATTGGTAAAATAATAGTTATTTATGGATACTCAGAAAATTAAAATGGAAACTAACTTTCAATCTAATTCCTAACGTATATTTAAGGTCCTTGAATTTGAAAAATATGATGGTAACAAATGCCCAAAATTGCACACTCGCTTGTATGATAGAAACATGAGCACATATGTCCTTAGCAAGCTACCGAGCTGCAAAGGCAATCGAACGAACTAATCTTAGGATAGAAGCAAGATATATTCATCCTTGAGAGGGTCATGAGTTTTAAGAAGATTTCTCGATCATATAAAAGGGAACAACACCCTGATTCTTTTTTTTTTTTTTTCTTTCTTTTACTGGTGCCACGTAGCACATATGAAGATCCATAAGTAGATAGACCTTACTTTCAACTACTAGTCTATGAGTTTTCTAAATATGGTTTAGAAAATAGAAACTAGAGATCAAATAGACTTAGAGACTAACTTATTAAAACCTAAAGGTTTTAGTGATTCTACATATATTTGGAGGAAAATGAGCTTGATGACCATCATATGTTGGTTTGGATACTAGATGGCCATACATCCAAAACCTTAGCATTTGAAACACTTTATCTATTCTTTGTTAGGTCACTTAATCTAGGAATATTCCAAGCAGCTATTATTAATATGAGCTTTTACTCATGTAATTCACTTCACACCTATTTATTCCATTCCTGTCACTACAATTTGGCATCCATCTTCTTTCTTTCAATTTTTTGCATTAGTCTTTGGCTATTTTAACATAACTAAATATTGATAAAAATAATTAATCTATATATATCACCTACTCAATGACATTTTCTTTGCTATTATTCTTCCTTGTCCTTCAAATTTTTAGGGTCCTTAACAAGGGAACCTAAAAAGCGGCTATTTTTTTTTTTAAGTGTTGTCTTTTACTTGAATAGCTACAATGTCGCCTGTACTATTAGGTACTCGCACAATTATTAACAGATATATGCAATTGTTAATTATACTATGTCATATATTTTGCATGATATATCACTCATTGTGCATATGTATTCGATTTTTGCACCATCAAAGCAATAGCTCAAATGTGATTCTTTTGACTTTAATTCCTTAGTTCTTAGATTTTGAGTATTTCCAACCTTTTTATATTGGAATAATATTGTTACAATCATGAACATATCATTTTAGAGTTTTATAATCATGTGTTCATTCATGTACATGAATTATGATTTCAGCTTCAAGGGGGAGTTTGATTTTGCCTTTAATAAAATGGAATTGTGATTCTATTCTTATTTCATTAATTATGATTAATTAAAATTATTTTTCTAACCTTTAAAGTGTATCTAAATTTTATTGATATTTATCTACTATTTATATATGTGGTACGTAATATTAGGGAAATTTTTAAGATAGAGTGAGATAAAAATACAAGCATGAACCTAATTAAGTCTAAACGAAGGCATGCTGGGATTGGACCCATCAATTGTAGTTCATAAACTATCGTTTGTTCATTAAAAAGAATCGATTCAATCTAAACCCATCTCGGTTATTTGTGGGGATTCTCAAAACCTATGAAAAAATCCTATAAGATTTTTCAACATTAACTCGTGAACCATCTCTGATTAGGAAATATAATACCCGATATTGACCTTGCTCTTAGCTGAGCCTAAGGGACCAAGAAGACCGGTGACTTAACTTGTTGACTCCTTATGATTCTTCCTATATACAAAATTTGTTCCAATTATCCTCAATTTTAGAGAATCTCAAATGTAAATAAGATGTAATTTCTCACCATTGTTTGCCAACATTCATGAGGGGCCACAAATGAATGGTTGTGTTTTTCAACAAACTTCATAATCACCTATTAACTAGTCTTAAACAAAGGTGCTTATAGGCACCTAAGTACCTAAATAGGTATGGGTAATAAGGATTTTTTGTTTTTCTTTTCTTTTTCAGTATGATATTATGTTAGGCAATTACCATAGATTTGTTTTTTTTTTTTTTTTATTTTTGGTAATAGAATAAAATTGTATGTCATTTGATACCAAAGTAAACAATACCTTAATAGGAGGAGTTTCGATTAAGTCCAGATGGGATGTTAGACCTACCAAATTAGTTAGGAAAATCACCAAAGACTTCTTCGTATGGGACTTTGAGATATGAGCTTATGCCTCCTGAACTTCCCTTAGACTCATTGGAGTTAGTATGGCTTTCTTCTTGTCCTTTTATAACATACAAGTATTTCGGTACCTATTATAGAGTAACCTTAGATCAAAGAGCCAAGGTTAGCCCTAAAGTATGTGTGATGCATACATTGGTAGGATGTCATATGGTTCCTCATCCTTGTACCTATCTTCAGTAGAGATCGACACTCTAACTTGTTAGGTGATGACAAGTCTACCTTTCTCACTCATCCAGTGTATTGTAAGGTTGAGGATAAAAAAAGTTGGCAACTTCAGGGTATTCACTACTCCTTAGGTAACAACATTAATGTAGCTGCTCTCATCAATGATTAAGGTATAAAAGTTTCCATTTATTCGATAATTCATATGAAAGAAGTTCTCCTACTACTCTTAATCCCCAATAGCGATAGTATTGAGAACCTTCCTAACTACCATATTTAGCTATTGCCCTTGTTTAGGTTGGAATAGGGCATCGGAGTCTTCTTGGAACTCATCTAATAAGCATTCCACCTCTACTTCTTCTTCTTCTTCTTCTTCTTCTTCTTCTTCTTTACTAGCACTTTCAATTTCAATTTGCGACTCTTGTCCCTTTATGGTCATTACTCATTGGTTTAGGCATTGGTTAGCCACATGTTAGCTACATGTCTAAAACCAAGGCACTTGAAACACTTAATTTCTTGGGTCTTCCTTCCAAAGCTTTGACCCATGTCCTTCTTCACTTTAGTCTACTCAGTCTTAGTCTTCTCTTGATTATCATCAAGTTGGCTAAAGTTTGGCCCTCATCGATCTACATGGGAATCGTAAGGAGGTAAGCTATGGGCAATAGTTCACCCCATTTGAGCTCAGCTCATCTGATGTTGTTGTTGCCTTGCTATCCCCTAAGTAATTTAGATAGCTTCATCCATCGTCCTTATTCTCTACACTTCAACTATATTCCCTGTCTTATATCGTAAGTTGGATATGAATCACGTTATAGTCTTGACCTCAAGTTCTTATACATCACACTTGATCATTAACAACTGAAATTCCCAAATATAGTCATCCGTACTTTCACTACCTTACTTAAGCTCTTTTAAGCATTTTAGATTGTTTAGTTCATAATGCTTAGGTATAAACCTATTCTATAGGATGTATGTAATTTTATTCTAGGTCCTAATCTCTCATCAAGCTTGTCGATGTGTGGCTTGAACCTCGTTCTACCACATTGCTGTATATCTAGAGAATTTGAGGGTAACTAGGCCTACATCTTCATAATCATAGCAATCAGAAATCTTTTCTGTCTTTTCTTTTGAGTCTAAATATTCATCGCCATTGCCTATTCTAATGAAGCCAAAAATCTACACCTTAATGTTCTCCATTCCTCTTGGAGCTTGAACCTCTATTTCTTCAAAGTTGAGAAAGTTGTTGTCCTCCTTCTCATCATCGGCAACTTCGTCTAGCTCAATTTTCTCTAAGCTTGGTACTCATCTATTCCTACCCTTCAGCTTGTTAAGCTAGGTAATGTTGTTCACTTATGTCCTACCTCCTATTCACTCCTGCTTGTCTTCCTTGAATTTGTCAGTCATCCAATCCAATAGGTCGGAGATGAGATTGACTAACACCAATTGTTCGACCGTTATCTTATACCACTTCAATGCATCGATCATTAGAAATCCTATGCATGAATGTTGTCATTTCAGCCATCATAGTGACTAAATCATCCATTTCTCATCTTTCGTGCAAGGTGTTTGGTTCCCATGCTACCTACAACCTGGAACATCACTCTTGACTTTGACAATACCACCATGAACATTTGGTGTTGACATTCTTGATCCAACTTAACACAAAAGCTCTCAAGGTATTTTTGGATACAAAAATAAAGTAATATGAAGTATCTCAACACCTACCAGTGATGCACTAACCACCCCAATATTAACATAGTACCATGACACTATACTCAAGCGTACTGTACCGATACTTAACATAACCACAAACACTTCAATCTTTTGAATCAACACACATACAACATGCCCTCGATCGAAACCTCGAGTTCTAATACTAAGATTATATAGTATGCTTAAGAGTTGTGTTATCACTAGGGTTTATTATAGTGGGATGGGTCATTTGAGTTATTGAAGAAATGAGGGATGAAAATTGAAATAGGTAATCTCTTTGTAAAGTAGACTGTTGAAGATGACTTACTAATGAACTTAACACTACTTAGTCTCCTACTTGATATGACTCATAAGTAGAAGACTAAGGTCCACGCCCCACTAATTCCTAGCTACTAACAGAACTAGATATGAGTGTAGAAAATAACTTAGAGAAGATATCTCAAAAGAAGAAGAATATTCAAATATGATTGAGGAAGATTATTATGGTTATACAAGATAAGGACTATTTGTAGTAAATCCTTAGGGTTACATTGGAAAGATGAAATTACAAAAAGGGTAATTCATATTCATAAGATCTTATTACATACCAAAAAGGGGTAAATAAGACAATTATGACAAAAGGAATATAATACGTTGTCAAAAGAATAAACATATATTAGGATGCTATATGTGTCATACTATAGCAAGGAGATTCCTTAAGGCCAAGTTGTTTTGCAGTGGAGATAATTTGGTAATAGGTGGCTTAGACCTTAGTAGTTGGATGATTAGAGGATAACTTGGCAGGTACGTAGAGACCTTAGGTTAGGAGCTCTATATTAAGAAGGTTGGCTAATGCTACTGAAGCTCGGAGATCGATAACTAGGTCTTCACCAGTTCGTATCAAAGTACAATTAAATTGACTTCGTAGTGAGTTGAGCCATGGGTTGTCTTAATATTGAGACTCATCCTCGTTGGACTGTGAAGCCAATACATGCCTAGTTAAGCTTTAGAGACCTTGAAATTGAGCTTAAGTAAGGGGTTTAGAGGTCAGTAGTCCATCATACAAGATAGGTCTAAGGTACCATAGGGTATGGTTTGGTTCCAAAGACTTGAGAACTTCTACCTACAGTATATGGTATGGGTAAGACCTCATACCTTACCCACCGATACTCGCTCACTCCTACATTATAAATGACATATTCCATCTAAGGAATTCATTTGTCCTTATTTGAGATGCTATATTCTTACACATTTTTACCTCTATAGTAATTATCAAAAGTCCATATTTCATGGGTGCAATGTACGGGCTAATCTTCATGGGTATAAAATTTATGAAAGTCTCTTGAGTTTGGTGATATTCTTAGTTGACTATAAATTAATAAGGTATGGACCAATAATTATACCACTAATAAATGTACTATTTATATTGTAATACCCTAGAACTTAAAGTCACCATAACTTGTCACGTGTTCTTACTATTTAGAAATACGTTAAGACTCTAAAACCAACCACAATCTCCAAAATGACTTCTAACAATCACTTATCAAATGTAAAACTACAATTCTCTAAGAACATTAATTTAAGTGACTCACAAGTGAGTCACTTTAACCATAAACATTCTCAATAATTAGATCTTGATCTTTTACAACATACGGAACTAACCGCCTCTCTTTTTCAACTTGATAATAGTAATTTCCATTCTTGTCACATACTTATCAAATTGAATTGTAATTGTAAAAATAAAAGAATGAGCCGAAACTTAGTACAAGTGTACAAACACATACGAATGTTAAGCCCAAAACATTCCTATGTATATAATGCAATTGTAACAAAATATAAGTAAACAATAGTTTAATTATCTTAAATTAGGCCAACATTTAACAAAGGGGTACTCATGATATCGCTACTCTATGATCTTTGTTCACATATATATGTAGATATAGATATAAGTTTTCCTTTAATTCCTTTATACTCAGAGTCCAAAAACCTAATATTTTAGTTACGTCGTCCCATATATGAGTCTATTAGGGAATCCTTACATATAATCAGTAGTTATTCCTCTAGAGATCTACTACTGTAGGTCCATAGAGTGAGCAAGTTAAGCATAACCAGTAGTCAAGGTTAATTAGGTTATATATGAACTAGTCCAGTAATATTCTAAGTCTTAATAAGCACAAACAATAATTAAGCACCACGTACCTAGGATAGCTTCTTGATAGACAACTGAAACTCTAAAACTATAAGTCTCATATGAAACAACTCAGACCACTCAACAAAGAGGAAACTCGATAATTAGTATGAATTTATTTGAAATTAAGAACAAACATATACAAGAACTTTTATATGATCGATAAATATGTTTCTATTTAAATATCACTTATGAATCTTTTATCAATCTATTACTTGTTAATACATTTACTTCAGCAATTCAAATGTTAAAGTAAAATTAATCGAACCGATTCATTAGCCAAGATAGGAATTGAAAATAATAATATAAAATAAAATAAAGTAAAATGTTAACATATTTATATATATAATACTATTTACTTACTCATATCGTAAGTTATAGTATATGGAAGAGAAATAATAAGTAAGCATATAACGAGGATGTTAAAATATATAGCTTACTAATCAATATAGTAAAAAAAATGTACATTATTAAATAACATTAGAGTTCATATACATAGGTAGAAGATATTAGTAAACGGAAGTTGAAACAGACATACTACATTATTAGTATCATATATTACATAATAATAATAATAGTTGTAATAGAAACAATTTATTAATAATGATAACAATAATAAATTCAAGTTATAACATAAGTGTTGAGCCTGATTTTTCGGTTTCTTTTATTTAAAATTAATTTTCCCATTTTTGATTAATACTAAATGTTAACCCATTTAATATTAACCCTCGACTAAAGAAATTGGGAAATTCCGGTTTTTTTATTTATAAAAATTTTTGGAGTCGCCACTCAACTGAAGTTTGAAAAAAGAAAAGAAATCGTAATCAATTGGGTAGATTAATTACTATTTGGTTATCGGTGTTTCGTTTTAATTTGAATGAATAACCAGAGAGTTCCGAATTCGGGGGCTAACCTATTAAATCCTAACAGATACCACTATTTATTTACCAAAATTAGGATTATTCTTCCAATTATAATATTTAAAAATAAAAAATCAAAATCAAAATCAAAAGAAAAAGAAAAAAAAACCCTAAGTTTATACAGATTTTATCGTCGTCCTGAAAATGCTTACGTACCTGCTAGTCGGGATCAGACAATCATAGTTCTTTCCAAAATTTCAGTGTGTTGATTTATTTTAATTGTGAAATCGACCGCATTTATGTTGTAATTTATTCGATTTTAAAAAATCTAAAGCATTTTAACTCCTAAATGATCAAAAACTCTTTAAAACACTATAACCTTTTTGTAAAAATTTCCTTTTGTTAATTTTTGTTTCTAAAAAAAATTGATTTTCTAAGTGAGAAATTCTAAATAAAAAAAAAAAACCTAATTCCCAAAAATTCCTAAACTAATACATACATATGTATATATACATATCTATACCTAAATTATATTATTAACAACTATCTATCTAAATAACTTAATAAAATTATACAATCTACTTAATATATAAAAACTAATATTAAGAGTTTCCTAAATTAGTATATATACATATAGATATGTAACATGCTATGAGTTTAACTGACCAACTAACAGAATAATAATAATAAAATAACTTAAACAAAGAAACAAATTAAAAAAAAAAAAAAACTTGAAGAAGATCTAACCTGGATGCTCTACTGCTGTGGCAGGGGTTGTTGCTCGTGAGTGGCCTGACGTTGAAGCTTAAATGTACGTGAGTTGCCACGGGCGATCAGAGAGAACAGCGTATTGTGTCAATCGGCCTAGCTGTTGTTTAGTCAGTATAACTTATTCAGCAAAGGACGTACATGTGCTAATCGATGCTGTCTGATCGTTGGCAGGCAGTGAATGCTGCAAGCATGGATAGTGCCTGTGTAGTATTTGATGGAGCGGTGATTCGTTCTTGTTGTATGGGAGTTAGTCGTTAGGTATGAGTCGTAGGGCGTCGATGGAGTGTGGGTTGATCATAAAGTTGTAGTGGTGTCATGTAGCTGATCGGAAGTGATCAGAAAGTGGACCATGCAGTCAGTGGTTGTGATCATACGTCATACGGATTATTGCGTTGATGGACGGCGAGAGTTTGCATGTACTATTGCTGGGTTCTGTGGGTACGCTGTGTTGTGTTGGTTATGGTAAGTGATTGGAGCTTGGGTAATTGTGTTTGCTACACGGTAGAGAGGCTTAGGCTACCATAAAGTGATCGAGATGGTCGGCACAATGAGATTGAGCTCTTGAGCTTTGTATTCGTTGTATTGCATGCGACCTGAGTTCGTTATAGATTCGAGCACGCTGCTACAAGTTGCGGTAATGTCCACGTGTACAGTAGCAGTCGAGAGGAAGTGGTCTGGCAGTCATCTGTGTAATGGGTTGTGGTGTCGTAGAATTGTGGGCTGCGGTGTGCGTGCAACTGGGTTTTATGTGTAGGGTGTTTTTTTTCGTGAAGGATCTCCCCTTGTTCTTTTAGGTGTGTGTTTTTATAAAACTCAAACAAAATCATATCAAATCATATTTATTGTATCTAATTAAACTAGATTCGACTCCTTTATATCAATTCAAATCTAATCAAACTAGATTCAAATAATTTTGATTAGATATGAATTCCATACATTTATCTCGCTTTTGTAAAAGATAGAAAAATAAAAGATATAAGTACTAGTGAAACTCAAACCTAAGACCTCCAATTAAATCCAATCCAATATACTAATGTTTATCCGTTAAGCTGTTGGTCTATAATTTTTTGACTTAAGCTAAACTAAAACGATTGATTTTAAAATAATTTTCTCCCTAAAAATATAAAAATATTTATATATTTTTTCTTTTCTCATTTTTTTGTATTTTCATCATTTTTTCAAATTTTTATTATTATTAATTTTTTTTTGAATTAAGACCCTTTTTGTAAAAAATAAAATAAAAAATTAGAATTACAAAGGGAAAAAAATTAGGTGTTTACAATAAGAGAATAAAATCACTGTAAATTAAATCAATAATTAAAATAGTACATATATGATACAAGTATTAACATAAATTTCACAACCAACGAAAGACAATAAACTAACTCCATTTCTATACATAATAATACAAAACATATGACATAATTAATAATATGAACTTATTTATTAGCAATATAATTACTTATCAATATAATAGAGGAAAATAAAAAAAAAAAAATGATACATACATGATATTGAAGAAGATGACCGAGTTAACTTACAGAAAATATGATTGAGAAAAGGAGTAACCAATAGATATGAAACTATCACCAGATAATAGTTCCATTATCAAACAATGAAAACTGGAATTTATACTTTGTATTATAAAAACTCAAAACAATTATTGATAAATAACTTTAGCAGAAGAAAGCTTCAAACGGTGACCAAAACAAGTCTGGAATTCGTTCGAGGGAGTAAACCGTGTGGAATCCGGCAAATTAATGATGTCGAGAAGAGTTGAAATTCAATTGGCGAGAGAGACATTAGAATTTGAGGATGGTCCAAACGGCGTAGATTAAAGGAGGAAGGAGGGTCTGACGCTAAATATAATAAAGGATAGGAGAAGTCTCATTTGTTTCGGAGTGAGAGAAATGCTGAGAATTTAATAAAAGGGGGTAGGGTTCGATGACAAATGGCGAGAGTGGAGGGATTGAGAGTGCCAGATTAATTTGAATGAATGGGGGTGGGGTCCAGTCGGTGTTGTAAATAAGGGAAGGTGCTGCTTGATTTTCTTAACGCCGCGAAGAATTGAAGCTTTGAGGATGGAGGGAGAGGGCCACGCAAATGAAGAAAAGGAAAAAGGAAATGAATAAAGGAGAGGGGGGTCCGAATAAAGGAAGGCGAGAGAGAGATTGAGAAATGAATTGCGGCGAGGGGAAAAGAATAATATATATAGAATAGGGTTTAAGATAGGTAGAATATTTTAAAATTTATGATAATGAATCTAAGAAAATTGGGAAAAAAAAAAACATAAATAGAATGAAAATGAAAAAATAAAGAGTAATAGGAAAATAGGAAAGGGATTAAAATATAGGAAGAGATAGTGTGAATATAAAATAGCGCATATATATACTTTATTTGTAAAATAAAATTACCTTATTTTATGATTACATATAATAAGAGTTATTTAAAAAACTGTTATCGTAATCCTTGATTTAATTATTTATAAGAGAGAAATTCGAGTAAGTTTAAAATTATGCTAAAATTTTATAAGTTGAAGATTTTCCTCTACTAGCAATGTTTTTTTTTTTTTGTTTTTATATTGACATCACCTAAATCAATTTCATCATTAAATTATTGTTATTTTTTGACTAGAGTGTGTCGAGCTTGGTTTTTTCTTGGTTTTATAAATAACTCTTTTTTAAACTGATCAATATTAGATTTTACCCGTTTAATACTGATTCTTAACTAAGGTTTAAAGAAAACTAGATAATTTATTTTGAAAATATTTTGAAGTTGCCACCCAATGGAGGTCAGGAAAAAGAGTTAAATTATAACTAATTAGATAGATTAATTATAATTTAGCTATTGATCTTTTGATAAAACTAAATTTATAAGTAGTTTTAATAACAAAAAAATGGGTCATGGGGTTAAGTTTTTAAACCCTTACGGGTAATATCAACTTTTCAAATTTGATTTTATTTCTTAAAATCACCTTTCAAAAATTATTCTATAAAAGGAAATTCAATCATTAATTAACGAGTCGAGTTTTATTCTATTAAATAGGATAAATTTGAACTAAATCGATAGAAATCTAAGATTTTTTCATTATCTATCGAATTGAGTAACTAAAAGTGGAAAAACTAATTTTCTATTTTTTTTATTGTCACCTCAAAAGTGCCTATGTAATCGCTATTCGGGATTAGATGTATGTAATTTTTTTTTGTAAAACTTTACTATGTTGAATTTGTTTTAGTTTTGAAAACCCGTCGAGTTTACGTTTTTAAGTAGATTTGATTTTATTAAGAAAGATCAAATTCAACTTTTATTTTTGGAAGGCTTTAGAAAAGATCCTAATTTTAAAAAAAGATTGCTTATTTTTAGTTACTTTAGAAAAATCAATTTTTTTGAGTGTCAAAACAATTTTTATTCACTAATTTATTTTTATCTTATTTTTTATTATTATTTGTCATTATTTCTTCTTATGTAAATCTTAACCGAAAATAGAATAACAAACTCGAGCTTTTCTATCTCCTTTCTCTTTTTCTCTTTCCTTTTCTTTTTTTTTTTTATAATTTCATTTACAAATACATGAGTAATAAATAAATTAAAAAAACAAAGGGAAACAAACCAATTTAGCTTGGGTCAGCTTTGGGTCAACTTTGAGTGAGGTCAAGTCAACCTCGGGTTAGAGCTTACTTAGTTGAAGATGATGAATAGCAACTGTAGTGATGATTCATGGCAACTTCAAGTAATTATTTCAAGTGGGTAAGGTCACTTTCTTGCATTTCTTATTGGACTTACTGAGTCTAAGAGTGACGCCATGGTGTTTGGAGCTTGTTTGGCAATCATCAAAGAGTGGTGGCTACAGTAGTTGTATGCAGTACATGTGGGGTGCTTTGCAAGATGATAGAATGGTTGGGTCTTGGTATTGTAAGAGTTCTAAAGTTCATGGTAGTAGTGGTTTTTGTCGGAAACTTGCCATGGAATTCGCCACTCTAAGAGAGAGAAGAAGAAAAATGCAATTGGTCTAATGGAACCATCTATATAATAGCATTTTATTCACTAGTTTAATTCATTTACAACTTATCTTTAAAATGTTTGACTTGTATCTTAGTGGTTAGTCATATCGACAACCCATTTACCTTTATGCAACAGTTCATCAACTAAAATTATTAGCCACTTCATCTTAAATGCTTATCTTGCCATAGGCATTTAGGAAAAGTCTTCTCTGCTAAAGAGAGAAAGGGGTTAGGGCGATGTTTTTTGAGCTCGGGAATGAGAGCTTACTATCCAAACTGCATAGAAAACCACCTATTTATACTTTTTCAAGCTCATATAAGCTTGGAAAGTAGAATCAATGGCCAAATCGGCCATTTATGTTGAAGCCCGAAAATTAAGTTTCAAGGAGATTTTAACATCAATTTTGACTCTTGAAACATCCAAACCTAGTCATGTTTTATGGGCAAATGCCAAATATGTCATTTAATCCACACAATTTCATCATTAATTTGGTGAAATCATGTAGAAAAAAGGGTAAAAAAATGACCTCAAACTAAGCACATAGGGGAAAGGAGCAAACTGAGAATTAAGAAAAAAGTAACTAAGGAGAAGATAGTAGCTAGTGTGTAGTCACGTGTAAGGCATATGCCATGCGGTTGTGCATTGCATGCATGCAAATGAAAAAAAATAAGGTGCACTCCTGCCCGCTAGTTCTACCTTAGGTCAATTCTCTTTGACCTTAACTACTGGGCTTTTAAGTCCAACAACCATTTGATCTTTTTTTTTTTCCTTGTAATAATAAAAATAAAAACTAAAGTATGAATCTTTCTTCTTCTTCTCTTTTTTAATTAATCTTTCTGAATTTCCTTTTTCTTTTTTTGTAATTTTTCCATTTTTTTGGGTTTTTTTCTAAATTTTTCCTTTTTTTGGGGGGGTGGGGGCGGGGAGTTGGTGTGTGAAAAAATATGGTGTCTACAATTGCCTCTCTTTGTGGTAAAGTTTAAGTAAAATTTTATTACAAAGACAAAAGAGATACTATTTTTTCCCTGATGATGACTTTAACCTAATAAGCGCAACAACTAGCCAACTAACCTAGGTTTGATCCACTAGGATATGGTGAAAGGTGAAAGGGAGAGAAGGTGCTTCAAGAGCAAGTCGAATGAGTTTAAAAAGGTCTAGCATCTTAGGAGATGGCTAGAAATATCATTTCGAAACTTGGTTATACCCTTTTGTGTTGACTAACTTGGGCGGGAGCATCTTTAGAGGACGAGTAACCCTTAAATGAATTGATTTAGAAAATCTTGGTTGTGCTCTTTTGAGCTCACTAACTTAGGTGGGAGCGTATCTAGGGGACTAATAGCCTTAAGCTGGAATCGATTTGGAAAACCTGGTCGTGCTTTTTTACGCTTACTAACCTAAGCGAGAGCATTTCTAAGGGACTAGCAACCCTAAGTTGGAATCGATTTGGAAAACTTGGTTGTGCTCTTCTAAGCTCATTAACCTAAGTGAGAGTGTCTCTAGGGGACTAGCAACCCTAAGTGAAATTGATTTAGAAAACTTGGTTGTACTCTTCTAAGCTCATTAACTTAGGCGAGAGTGTCTCTAGGGGACTAGCAACCCTAAGATGGAATCGATTTGGAAAACTTGATCATGCTCTTCTAAGCTCACTAACTTAAGTAGAAGCATCCCTAGGGGACTAGTAACCCCAAGTTAGAATCGACTTGGAAAACCTGGTTGTGCTCTTTTGAGCACATTAACCTAGGTAGGAGCATTTTTAGGGGACTAACAACCCTTAATTAGACTTAGAAAAAGCACCCTATAGGCTCATTAAAAGAAACTACTAAAGAGAAGTATCCTATGGGCTCGCCACAACAAATTGGTGAAGAGAAGCGCCTTATGAGCTTGCTACAAGAGATTGGCGAGGAGAAGCATCCTATGAGCTTGCTAAAAAGAATTGGTGAAGAGAAGCACCCTATAAGCTTGCTACGAGAAATTGGTGAAGAGAAGTGCCTTAATGGCTTGCTAAAAGAATATTAGTGAGGGAAAGCACCCTGTAGGCTCGCTAAGACAACTTAGTGAAGAGAAGCGCCTTATGGGCTTTTTACGAGATATTGGTGAGGAGAAGCGCCCTACGGGCTCGCTATAAGAAATTAGTAAAGAGAAGTACCTCAATGGCTCGCTAAAAGAAGCTAGGTAAAGGAAAGCGCCCTATGGGCTTACTAAGACAACTTGGTGAAGAGAAGTGCCCTATGGGTTTGCTATGAGAAATTAGCGAAGAGATGTGCTTTATGGGCTCACTACGAGAAATTAGTGAAGAGAAGTGCCTTAACGGCTCGCTAAAAGAATATTGGTGGAGGAAAGCACCTTGTAAGCTTGCTAAGAACCCTAAAGGAAATTGACAAAAAACAGGTAGCACTTTGAAAGTTGGCTAGAACCTAAGAAAAATGGGATAATACCCTAAAGCCTAGCTAGAACCCTAAAAAGAATAAAAGAGTAGGTCAATGCTCTAAGAGTTGGCTAGAATCCTAAAAAAGATGCAAAGCAAGGAAATTAAATTCGTTTGAAAAACTTCCTGACTTGAAAATTATTTACAGGCAAAAAATTTGGTGAAAGAAAAAACAATCACTTAATGATAGAAGAGGCATCAAGGATTAAGTCCCTTAATGGCTTAGATTAATATGATCAGCTTAAAAGGTAAGATTACATCGAAAAAGGGAGCAAATGACTTGAACTAAAAGCTTGACTACTCGAGTTGTCATGAAAATGGACTAAAAAAAAAAATTGTGATAAGCCTTTACCTTTTCTCTCTCCTTTTTATTTTTTATTTTTTTTTAAAGTTTGTTAACAAGTATAAATCCTCCCTTGATAATCACATAAGGCTTCTTATATTCTTCCTGTTCCTAATGCTGAGCTATTTAGTGGGGCCTTATGATTTTAAACAATCCTTTCTTAAGGGAAAGGTAACTCATGATTGGTTTAGTTGAAGAAGGCTTCTTTGCGATCTCTCGGTCTACATTATACTCTTGGCTATAGTTCCAAGAATCATAGTCCATTTTGTAAGTGATACGCCTTGATTAATTTGTTAGGTCATTTCGGTTCAATATTGTAAATTTAGGCTTTTGGTCAAAGGATTTCAAAGAGGATTGATGAGAAGGCCTATTTCGAAAGAAACTTCTTAGTTTAACCTAAGTGCACAAGTCAAGAACTTTTAGGAAAAATTGGAAATGTGCTTGCCTTAATTGTAAAAACAATTTTTATTTAAAGATAAATTATCATTTAAGATCGAAAAAGCTTTATTAAGTAAAGGTGGTATTGTAGGTAGGAAAGTCATGTGTGATTCAGTATGGTAAGAAAGTCTTTTTTGTATGTGATCTTATATGTGTAAAGTGGCTTCGTGTTTCGAGATTTAGGGCTTTGTACCTTTTAGGCCTTCCTTAATTGGGGCTACTTAGGCTTTGATTCTTGATTCAGCTTTGCTGCTCCTACTAGAATATATCTTTTGGGACTTTTGTCTTACACTTAAGCCTAATTTTCCAGCCTCTTCTTTTCTTTTCTTTTTTTTTTTTTTCTAATTATTATTTTTTCTTCCCTTTTTTTTTATTTTTTTTAATTACTTTTCCCTATTATCTCTTACCGTTCTCTCTTTCTTTTAAACCTAAGAGTGATTATCTCTATAGTTGAGTTTTTGCCTTTTAAGCAATTTAAGGACTTAAATCCATGGATTTATGGGCTTAGGTAAGGCATGTATAAGCTTGAGGTGTTTGGAAAAGGAATTGACTCCTATTGATTTCAAAGAAGAATGACTTATCAGAAATAAAAGTCGTTTTTGAATTGACGTTACTTAAGCAAGCATAAACCAATTTTATCTTTTTTTCTCGATCAATGACCCTAAACTCCAAATTGTCCCATTGTGGGATGGTTCTTAACAAGGTTTAAATTTAAAAATTCTCTAAATTGGTCCAACGAGGTTAACAAAGGATAATCGTGTTTAGCATTTGAAAATGAAAGCTTAGCTTCATTTTAATCTACATATCAAATTCAAAATGGACTTCCTTTAAGGAATAAGTCCAAAATGTCCTCACCATTATGTCACTCAATTCTCAAAGAATTTAAGGTTAGTGTGTGGGATATAGTTTGCCTCTTTTCATCTTAAAACCTTTTCAAGTGAGTTACAATTCCTTAAGGAAGAATTTATTTGCCCTAATGTTAATCAAACTACAATCATTCAATTCAAAAGGCAAAGACAGATAATTTTATTCCAGATGTTAACATGAATTTGTTATAGATTTTATTGAAAAGAACTTGATTCTTCTTTGCCCTTGCCTTAACTTGCTCCATTTAAGCATCTAAGTGCTTAAGGTGACCTGTGAGCTTGTCAGAAGGTTTTGGTATACTCAAAAGAATTGGAGCTTTGGGCGATTTAGTTGAATTATGCTCATGACTTAAGGAAGGACCAACTTATTGGAGCTCTGGCTGAATGACCTTAGCATCAATTAGGTTTTGAATCTTATTCTTCAATCTCTAGCATTTTTTAGTGGAGTGCCCCTTCTAACCCATATGATAGTTGCATTAAGTTTCTAGGTAAAAAATGTATGGTTTGTAATTCGGGTTAGGGGCTTCATAGGCCATGATCCTTGCTTCCTTTAGATGATAAAATATTTGGGTCATTGAGATCTTCAGTTGAGTGGATTATCTCCTTTAAGTCCCTTAGGATTTTTTTTTTTTTCCACTTATTCTTGGCTCATTTCTCTTTGTGCTACTTTCATTATCTAAGCTTACCAGGTGTTGAAATCTTCTAAGTATCAGGCCCATTGCTATTTCAAAATCTACAATGCTCTTCTATAGTATCGCTACTTTTTCTTCTAAGTTTGAAAGTCTTTTTTCCAAACTTGAATCTTGAGACAATTGGAGAGTGGTGATTAGGGGAAGCAAAATCTGCAACTATTGGGCCATTTGACGTACCGTCTTTTCTAGGGAGGCGATCTTATCATCAACCATTTGAAGTTGATTGGAAGAATTCTTACCATTAGCAACTTTTCTTTATCTTTTCTTTTAAATTTTTTTTTTTTTACAAGAGGAAAAGGACCAACTTAAATTTGTTTTTTTTTTTTAAATATTTCATAAATGATGGCAAGAAAGAGGAAGAATATGTAAGTGAGATATATTTACATGGGAAAAAACAAATAAAGGAAAGTATTTACAACTTATAAAAGATGACTCATAATACCTATAAGAAGTGTCATTTAAAAGAAAAGAAGTATTTTACCTAATATTTATAAATGATTTCTAAATGGACAATCTAGATACAATCCAATAGGAAGGGAAATAATGGTAAAGGGATCTATTCTATAGTTGTAAGGCTTTAATTTGATAAAGGTACTAAGGATATACAAAGCTGAGAGAGTCTATGATAATTTATAGAATAGTGGATTCTAAAATTTTACAAAGAGTAAGTGATGAGGAAGGAGTAAAAAACATTTCTAAGGGAATAGGAGTCTTGAATATTTACAATCGATCATTGTAGGTAAGAAAAATAACCATAAGGATATAGAAGGCATAAAGAAAAGGACTTGTAAAGAAAATAAAATATTTGAAACTTAAGGATACGACACTCTTGATTCAAATAGAAACTAATGAATATTTACAGGCAAAATAAAATAGAAAAAAATTGCAATATGAAGGCATGCAAATGCAAAGAGGGGAGCTAACAAACTAACTATGATGTGACAAAAAAGATTTTTACCGCATCTTTGAAGTTTCCATTACATTATTAAAAAATTTATTACAAACACTCTAAAGTTTAGATCTTCTTCTTCTTGTAGTGTCTTAGCTCTTCTTTAATCCTTTTTCTTTTCTTCAGCTTGGCAACCTAGGAGATATCTTTAGCATAAAATTTTTGGAAAGCTTTGACCTAGTAATAGGTAGCAATATCTTTGGGGAGTTTAATGATAGTAGCAAACGCATCAATAGGATTCATCTTCTAAGTTTCTTCCCTATGAAGTTAAGTTTACAACTTCAAGTATGGCTGATAAACTAAACCATGAATAATGCCATAATGGTCTTTAATTCCTCATTCTTATCTTCTTGGAGACAACTAAACGATATGGCCTGTGCTACTAGCAATGTTGGGACATAAAATTTCCCTTCTAAAAATTAGGTCGCTAGCTATACAATCCTATGATGTACGTAAAAATCCCATTAGGAAATAAAATAGTTCCAAATGTAGCTAAGATAAAGGCATTGATCCTATGTTGCTGCCAATCTTCAAAACTACCACAAAAGAGTTTTAAGTAGTTACTAGATGGGGTCATGAACAAAGTAACAAGGTCATCCACCTTAATGATTCTCTTATAGGGATCTACCCATATTTTGTACATTCAGATTTACGAAGGTAATATTAGTTTGGACTTTGAGCAATGAGAAGGTGAGCAAAATCAAAACCATCTTTTGAGTATCCTCTTAGGCTTTAGAGGCTCATGAAAAGAGTCGATGTAAGAGAAGACCTAACCTTTTTCTACAAAGAGGATAAAAAGAAAATTACATCAGAACGATCTTATTTACACAGGAATTATATCGGTACTTTAAAGAAAAGAAAACAATTACAAGAAAAAGATTAGGAAACTTCATGGTTAATTTTTTTTTTTAATCTTGCTACATCATATCAATTTGCCAATTTTGAGAAAAAGGTTTGTAAATGCAACTAGGGTAGGTTCCTAAAAGGTCCTTAAGTTTTGTGACCTTACTTCTTAAATAATACTTTCATTAGTCACATTAAGCTTAAGTAGGGGTAGCCTAATCAATCTCGAGTGGTGGTTATACTACAATGCATAGAGCCTATACAATGGCCCTTCCATCTTAGGGTCTTAATATGGTCTAGGTTTGACCGTTTCTACCATACAAATCAACTACCGAAAGTAAAATAGTTAGTACACTCATATACAAAAATAATGACCAACTAAATAAATAAATTACACTCAATAAGGTGATTTCAAAGAATTAATTCTAAATTTGAAAAGTCGGATGGCTAACCTTCTCGATGTACCTAGTAGGGTCGCTAAGTTGTCGAGCCTAGTTTTTTCTTAGTTTTATAAATAAGTCTTCTTTAAATCGATCAATATTAAATCATACTTATTTAATACTGATCCTCAATTAGAGTTTAAAGAAAATCGGATAATTTTTTTTTAAAACAATTTGGAGTCACCACCTAACTAGAGTTGGGAAAAAGAGTTAAATTATAACTAATTGATTAGATTGGTAATAATTTAGCTCCTTGTCTTTCGATAAAACCAAATTTATAAGTGGTTTTGAGAACTAGAAAATGGGTTTGGGGGTTAAGTTTTTAAACCCTTATGGGTATCATTAACTTCCAAATTTAAACTTCGTCTCTTAAAATCACCTTTTAAAAATTATCTTATAAAACAAAATTCAATCATTAATTAATGAGTCGGGTCCTATTCTATTAAATTAGAAAAATTTAAACTAAATCGAAAGAAATAATTTTTTTTTCATTTTATATTAAATTAAGTACCTAAAAGTGGAAAAACCAATTTTTTATTTTTTTTACCGTCACCCTGGAAATGCTTACAAAATCACTATTCAGAATCAAACATACATATTTCTTTTTGTAAAACTTTACTATGTTGGATTTGTTTTAGTTTTGAAAATACGCCAAGTTTACATTTTTAAGTATTCTTGATTTTATTAAGTAAGATCTAAAAGTTCCTAAATCTGAGTTTTATTTTTGGAAGGTTTTAGAAAAGGTCCTAATTTGAAAAAAAGATTGTTTACTTTTACTTATTTTAGAAAAATCAATTTTTCTAAGTGTCAAAACAATTTTTATTCACTAACTTACTTTTAGCTTAGTTTAGTATTATTTTTTTATTATTTATCATTATTTCTTCTTATTTAAATCTTAATCAAAAATATAATAACAAATAATAATAAACTCAAGCTTTTCTATCTCCTTTCTCTTTTTCTCTTTCCTTTTTTTAAAATATTTTATTTACAAATACACGAGTAATAAAAAAATAAAAAAAGAGAGTAGACTAAGTCAGCTTGGGTCAGCTTTATGTCAGCTTTGGGTTAATTGGGGTTGGCTTAGGTTAGAGCTCATTTGAGTTGAAGATGATGAACAACAACTATGGTGACTATTCGTAGCAACGTCAAGTGATTATTTCAAGCAGGTAAGGTTACTTTCCTGCATTTCTTATTGGACTTAGTGGGTCTAGGAGTGACACCACAGTGTTTAGAGCTCATTTGGCGGTTGTCAAAGAGTGGTGGCTATGGTAGTTGTGCACGATGCATGTGGGGTGCTACCTAAGATGATAAGATAGTTGGGTCTTAGTATTTCAAGAGTGCTAAAGCTTGTAGTGGTGGTGGTGGTGGTGGTGGTTTTCGTTAAAAAATGCCATAGAAGTCGCCACTCTTAGAGAAAGAAGAAGAAAAATCATGCTAGAGAGAGAAAGGGGTTAAGGTGATATTTTTTGAGCTCAATAATGAGAGCTTGCTGTCCAAACTATATAGAAAACCCCTTATTTATACTTTTTCAAGCTCATATAAACTTGGAAAGTGGAATCAATGGCCAAATTGGCCATTTATGTTGAAGCCCGAAAATTAAGTTTTAGGGTGATTTTAATGTCAATTTCGACTCTTAAAACATCCGAACTTGGTTGCGTTTTATGGGCAAATGTAAAATATGCCATTTAATCTACACGATTTCACTAGTATAGAAAAAAAGGGTAAAAAATGACCTCAAATTAAGCACATAGAGGAAAGGAGCAAACTAAGAATCGAGAAAAAGAAATTGGGGAGAAGATAGTGGCTAGCACGTAGTCATTTGCAAGATACGTGCCATGCGCTCCCATGCACTTATGCATTGCAAATGCGTAAATGAAAAAATAAGGCGTGCTCCAATGCGCATGTTCTACCTTAGGTTGAATCTCTTCGACCTTATCTAATGGGCTTTTAAGCCTAGTGACCATCCAAATTTCTTTTCTTTTTTTTTTTTTTTGGTTTTTCCTAAATTAAAATCTTTTACCCTATCTTAAATTTATTTTAAAAGAAAAAAAGGGGGGCGAGGGTGGGATGCGGTAGGCGCAAAAATGGGGTATTTACAGAGTGTTTCATATATTAAGCACCATTTTAATATATCAAATTCAAATGATTAACCATATGTAAATAAACCATTGCGTAGTAATAATGGTGAATATTGAAGATAATAATTCTATCATAAATGTATTCTTCTTGACCATAAATTAATATGGTGTGAACTAATAATTATACTACTAACAAATACAACATTTATTAAAGATGTCAAGCACCAATTAATATATCAAATTCAAATGATCAACCTTATGTAAATTGACCATTGTAAAGTCATAATAGATGATAATCATTATATAGTAAATATATTAATAATGGTTATTAATGTAAAAGACATTTGTAGCCTTGACTAAATAATATTAAAGGCTTGAAACATAAAATAATGAATGCTAAATTATATGAAGTATTGATATGTTAAAAAGAGCAATTTAGGCTATAACAAATAGATACAAAATCCCTCATCTTTCACTTTAATATTACATATAAGCCTAGTATTTCACAATTAGGTTATAAGTGACCAATGTAAAGCATCCATGAAAGTAACTCGATTAAGTTATAAATTTATGAATAAAGTGAGAATATTAGTCAATGACACCTCATGGGTTTGCATCTCAAAAATATAATAAAGTAATAAGAATATAGCCAAAATAGTGAATTTTTACTATATGATTTTATAATTATCGGAATTGCGTGGAATAGGCAGGCTTTGTTAGCTAATGAATTTCTAGAGATAAATTATATGAATAATAAAATTATTGAATGACATAAAATAACATGTAGAAGACATATATGCTCAATGTATATAATTATTATGTACAATTATATATCTATAATTATTTTAAATACACTAATGTATGTAAAACAAAGCTAAAATAAATAAGAAAATGGTAAATAAATAAAAAAAATAATGGGTAGTTAGGGAATGTTTAGATTAGGCATGGAATACACTTAGATAGCTGTTGACACAAAAGATTAGCATTTTGGTACCCTTAAGCTTAATATAACAGTGATTTAGGAAGGAAGAAAGAGTGGGAAAATAAAAAACCATTTGAATCCTCAAAATGCTCTATAAAATTTAGGAATGCTCTCCATAAGTTCCTGCATGGAATTAAGGATTCAAAAATAATAAATAATAATAAGAAGGGGTTAAGAAAGTGAAGAGGTAAATTAAGGAAAAATTTAGAAGAAATCAATGCAATCTTGGTTATAGGGTGTTCATAAGGTTGGAAGAGAAATGGACACAAGCCACCATCACCACTTGAAGGAGTGATCTATGCCCAGCTATAATGAAAATAATGGAGCAGCCAACGGTAGCTGGAGCTCTATATTTCAGTGAGTCCTAAACTATTCCTATTTTTGATAAATTATTAAAAATGTTAAATCTATCTAGAAATTTCTAGAAAAAAATTATTTCTTAGTATTTCACATGTAGAATCTAAGAAAAATATTAGTTTGTTTAAATTTAGTAGCTATACACTATGTTCTTAAGATATCACCAAGCTTAAGTAAAATTTTAACTTGTTTTAAAACAACTTATTGACGTAGTTTCAAGCTACAAATTTTTTTTGTAAACTATCTAATATTGATACTATAATGCTGTCAAAAGTTTTCCATCAAAACTATTTTAGAAATTTTTCTTAATTTTTGAGCCCCTCAATTATGGATAAAATGATATTTTGAGTAATTAATTGCTTTTTCCTTAAGGATCTCGCTTTGCACTCTAAATCAAACTGATCGATGATTTAATCTACTGAGAAATTGTGGAGTTTGGTTGGATTTTGTAGCTCAAAGTTATCATTTCCATGAAGATGTGATATATGTGGTTAAATTTTATCATATGCGATCTTATAAATCTATATGAATGACTAGTTAAATGGAGTTTTTATGGAGAATTGAGGTAATTTGGAGTTAAATGTAATGCTAATGAAGTATTTTAACTGGTATTTAGGAGAAAAGTGGATAAATTAATGGGTTATAGGGAAATTAAACCAAGTTATAGGCTGATTTAGAGGATTCATTGGCGAAGATCTTACTAGATTTATACTCAGAAGATAAGTTAGAGGAAAAAATTCCATAAGAATTGTAATTAGGGAGAGCTTAGAGACTAAGTTAGAGGATAAATTCTTAAAAACTTTGAAGTTAATTGAACTAAGAAGACAGCGCAAAGGGTATCCTATTAATATGGATTAAACTCGAAGGTTGATTCAAAGGATAAAATTGATATAAGATATGACTCCAGTATAACTCAAAGAGCAACTTAGAAGATAGTGTAGATAAAACCAACTTGTAAAACTACTAAACCAACTATAAAATCCCAACACTTAAGTAAAAATGACATGTGAAAGTAATGTTAAAAAATTAATTCACATAAAATGAATCGATTATTATTTATTCAAAGCTCGTATATGGATTAAAATTAATCAATTGGATATGTATTATGATAATTGAAGATAACAAGTTTTTAATCAAGAGTTGTGAACCATTAAACTTTAGGTAATTAAGGATCGATGCATCATAACATGTTAGGGTATTATATGAGAGTACTTAAACGCTTGAGAGTACATTTGTGCTAGCTATAATTAGCTATTTATGTGCATGTTACGTGCGTGATTGTTATATTGAATTATGGATTAGGAGTTGAACTCCTTAGAGTGCTATTTTTCATGAATTTGTATTGATTTCTTTGTCTTGAAAATTTTGTGACCACCTCTAATTGAAATTAACCAAAATCCTACCTTTAACCTAACTTAACATGCATCGCAATCCATTAGGGGAAAAGAATAGGGATGTCAAGCAAAATATTAACCCCTTTAGTGAGGGTAGCTGAAATGGTCATATTCTTGCCCTTAGTCTAATTAAGTAACAAGAGAAAAGGTTGCAACAAGGTTGGGAATAGTGGTTCAAAGTTAGTTTTGGGAGGAGGGTATTCTCCGTGACACAAGTTTAGGTTTAGTCTAATTTGAGTCATGTTGAAACTCTTCAATTTGGGTTAGAGCAAATGTAATTTTTGTAACCTTATAATGAATTGGCTAACATTGTGCAATGCTCTGTTTGGTTGATAGCATTATATTTCATTCATGATTAATAACCTTATTTGTGCTTATTTTGTACTGTAAACCCCGCGAATTTAGCTTTCTAAGTAAAGAAACAAACGTTTAAACTATAGATGATTTCTCGAACTCAAAAGAGCCAGTAAGATTTAAAACCAATTAAAATCTCAATCTAAAACCTAAAGTGGATACGAAAAACCTTAAATCATCAATTGAATCCTTAACCATGACAATTGAAGATTGAATTGCGTAAGAATATATGAAACCCTAAATGTGTAAAAACATTAGAGATTGTGTCCTAAAGTAATAAAAACCCTAAAACTATAACTTTAAGGATATCAAAGCACTAATTCACCATAATTTACCCTAAAACCCTAAATGATAATATGTCCTCCATATTTTGCCATTTCATCGATAAACGACTAAAGATAACCCTCAATCATACATAAACATTTAGAATACTTAAGTAATCCATTAGAAACTAAAATAATGAGTCATAGATTATATTTATCCCTTAAGTATGTGATTAAGATAGTATTATATAGAGTTAAGGGTATAGTCGAAGATTATGTTAAATGTAGTAAACCTTAATACCCTAAATGCTATTTTTCATCTCAATTATACTAAGTAGCTTACCAAATGATGTATATAGGATATAAATACCTAATGGAAGACCTCATTATCTATTTTTACTAATCAATTTACTAAATTTCTTATTTCCCTTCATTTCCTTAATTTTTCCCTTAATTTCCTTTAATTACTACATTATGTGTACAAAATTACATAAGCTTAAGGAGAGTTGACCAAGTCAACACATGTTGACCAAGGTCAAAATGTTGACTAAGTCAACACTTTGAAAAGTCAACAAAAGACTAAAAGATAAGGAAAATATCTACTTCTTCATGATGGCTTCTCTTATCTTTTCTTTTGATTTTTTCTTTTCCCCTTTCTCTCAATTGTTGCCGTCCACTTATTGTCCATTGTGGTCCCACCATTTGATGTCTTCCATAATGAAAACAAAGGAAAAGAAACAAAAAAAAAACATTCTTCATTTGCCGTGAGCTTCTTCTTCCCATTTCACTCTCATCATTCTCCTTTTGTCTTCTCAATTTCAACACAATTAAAGGTATGTATCTAAGTTACTTTATCTTGTTTTATCTTCTTCATTAGTTAGTTAATTAGGTAGATTAGGTAAGTAGTTATGTGTTTAGTGTTGTTTTGAAGAAGAGGAAACAAAGTTTCCATCCTTTAGTGTAGAAATCTAGGAATCATGAATAAGAAGAAAGGAAAACATGAATATGTGCACAAAGAATATGTACATGAGGTAAACCGAAAAGAAGGGAAGCATGAGAAGCATGGTATATGAGTATTTTCCATGTACATAACCTAAATTAAAACAAAACCTAACCATACATGCTTATACTACACTAATTATACACTTAAAAATACAAAAGAATGGAATTAGGAAGCTTTTCTTAAGGAAAAGATTAGGCATACGAATTTTTGTACAAAAATACGTATCCAACCGTATAGGTATATGAGTAGGTATACATGTAAAAATACGGTATAAGTATAAGTACATGTATAAGTATATGTTTAAGTATACTAGTATACATATAAGTATAGTAAAGTTATATGTACATAGTAATTTAATTAAGGTATACATAAGACATTAAGACATGACATAAGCATGAGGTGAAGCTTAGGTAATTAAATGATGAGGTGAGTGATGAGATAAGCACATGATGACATAAGTCATGACATAAGCAAAAGATGACATAAGCAAATGATGATGTAAGCATGACATAAGCATAGATTATAAACTAAGAAAAGAAGAAGAGTGTATCATAATTAGGATCCTAAATTAGTAAACCTTAATACACTTTCTAAATTGAATCATACTTAATTAAGTACATAAATTAATAATAGCAAAGTAAAAGCCCCTAAGTGTAAGACTAAATGGCTAATTAAATCATTAACAGCTAAAATGAAACATAAAACTAGCCAATAGGAGTAATTAAATTTCAATAAAATAAAATTTTAATAAATTTAGCCCATATCATAAAACACGGGTCTTAACGTCCAAAACGGACATTACCGTGTGAACATGCGTCCGAAAATGATGAAAAACGACTATAAGTTCGCAAATATCGGAATCAGAACAAAAAAATTACAAAATACATAAAGGAAGCCTTATACCTTACTAATATAAGAAAATAGTTACTATTAATCTCATGGAGTATGGTAACCCTATATATACTATACTCGGGTTATATTGGAGGAAACTAGACAAACTTCAATAGACTTTTAGTTGACTAAGGAGTCTGAATTCTCAGAACACTTACAAGGTTTACCATTTTGATTTAGGCATTCGATATCGAGTCTTGGAAACCTTAAAGGCTTGGAGAATGAGCGATAATCCAGGTGAGGGAGTTCTGATGACCTGCTACTTGCTTGTGCGTGTTATTTGTATGATGTTTTGTTGTTTGCTATTGCTTGTATGTTTGAATGATTGTTCTGTTTGTATGCCATCATCTGTGTGATCACATTTTTAAATTGATAAATATAAATGTCTAACCCAAATAACCGGTTCTACTCGTCGCATGTCTATGACTTGGTAAAGGTATGAATGGAGAGTGCTAGCTTTGCAAAAATCTTAAGAAAAGTATTTTTGGCAAAAGCTTTTCTATCCTTAAACAAATTTTTGCATAATCGCTGTAAGGGCTTGTGGAGCCATAAATAGTATTTTTAATGTTAAGGCAAAGCTAGCATGGGTTCTTTACTTGATAGCGAGAGGACTCGCTTTATTGTGCTTGAAAGGCCTTGGTTATTTTTGGTTGCGAGAGGACTCGCATGTTTATACCCGAGGGGCCTTGGAGGGTAGATAGTCTTAGTTCGGACTCCTCATATTTGGATTGAAATTCTTTTCTCGGCTAGGGTAATAGTCGAGTTTTGCCTAGTGGGGTGGTGCCCCTAGGTAGCCTCTGCGGGTAAGCTGAGGTGCCCTGTGTGGGTAAGTACAGGGGATAATCGAAGTGTGGACAACGTAATTCTACACCTTTCATAGTTCCGGACTCCTATGGATGTGTTGCTTGCATTCATCACGCCTGCATTCATTATGTATGTAGATAGTTTGCTTGCATGTGTGATAATAATGTGTGAAAACTTGCTTGACCAGTAGTGGTAAGGAATGAACTCACTGAGCTGTTTTATGCTCATTCCCCCTTAGTTTCTTTTGCAGGTTTACATACAATGGGATTGGGATAAGTCTCGAGTGCTGAGGGCGAGATGAAGATATGTACATTAGTGTTAGGATTAGTTGAGATCTTTATAAGTGATACATAAACACTCTTTATAGAAAATATTCACATGTTAGAGTTTAATATAATTTAATTCTTCTTGTAGTTTTATAATGTTGGTAATCCTGTCTTATTATTTGGTAGGGGATACCGATTCTCTGCGGTTCTGAGGAATTGTGGGATAACGGATACCTATAGTTATTTATATTTGTATTCTACAGTAAATCGATTACTTAAAAATCAGTAACCTTAGTGATTAATTATTTAGAGTCTTGCAATCTCTGACTTGCAAGACGGTTTTCATATCATGGGTACACACATGTTATGAAAATTTTAGGTAATCCTACTAGGCCCCATTTAGGGTCCTGACATGTACTCTTCTATTTTCATCCCACTTACTAAGCTATTTGTACTCATATCCCTATTGATTTTATTGAAGGTACTAGGTAAGGACTAAAAATGTAGCATTACAATTACCCTCATGTTGATACACGATGGGTTAGGGAGTGAGGATAAATATGAAGACTATGGAACTTGAAGAGCCTCTTTGCCTTTTTTTTTTTTTAAGGAAAAACTAACTAGGTCACCCTATATAGCCCACTAGTTTACAATTTTGTTTTGTATAAAGTATTTGGAACCTGTGGCTTTGGTTAACATTTTAATGAAAAACTGAAACTTTTTGGTGTAAATGTACTTATATAAATATTATTTTGATACTAAGAAATGTACCACGGGTCTGCTTGAACAAGCATTTTAGAAAGCTATACCATAAGTTTTATATTTAACAGGTGCTAAATTGGATGTTTCAAGTTGGTTGAGTTGGGTACGCCTTATATAAGCTATATCTACGATGACAGCTATAAAGTTAGCTTCTATCTTAGGTTAATTTACGTAACAGGACTATTATGTCTTTACCTGTTTAAGGCGTGAAATTATAGATAATTATATTGTAAATATGTTAATAATGGTCATCAATATAAAAAACATTTGTAGCCTTGACAAAATAATATCAAAGGCTTTCAATGTTAAATAGGAAATGCTAAATTATATAAAGTGCTAATATATTAAAAGGGGCAATTTAGGCAATAACAAAAAAGACATCAAATCCTCCATCATTCGCTTTAATATTGTAAATATTATATAATATTTCCTATTTTCTCCTCTTTTGGCCATAAACACCTTGTTACTTACCTTAGGTCGTTATGAAGATCAAATAAGTACCTTTGGGGTTGATATGAAACTTGAATTTTGATTTAGGATTTTGTACCTTGACTTTTAGGATTTCGTAAATCTAGATATAACCAACAAGGAAACATTATTCGCTAAAATATTTTTTTAAAAAAAAAAATCATTTTTGATGAATTTGAGATTATCATGCACTAAACTTGGTCATATTCACTAATTGAGGGAACTAATTTCAATAAAGATAGACATATAGCAACTTGGGTTACTTGCTATGATCCACAATTAAAGGGAGTACCACATTCAATTATCTTTATTTCCTTCTCTAATGAATTGGTATAGTTTATCTTTACACTTGAGTCATCATAAGCTCTATGTATGGATCATTTAGCTCTAATGCCAATAATAGCTTATCTCTAAGGTACTATTAAGTTAGTAATAGGCATCAACTCCTCGAATCAATCATGTACAACCAAGCTAGACGGTTAAAAGGACTCACATGGAGAATAGTAGCTCGAAACCCCATTTAAGATGAGGGTTCCTTCTTTGATCTCCATCTTCTACACTATTGTCAACCCCAGCACCAAGCTCTCATAAGTTCCAATATAGTTCCTAAGTTGCTAAGCAATAGTGTCAACCTACTTAAACTAGCCGAGCAGTCATAACTATTACCAAGCTAGTGCCATACTTTAGATAACCCCCGAGCTAACCAGTGTCAGACCTCCATCTAAGTCGAGCTACTTAGACACCTGACCTATAGAGGATCGAAATGTTTTCCAACACTCGAGTTTCGACTTAAACCAGATCAAGTATGCTCTGACAATTAACACTTTCTTTTATCCTCTTTTGAATTGTATTATTAAAGCTGAGCCACTTCATGGTATACCTTAGCAAGACTGGTTGCATTCTAAACTACCATCTACCATTTGACATGTGTCTTCTAGCATGACATTCTAGAAAGATTCCTTATTTTTTTTTGTACAAAACATTCTTTGCCTCTTTTAAGCTTTTTAGTATATTTCATGTATTCTAATTGTAAATTACCCTTTTTTTCTTTTCCATGCATGCCTTATAACCTTAGTAGGGTTAGTATATAAACCCTATAACAACTCATTAACATTAGATTATTACAAGTTTCCTTTTACGATCAACCTTAGTGTTTTCATTTTCCCTTTAACTCTTATCTATTCCTTTTAGCAAGGAGTGGTAGCAAGTGACCCTATATTTCAAACTAGTGAGTCACATCTAGTGAATTGTAAGCCGAGTAGGATCAGTCGATGGATCATATCTTATTGGTAGTTGCTTGGATTTACTAAACCCTTTTACTTTCTAATGCTAGTTAGCTTGGGGGTTATCTGGATTATGGTATGAGCTTGGTAATAGTTATGGTTGCTCGACTGGTCGGCATACATGCTAAGTAGGTTGGCACTATTGCTTGGCAACGTAGGAACTGTACTAGATCTTATGAGACCTTGGTGCTTGGATCGGCAATAGTGCCAAAGATGGAGATCAGAATAGGAATCTTCATCTTAAATGGGGTTTCAAGCTAATATTCTCCGTGTGAGTTCTTGTAGTCCTCTAGCTTGGCTATGCATGACTAGTCCGAGAAGTTGATTCTTATTAGAGAATGACTGATTCAAGTGTTAATGTTGGTATTGGAGACAGTAATGTCGTCTACCATTGTTGAAAACCTTAAAATACCGTTAGAAGTTCTAATAAGTGGTTTAATGACGTGACTCACTTAATAGTAAAATTAACATGAGCTATTTATGTGCTAGCATCTCAACCTATTAGAGCTAACTACAATACCACCCCCCCCCACCCCAAGCTATTCCTAAAGTTGGTGCCACTACTTGTAATGTTCAACCTATCTAAGGACAAATCCTAGCTCTACAAGACCAAGGTAGAGGAATAGGAGGACATCTGCGAAGGAGAATAGACTTAGGTAAAGTAGATGAGGATAATAAGCAAGAGTATAATGAAGTGGAAGAAAGGCTTCGAGTACTCGAAGTTGTTAACCATGTGAAGCTTTATATTCTAAGCTTCAATGGTTCTCTGGATGCTAATGAATACCTTGATTAGGAAGAAAAGGTAGAACGGGTCTTTGACTATTATCAATACGAGGATCATGAAAAGGTAAGAACTGTTGCGGTAGAATTCTCAGGATATGCTACAATGTGGTGGAGAAACTTGCAACCCATAAGGAGACGAGATGAAAACAAAGAAGTTAGCACTTGGCCTAAGATAAAAAGAGTCTTCAAAGCCAAATTTGTGTTGAATATCTATCTACAAGATACCTTTACTTGGCTTCAAGAGTTGAGATAAGGAAATCGTATTGTTGATGAATAAGTGCGAGAGTTTCAAATGTTTATGATTTGATGTGAGGTCAGTGAAGCCTTAGCTTAGACAATATCTAGATTCTTAACTAAATTGAGATTAGAAACCTGAGATGTAATAGAGCTTTAGTATTTTGTCACTTTAGATGAAGCTATAAGGATTACCTAGCGTATAGAAAGGCAAAGGATAAACAGGCTGACCCGACCTTTAGTAAATCGTCCTATTCACAATAACTGACTTATCCAAGGTGATAGGAATCAGTCCACAATGATCTCTAAGCCGAGGTTGACCTATCCTAAGCCAACACCAACTTGCCGGAAGCTAAAGTTGACTTGTCTTAGCTTGAGGCCAAATCGTTTAAAGCCAAGGCTGAATAACTTTTACTAAGGCTAGGCTAATACCAGAAGACCAAAGGGAATAAAAGGAGCTACTCGACCTTAAGTCTATTGTCTGCTAAGAAGTCAAGAAACCACACAGCCAAGCACTCAAGGCTAAAGAATAGCTCAGTACAGCATAGGAGAGTTTACGCCAAGCAATCCACGAGTACAACAGCTGTAGGCTGACTTCACTAGGAGCTCGGCCAAGTATAATAAGACTTCCAAACATTCTACCCTTACTCAGACACTCGACTGCCAACCGGCCCTTGCTCGGGTCTATAGACAGCTCGGATGATTGTACGCTAACTACTTTGTTAAGTGCATAGTTTTGTATACTTTGTAAATATTTTCCTTATTTTGATTATGAGTCATTATTTATGGTTTAAGGCCTTGTATATTATTTACAGTTTTACCACTAAGGCTTTAGGACTTGTTATAAATAGCAACATTTGTAATTATTAAGGGAGATAGACAGTGAAGAATATTCATATAGTGAATTTACACTTGAACGTTCCTTCTGGAAGTAAGGACATTCTTAAGCCCTTTGAGTTGGTGTTTTGGATTATTAAGTGTATCATACTATTCTTATCAATCTTAACTTTAAGATTGTGGTGAACCCTTCACGAGAGCAAGTTAGTGAGTCAGCTCTAACCTCTCATTTGAAACTCAAGTGACATTTAGTGTTCGTGAGTTGTATTAAACCTTATTTTGAGCTCAACCCCTGATTGTGTTTATCCCTTGGTGTGTGATAATATTACACATTCACAGTTAAAACCCCATTCTCACTTCCCATTCCTTGTTCCCATTCAAACTTCCTGATTCTTACTCCCATTGAAACCCCATTGGCGATCGAGACCACTGCGTGGATTACGCATCATAAGGTGGAGGCAAACCTTAGTATCATACTGAACTTAATAGGAGGATTGAGATGATGATTGAACATAAGAGTTGCTTTGTTGAACCAGAAGTGCTAAAGAGAACTTATGGAAATGGATAAGGATCTAAACAGAAGATAAGCTAGATCAAATGTTTTAAGTGTTAGGATTTTGGCCACATGGCCGACTAGGACCCTAACCGATGTACCATGATCTTTAAAGGTAAAGTCCCTACCAGTGAAGTAGATAGCACTAAAGAGAAACTTGAAGAAAAGTACGAACTAAAGGAAAAGACTGAGGTATGAATTAGGAACTTATCAAGGAAAATGTGTATGCCGATAACCTGAACAAGTTGACTCTGGTTGTTTGGCAAGCTCTAAGTTTTGAACCATCTGTTAAAGAGGAGAAATGAGAAAATTTGTTCCATATCACATGCAAGGTGAAAAAGCAAGTATGTGCACTCATAGTTGAGAGTGGAAGCAGTATAAATTTAGCATCAGTCAAACTAGTTTGGAAGCTTAACTGACCAACTTTGTCACATCCAAGGCCATATAAGTTGCATTGGCTAAATGAGAAGGGAGCACTACATGTCACTCAACAAGTACTACTGTTAATCTCAATTAGAAATTATTTTGATGAGATCTTTTGCGATGTACTACCTATGTACACATCACATGTGTTGTTGGACTGACCATGGCTATTTGATTAAAGGGTCATTCATGATGGGTTTAGGAATATGTACAAATTCGAGAAGGATGGGAATAAGATTACCTTAAACCCCATGAACTTGAGCCAAGTGAGTAAGTTACAAGCTAAATTGGCTTGAGGATCCAAGAAGACATTAGTACTTAGCCGATTCGAGCTCTAAGAGGCCATTTAATCTGATGTGTTAACTTTTTTGCTTATTAAAAGACTATTGGAGTTAACGAGCAAGCTATGCAGCTTAAAGAGATCAGAGAACTATTGGAAGAGTATGCTGACTTATTTCTTGAGCAATTACTTGAAGGGTTACCCCCTTTTTGAGGAATTGAGCACTGTATTGACTTGATACCTAGTGGTGCCCTATTGGACAAGCCTACTTATTAGATGAATCTTATACAAGCTACTGAGCTCTAGAGGCAAGTTAATGAACTATTAGAAAATGAATATGTAAGGGAAAGTTTAAGCCTATGTGTTGTACCTACATTGCTACTTTAAGCCCATGTGTTGTACCTACATTGCTAGTGCCAAAGAAGGATAGTACTTGGCATATGTATGTGGATAGTAGAGCTATTAACAAAATTACAATCAATTACATGTACCCCATTCTAATGCTAGATAATTTGCTAAACGAACTAAGTGGTGCTAGAATTTTCAACAAGATCGATATAAAGTTAGGATATTACCAAATTCGTATGAGGTAAGGAGATGAGTAGAAGACTGCATTTAAAACCGATATGATCTGTATAAGTAAATGGTGATGGCTTTGGGATTGTCAAACACCCTAAGCACTTCCATGTGGTTGATGAACCATGTTTTAAGAGATTTGATAAGGATATCTGTTGTAGTCTACTTTGATGACATCCTTATATGTAGTGTTAATCTGACAAGTCATGTTGACCATCTCCAATATGTGTTTAATGTACTCCAAGTTGAGAAGCTCTTTAGAAACTTAAAGAAGTGTTGTTTTTATTAGGAAGAATTAACCTTCCTTAGATATGTTATAAGTGGAGGAAGCCTACAAGTTGATGATGAGAAGATACGTGCTTTGGTCAAATGGCTGACCCCAACCACTTGTGCTGAGGTAAGGAGCTTCTATGGATTAGCCTCTTTTTATCACCAATTTATCAAGGGTTTTAGCACCATTTTTGCACTCCTTACCAATTTGATGAAGAAGAGTATGGACTTAAACTGGGGAGAGAGAGAAGAAAGAAGTTTTACAAAGGTGAAGGAGTAGTTAACCTTTACACACATGTTAGCCTTACTCGATTTTGAGAAGTTGTTTGAGTTAGAGTGTAACGCATCAAGTGTTGGTATACGTATTGTACTGATGCAAGAATGCTAACCTATTGCCTATATGGTGAGAAGCTATGAAGACCTCGATTAAATTATTCTATTTATGACAAAGAACTCCTTGCACTTATTTAAGTTCTTCAAGTGTAGCAACATTATCTACTTATTTAAGTTCTTTAAGTGTAGCAACATTATCTATTGTTGAAAGAGTTTGTCATTTATACAGATCATGAATGCTTGAAATACCTCCAAAGTCAAAATAAACTATCAAAGAGGCAAGCTTGATGGTTGAATTTTTGGAAGGATTCAATTTTGTAATTAGGTATAAGTAAGGAAAGACCGATGTGGTAGCCAATGCCTTGTTAATAAGACATGTTCTTCTTACCGAACTACAGACCTGGCATTTAGGATTTGCGAGCATGAAAGATCAATATACTTAGGACACTCATTTTGGTCCAATATATGTGCACTATGGAGAAGGAAGGATAGTAGATGACTATTAAGTAGAGGATGGATATCTATTCTAAGGTGGCAAGCTATGTATGTTGACCTATTCTTTGAGAGAGTTGCTAATATGAGAAGCTCATTGTGTTGGACTCTCTAGATGTTTTGGAGAGAAAAGGACATATGAACTACTGAATGCAAGGGTCTTTTGGCCCAAGATGGGCTACGATGTGCACTGTCTTATGGAGAGTTTTGTGATTCATAAAAGAGCAAAGAGTAAAGTCAAGTACGGAAGAGCTATACCTCTACTTATCCCAACCAAACCATGGCTAATTTGAGCGTACATTTTATCCTCAAATTACCTTAAACTGCCCAAAGCAAAGATTCTACGATAGTCATTGTGGATAGATCCAATAAGATGGCACATTTTGTGCCCTAGACCAAAACTAATGATACTTAAACTATTGCTTCTTTATTTTTAGAGAAAATTATTTGCTTGCATGGAGTACCAAGAGTGTAGTGTTAGATTGAGACCCAAAGTTCCTAAGCCACTTTTGGAGGACTCTATTTTTTAACACTTCTTACCATCTCTAGACCAATGGTCAAACATATGTCATCAAACATACCTTAAGATCATTACTTCAAGTTGTAGTGGGAAAGAACTTAGCCAATTAAGATATATGCCTGCCCGTAGTGGAATTTGCTTACAATAGAATAGTGTATGCCACCATTGGGCATACACCATTTGAGGTTGTCTATAGCTTTAACCCCAAGTAATCCCTTAATTACACCTTAATGCCATCACCCTACTAAGAAAACCTAGAAGTAAGAACCAGAGTTCAGTCCTTCCAATAAATCTACCAGAAAGTTACTTAGCACATTGACTAAGCTATCAGAAAGTTGAAGGAGAAAGGAAAAGGAAAGAAGACACCAAGTGGTTTTAGTTCGATAATCAAGTATGATTGTAATTAAGCAATGAGAGGTTCCCTAATAAGAGGGAAAACAAACTATCTGCCTAAGCTGAAGGACTATTTAAGATGCTTAAGAAGAACAACAATAATGCCTATTGAGTGGAGCTACCCAAAGACTTTGGAGTGTCCAATGTATTCAATGTTGTTGATGTTGGCCCTTATTAACTAAAAGAAGAGTAGAACTAGGACCAGCTGGATTTGATCACAAATCCCAATCAGCCTAAAGGGGATGATAGGAATCCAATCATTGGACCCTTGACCCAAGCTTGAGCACGACAATTCGAGAACTTAGGAAGGCATATTCTCCTTTATTATCCTATACTGGATGAATCTATGCTACCCTAACCTACCGACTTACTGCCATTTCCGAGTCGAACTCTTCTACACCTATCGATCATCTCTGAATGCTAACCTAAAGAGCGCTTGACTAATAGCTTGGCTCTCTCTCCGATCAGCTTATCCAATTTGTCCTCGAGTAGCCTAATGCATGTCCGAGTTGAATTTACCTTAGAAAAGCTTACAACTCATCGCGGCATTAGCTAGCTTAATAATACTCCTTTATCTGTTTCTGTCAGAAGCCTAACTCTAGTTGCTAGCCACATGTCTAAGTACCCATGTGATGGAATCTATTATGCAAGTAAAATATTTTCTTAATTTTTTCATTTATGCCCTTTTACATTCTTTGTACTTTACTTATTTTGGACATTGTTCTTTTTGTCTTTTCCATATTTAGTAGGTTATCCTAGATTTACAGGTATAAATGCCCTTATAATATGTAATCGCAAGAATCATCTGTATTATCTCATTATTGGATACATTTACTTTTATCCTAACCCTTGAGCAAGACTAAGTGGGTAGTAATCTCATTGATTTAGCTCATGCATCATATCAAGCTAATTTTTGAGTCTATGGAGATCCTTGGTGCATTATATCCTTAGGTTCATTCATGGGTTTTGCTTCTTTTTGCGCATTTTCCTCTCCATTTTTGAGCTCTCCGTGAGCTTAGACACATCCCCTAGATATGGATGAGCTTATTTGTTCTTTGCATGGCATATCAAAGCGCATGTAAGGAAGATCCAAGTGTGTACATAAAGTTCTAACTTGATATTAAGAAGCAATCAAATGCACATGCCATAGATGAAAATGTAAGTCATTCGTGTATTTCATCTAATTGCTTACATCTGGTCCCCCATTATACAAGAGAAAAGAAGGACAAATACAATGAACAATGAGTTGACACATCGTCTTGATCAAGATTCTAGATTGATGAGTCATCCAATGCACTTAATCATTCTTCTAGGTAGTACTATTTCATAGCCTCCCTATGTAGATTAATACTTCCTATTTTCTTATTCTTATTTGTTGAATCTTCTAATTAATCCATTTATTATATACTCAAGTTTTTAGTTATAGGTGTTGAGCCTAGTTGTTCACCCTTTTGGTTTTTTTTTTTTAAAAATTAATTCTTTTTTAAATCAACTAGTATTAAACCATACCCGTTTAATATTAACTATTGATTAGGATTTAAAGAAAATCAGTTTTTTTTTTACATTTTTAAAATACTTTGAAATCGCTATCCAACCAGAGTCGAGAAAAAAAGTTAAGTTATAACCAATGTTATAACTAATTAGGTGGATTAGTTATAACTTAGCCACTAGTCTTTTAATAAAAATCGATTTTTGTAAAACGATTTTAAATAAGAGATTTGGATCTAGGGTTATGATTTTTAAACCTTTACAAGTACCATTAATTTTCCAAATTTAAAATTAAACTTAAAAACTACCTTTTAATTTTAAAAGACAAAACTCGACTTATTAGTTACTTTAATTAGATAAATCGAAGTAATTTAGGAAAAAGGAAATTTTTTTTAATTTTTTTACTATCGCCTCATAGATATATACATACTCACTATTTAGGATCAAATGTATATAGTTTTTCCATGAAAACTTTAGCGGGTGATCGGTTTTAATTTTTGAAAAAAAGGCTAAGTTTACATTTTTTGTTTAATTTGGCTTATTTAAGAAAATTTCTAAAAAAGAAGGTCCTAACTTGGATTATTTATTTATTTTGGAAAAAATTATAAAATGCCCTAAGTTTGAACATGGATTAATATATTTTTTCTTATTTTGGAAAAATGTTTTTCTAAGTGATAAAACAATAACCTACTTATTATTTTATTTACTTATTTTTTTTATCTATTTCTATTATACTAAAAAATAAATAAATAAACTATTCTTTTTTCTTGTTTTTTTTTCTTTTTCCCTCTCCTCTTTTCTCTTTTACATTTACATTACAATTTACATTTGCATGGATAAATAAATAAACAATATAAAGAAAGAAGACAAAAAATAATAGTAATAAATTAATTAATTAATTAAAAAAGGAAAACAATTGCAAAAAGAAAAAAGGCTGGACCAAGGAGAAGATCCAAACGTACGGGTAGGGTTGGGTCATGGGTCAGACTTAGGTCGGCGGGTTGGGTTGGAGCTCAAATTAGGTCGGGCTTCTAATGGCTTCAATAATAGTGTCGGTAAAAGGCAGTTTGGGCCGTTCTAGTAGCTAAAGTGAGGGGGTAAAGAGTGTTTTGTGTGTTTCAAATTGGGGATAAGGGGGGGTAGGCTTGATGCCATGGTTGTTAAGGTTAGTCTAGGTAGTGTACATGTGTAGTGGCTAGCGATGGTGTTTAGGTGGCATATGGTGTAGTAGCTGAGGACGAGTGATTGGTTGGGTTAAGGGTTTTCAAGGTTAAGGAGCATTGGGGGTGGGGTGGGTATGGTGGTTAGGGTTTGGTGGCAATGGTTCGATAGTGATTGTTAGGGGGTACAGCAACAGTTGAGGGTGACTAGGTTGGGAAGCTAGTGGTGTAGGGAATTTTCCTAAGGTGTTCAATCATGGTGGTGAGCTTCGGAGAGAGAGATTTGAAGAGAGAGAGAGAGAGTGAGTGATTCAAATGAGAGAGAAAGCTTATGAGTTGATTTAACAGCTTATGCGAGGTTGTCTACATCTAGTAAGCTTCCCTAACCTCCCTTGTATACTTAAATTTAGCTTAGAAACTAAGGAAAGCTTGGATTAGGTTAAATGATGATGCCTAAAATTTTAGTTTTTTTTTTGCAACTTTTGAAGCTCGATTTGAATGTGTAATTGACCGAACTAAGATGCATTTTTTGTACCAATTCTGTCATGAACTGAGGACGACCTAGTTGTAGCAAACGCTGTATACTGTACGAAGAACCCCTGATTAGTTACCCTTCCAATCATGAACTCTTCACACAATATACAAGGCTCTACAATCACTAGTTTTCCAAGAACATACAGATTCACATGATATCATCACATAAACATATTTATATAAAGTTTGAACTACAAAGCTTATAATACACAGTAATTTAGTATATCTAAGTCTATAATACTAGTAAAACATAAGTACAAGAGTAAGAGTCTACATAAATTGTTCTCTCTTAATACATAGGACAGCTCACTCTTGCCTAAGTTCCTAAGCTAACCTATGGCATCCCTCGGCTAGCCTCTACGAACAGGCTATCCTGTAGCAAAAGTTTAAAGGGGTGTAAGCCTACGTTTAGTGAGCAAAACCCTCAACCACACTACAAGCAAGTTATAAGTACATTATATTCACGTATATGAATGAATGATCAAACAGAATGCCATACAATACGTATAATTAACTAGTTCATATACGTAACTCAGATTTAACGCCCTCCGAAGTTAGGGTTGGAGTACACACGGCACCAATCAGATCTGAGTATTATACTAGAACTTATTTTACTACGGAACTCTACATTCTGTACTTAAATCAAATAATTCTTTTATTTTCATGAAAACCAAGTTCTAGCATAATTGAGAGTGGGCCCCCATAGTCCACACTCACCCCTAATTGGAGGCCTCTAGACTCGATCCTTAGTCAGGTGGTTGGCGCCTCCAACGTCTAGTGTTCTCATGGGCTAAGGTAAGGTTATTTTGTACGAATGCACCGTACAAAACCAATAAATTAATAATAATAACCCTCAAATGGCCTCTCTTTACCTCCATATGATATGACGGCCGGAATTGTGTTTATGCAATGAACGTACCAGTTTCTTTTTATAAACCGAGTATAATTAAGTCTAAACTATGTTGTGACCATCCAATAGTACACAATATCATTTTCTATACTACCATGCAACAAACAAAGCATTGTCTGTACTTAAGGTAAGTTCACAACTCAATACACAATAACATACACAAGCATTTTTCCTAAACCCTACATAGTAGTCAATTTACAATAATATTTAAGTCTACTATCTATAATCACATACAAGCATGGAATCATAGGATAAATATTCACTCAGCCATGGCGACTCGCCCTAATCATAGTAATCGATCGGAAGATCCTCGCTCACATCGAGATCACCTGATCATTACGATATGATAACGCTAGTAAGTAATTAAATTAACTAGTAATTCTAAATACCTATTTGCCTAATTCTACTTAAATTACTATCAACTTCTATCCAATTAGACTTTATTATTAATCATATGTAACTTTTTCGTTCTATTTCTGATATTTATGAATTTATAGTCGTTCTTCATCAATTTCAAACGTACATTCACATGGTGATGTCCGTTTTGGACGTTAAGACCTGTGTTTTACTATATGGATTAAATTTATAGAAATTTTAACTATGGAAACTTAAACTATGGAAACTTAATTAATCTTGTTACTTATATTTATACCCTTTGTTTATACTTAATGATTTAGTTAACCCTTAAATTCTTATACTTAGAGAATTTTACTTTACTATTGCTAATTCATGTAGTTAATTAAGTATAATCCAATTTAGAAAGTGTATTAGGGTTTGCTAATTTAGGTACCTAATTATTATACACTCTTCTTATTTTCTTATTTTATAAACCTATGCTTACGTCATCGCTTACATCATCATTCGCTTATGTCATTGCTTCTGTCATCTTTTGATTACCTTATTGCTTACTTCATCATTTGATTACCTTATTGCTTACTTCATCATTTGATTACATATGCCTCACCTCATGCTTATGTCATATCTAAAAAGCTTATGTACACTTCACTTAACCTCTTATGTATGTATGCCTTTACTATACTTATATGTATACTAGTATACTTATACATATACTTATACTTATACCGTATTTATACTTGTATACATACTCATATACCTATACAGTCATATATATATTTTTGTACAAATTTCGTATGCCTAATTTTCCTCTTAAGAAAATCTTCCTAATTTCATTCCTTTGTGTTTTTAAGGGTGTATTTAGTATAGTATAGATATGTATAGTTAAGATTTGTCTTAATTTAGGTTATGTACATGGTAAATACCCATGTACAAAGATTCCCATACTTGTATTCTTTTAGTATTTCCTTATGTACACATATTTAAGAGCATATACACATGTATTCCTTTCCTCTTCTTCATGATTCCTAATTTCCTACACTTAAAGATGGGAACTTTATATTCTCTTCTTCAAGATCACACATAACACATGTCTATTTATCTAATTTACCTAATTATCTAACTAATGAATAATATAAAGTAACATAAAGTAACTTGATCACATATCTTAGTTTGTGTTGGAATTATGGAGACGAAAAGGAAAGTGTTGAAAGTGAAATGGAAGAAGAGAGCTCACGGCAATGGAGAGGGCTTTTATTTTGTTTCTTTTTGTTTTGTTTTAATTATAGAAGAAAGGAAATGGTGGGGTCTAGAAGGGGAAATGAATGGACGGCAATTAAGAGGAGGGAGAAAAGAAAAACCAAAAGAAAAGAAAAACCAAAAGAAAAGAAAAGAAATCATTAGCTGCTAAGATATTTTTCCTTATGCATTAGTGTCTTTTGTTGACTTTTCAAATTATTGACTTTAGTCAACATGTGTTGACTTGGTCAACTTTCCTTAAGCATATGTAATTTTGTACACATAATATAGTAATTAAGAAAAACTAAGAGAAAAATTAAGGAAATGAAGTATTTGGTGAATTGATTAGTAAAAATAGATGATGAGGTCTTACTTTAGGTATTTATAGCCTACATATATCATTTGGTAAACTACTTAGTGTAACTAGTATGAAAAGTACTAATTAAGGTATTAAGGTTCATTACATTTAATCTAATCTTTAACTATACCCCTAACTCTATGTAATACTATCTTAATCATATATTTAAGAGATAAATGTAATCTATGATTTACCTTAGTTTCTAAAGGACTACTTGAGGATTCTAAATATATATGGATGATTGAAAGTCATCTCTAACCTTTCACTAATGATTTGGCAAAATACGAGGGTAATATTATCAATTAGGGTTTTAGGGTATATTATGATGAATTCGTGCACATATGTCTTTATGGTTATCATTTTAGGGTTTTTATCACTTTTAAATGAAATCTTTAGTATTTAGATACATTTAGGATAGAAAAGTCTCTTATGCAATTGATTAATTCTTTTAAGGTTTTCACTTTTATTAGTCTTGTCAACTCTTAAATTGTCTAAGATAGTTGAGTCTATTTCAGAAGCTAGATTGAAAATTTTAGGGGTTTACAAATTCATAATAGGCTATGTAGACAATGAATTCACATCATTAATTGGTATGCTTCAATAAGGAAAATGCATGAAATTAAGGGCCAAAGTAGGGGGCTTGGGCCTGTTCTTGATTGGGGAAATTGAAGGAAATCAAGGAAATCACATCAACATATCACCTAATTCGAAGATGCTACGTGTCAAGACATATGGTGTAATCAGATCTTGATACGTGGTAGTTCCTGATGTGATAAAAAATAAAAAAGTTGTTATATGCCTTCACTAAGATTCAATCCCCTAACCTCATGCTCATACCCAATACTAAGTCTAAGTGTTTATCCGTTAGGCCGTTGGCTTGTATCTTATCCTTATGTCCAATTAAATTGCACATATGGACCAAGTCAACTTGCGCTAAATTTAAATCTAAACCTAGGCTTAACTACTTGACTTCTAAACTTATTTAAAAAATCTATCCTATTAAATTGTTATCTACTATTTTTTTTATTTTTCAATTTTTTTTATTTTCTAACTTTTTACTAAACTTTTTTTTAGGTTTCTTTCTAGATTTCCTATTTTTGATATTTTTCCAAATTTCTAATTTTTTGTGCTTTTTCTTATTTTTGTATTTTTCTAAAATTCTTATTTTTTTTTCTAAATTTCTTTATTTTTTGGGTTTTCTTTAATTCCCTATATTTTTTGTGTTTTTCCTAGTTTAGGACCTACTGAGGAAATAAAATAAAATAAATGGGGCAAAAATTGGGTGTCTATAATAAGTCATCATCTTAGTGAAATGGTTATTTAATACTAATTCAAAAACTCTCAATGTGTAAGATTATAAAGGAATTTTAATTTAAATTATCTATCATTATTTCAAATTGGACATAATATAACTAATAGATTTCTATTTGCATCTTGAGTGGGTAAAATTTTATGTGCCCTAGTGGCATGAAACTTAGGGTGGTGTGAAGGTATTAGTGATGTTTAAGTATAATGGCTAATGAGTATATAAATGCACATATTTTATAGTTGATTTTGCAATGCTTTGATAAGATTTTTTGGCTATTTATATTGAATTTGATACTTATTTGGTTTATATTTTGATTTTAGGTTTTGTTTGATTGATTTAATGAATTTGGACAAAGTTTTGGACAGTTTAAAGAAGATTTGGACATGTTTTGAAGCTTACTTTGTCGCTTGCTTTTCTTAGATCATACGTAAGAGGAAGATTCCATGGTAATTCAGTTGAGTAGGGGTTCACTAACTCGGAAAGTGAAATGGAGGATTTTGGAACATAGGCACTTTTAGTTTTGGATGTAGGAATGTTGTGAGTAGAGAATGGCTTTATATAGCAATTCTCCTTGCCACAATGGTATTTTTTTTTATCGTTAGGGCACGTTGTAACAGCTCCGGCATGTAAACAAAGCTAAGCTAGAAGCTAACCACTTTAGCCATTAATGTAGATATAGCTTACACAAGGAGTTTACTACTTCCTCGCTTTGAGCCATCTAACTCTGAGTCTAATAGATACCAACCTCTGAGGTAACTTTTCAAAATAGCTTCGAAAAATAAACTTGTGGCTCAAATGATCAAGAAAATTAAGCTTTACAAATCATTTAGAGTATAAAATCCCAATTTCAACAAAAATTCCAAAAGTAAATTGATGTGAGAAAATAGAGCAATTAGTAAAGGGTTTATGAAAGGTTAAAGGTTTATAAAGCATAGTAATGTTATCCACAGTTGAAAATTAAAGGGTTACTAATAGAGACCTTATTAGTTTCCATATAAATTAGTAAATTTGACAAATAAATAAGAACACAACCCATTAGTCTTAAATCTTACTCTTTGATCCTGTTCTCTAGTTTTCTTAGAAGTTAGTGTAATATTAGTGATTCTACTAAAAACATACAAAATAGCTATAGGGAAGTGAGCAATAACTTGCTTAGTAAGTGGGATAGAGACAATAGCACATATCTATCATTAAACAACCAAGGTTTTCGAGTAAGGTTAATTAAATGCAATGTATGTTCAATTAAATGTCATCAAGCGACGTTGTTCGGTCGTTATGAGATCAAAGAAATTGTACCCGCTCTAATTTGAGTTTTGAGGAGTTTGATGTAGTGCACTTTGTAAATTGGAACCAAACCAAGGCTATGTAATGGAGAAACATGCTCTGCCCAAGACTTCACTTTGAATCACGATCCTTAACCTTACCATGATCTCCTCTCTTGTCACTTAGTGGGGAAATTATCATTTCTTCTATCATCATCGATCTTCTATCCTCATTGAAGGGTCTATGTTCGGCCTAAGAATCCTAATCGTTTCCCTTAGTGGGTTATGATGCAAGTCCTATTAGTAGTTAAGTTGAGTTTGTGTTAGATTGCTTTTGGGGTGATCAAACAATTACAGTCCAAAACAAGTAATATCATGAGGCAATCAATACATATATCCAGCACTCAAGATAATCACAACCATATTCAAGCACACATGTCACATATGCACAAGTAACTAAATTACAATCATAAACAAGACATATATTAAGATCTCTAAGTATTCTTTAAGAATTCTTCAAAGTGCAGTAAAACACTGATCTTACTTACTTAAAACTCAATCGCTTGCCACTACGCTTGCTAACTTGTCTTTGTTAATGATCCTTTGATATTTACATTGATATAGTACTTTATTTTGCATGAAAATTATGAAATATTACCAATGTACATGTCTATATAAGTATTAAGTTATTTAATTACTAGTTAATTATCTTATGCATTAAGTATTGAAAGTTTAATACAGTGCTATAAGTATATTCTACCTTTATTACCTTTAGAGTTACATTCTGAGTCATTGTGCCTTCTGTGTATTTAGCGAGAGAAGCCACTGAGCTACCCTCTACACTACTTGGGTATTGAGGTTCATAATTAATTCAGCTTTTGTGTCAATCTCCAAGGTTGGTAAATACTCAAGATTGTTTAATAAACACCCTTTGAGTTAAATTCTCAGCTAGATTACCCTTGAACTTCTTAAATTGGAAAGCTTTTGAGTTACATCTTGAGCTATTTTAGAGTTAAGTTTTTAACAAGATTATCCTTTAAATCATCCTCTAAGTCTAATAACTATCTAAGATCTCCTACGAATTACCTTCTAAAACAACTTCTAAGTGCTCATACTCATATGTTTTCACTTTAAGTATCCTCTAAGGCACCTTTTGAACTAACCATTGTAGTTTACTCAACTTTTAGATCTTTTGGTAGAATTTCTTCTAAGCTATCCTCTAAGCTCAGTCAGCTTCAAATTCCTTAAGAGTTCACCCTCTAACTTAGCTTTTGAGCCTTTCTGACTATACTTCTCTTTAAGTTTTAGCCTCTAACTGAACTTCTAAGTAATTATTGAGTAGAACATTTGCCTCCTTACTTCCTTTAAGATATCCTTTGACTCTATTACCTATAGAGTTTTTAAGAAAATCATCCTTTGAGCAAACTTCTGAATCCCCTATTTTTACATTTTATTCATAGGTTTTTCTTTTGACTCACCCTTTGAATATGATTCTAGTGTAAAACTCATTCACAAAATCCTCTAAGTTATCATCTACCCCTAACCAATATCCCCTAATTAACTAATTTACTCACTTTTCTCCATAGAATCAATTTAAAACAGCCAATAACACTTCAAACAACTTTCATCAACTTCATTACATCCAAATTCCTTATATAACACATCATCATTCACCAATTTCTCCAATTCTCATACTACCAAATTATTTACATAAGTGGCACATACTTTATTTAGTTAACTTCTCTCAATAGATCCCCTTCTAATAGCACCTATACACCACAAAATACATCAATAACTAGTGGATCTTGGCATCCAAGTGATGTCATTAAGAGAAATACATTTTTTTTTTCCAAAAATACCATTTTTAATCATAATTTGGGGCTAAAAATTCATAAAAATTATAGAAAATAGTTTTGTGACAAATCTCTTTATAGCAATTTAGTATGGGGATGTTTACAAAACAATTTCAAAGGCAATACTATGTCATTAGACTTATTTATTTCAACTTAAAAAATTGTCCAATTTCTCTAATTTCTTAAGGACTTATATGATAGCTACTAAATTTGTACAAATAATATTTTTCCTAAAATTTATACATGAAAGTATACAGGAATAAATTTTTCTAAAATTTTACGAGCATTTTTAATATTTTGAATAATTTTTGCAAAATTGGATAGAAAAAGAACACCTACCAAAAAAACTAACTTTGGCTACTCTCTTGTTGGCAGCCTTAGATACTGATCGCTCCTTGTGATGAGGTGGTCAGTTGGCTTCCAACTCCTCTCTACTTCAGCAAATCACCAAACTCCCAGTACCATGCATTGATTTAGTAATTTTTCCCTAATTTTCTTCTTTAATCACTTAAACCCAGTCTTAATTTTTCTAGATCTCTAATTGCTTGGATGAACTTGTAGGGAGTGTTTTTGAATTTTCCAGAATGGGTTAAGTGATAAAATGATTTTATCTTTCTTACCCTTCAAAATCCTAAGCTTATATGCTTAACTACTTTGCATGTTAATCCCTTCCTAAACAACAACAGCTGTCTTAAATAATCTACATGCCTAATCCATGAGAATTCTAGCTACCCCAAGTGTTTTTTTTTTATCATTTTTTTATTATTTTTCTTTGTTTATTTTACCTTAATTTACACTAAATCGGGTGTTTTGGATAATTATAGGTATATATTATTATATAAAAATTATATATAAGGTATACATAATTATTCTACATATCATTTTATGCCACATAATATTTTTATTACATATATAATTTATCCTTAAATATTTATTAGCTATCGGAACCTATTATACACAATTCAGATAAATATAATGTAATATAGTTAAATTACACTATCTTAGCCATATTATTATTATTTTATTATATTTTTAGTATTTGAATCTATTGGGTGTCTTCAACTAATATTTTGAGTTTATTCGTAAATTTTTAGGTCGTTTGGGTTAGTTTCATTAATGTTCTGAATTACTCGCTTAAAGCTACTAGGTGAAATTATGAGTCTTAGACCTTGGACAACCCCTTAATTGAGAAGGCCGTCATTTTGGTTGGATATGCAATGGCGGAGGAGGTGTAGAAACAAGGTGTGTACCACACCTCAAAGGATGGAGAATTTTGAGCCACTGTCATTCGGGGCTACAAGTGGGCATCATAATGCCAATAGACTGCTCATAAGGTCTTAGAGGCTAGATTTTATTAGCCTACCTTATTCAAAGATGCCTAGAAATATGTTGAGATTTGTGATCGTTGTCAACGAGTGGAGAATATATCTCGTAGGGATGAAATGCCACATAACCCCATCATTGAGGTCAAGGTATTCGATGTGTGGGGGATCGATTTTATGGGCCCTTTCCCGAACTCTAATGGAAATAAATATATCTTAGTAGCTATTGATTACATCTCTAAGTGGGTAGAAGCTAAAGCCCTACCTACTAATGATGCTAAGATAGTAAAAAAATTCTTGAAAGGCCTATTTTCTCGATTTAGCACCCTTAGGACAATTATAAGTGATAGGGGAACACACTTTTGTAATGCCCAACTCGACCAAGTATTGAAATGTTATAGCGTCACACATAGAACAGTCACCCCGTACCACCCCTAAAGTAGTGGCCAAGTGGAAGTCGCTAATCGTGATCTTAAGCGAATTCTTGAAAAAACCGTAGAGTATCATAAGAGAGATTGAACAAAAAAGTTAGAAAATGCTGTATGGGCATACAGAACCACGTACAAAACCTCACTAGGGACCACACCTTACCGACTTATATATGGGAAGGCTTATCATTTACTGGTAGAGATTGAACATAAGGCTTATTGGGCAATAAAAAAGTGCTAATGTTGATTTTGAGCATACAGGTTCTCACAGGAAGCTTCAATTGAATAAGCTAGAGGAATGGCGAGCGAAAGCATATGAGAACTCCAAATTATACAAAGAAAGGGCCAAAATGTACCACGATCAGCGCATCAAACAAGGTCTACAATTTAAAGAAGGCGATCATGTCCTTTTGTATAATTCTTGCCTTCGTTTGTTCCCAGATAAATTGAAATCTAGGTAGTCTGGACCATTTACAATTACATAAGTTTTCCCGTATGGGACTGTTGAAGTTACACACCCGGAGAAAGACACATTTAAGGTAAATGGACAACGATTGAAGTTATACTTGAGTGGAAATTTAAAGCATGTTGGGCGAGAAGAATTTTATGTCCACTCGACAGAATAATCATGAGCTATAATCGCATCTCGTCGAGCTATTGACGTTAACTATAATGCTTCATGGGAGGCAATCCATGCCAAACTCTTCTTTTATTAATGTTTTGTTTTAATATTCTTTGATTGCACTCTAGTTCTTTTAGTCCATTCTATTTTATTTTATTTTTTTATAACTTAACATTCCTTCTTTAATCTATTCAATTTAATTTAATTTTTTTCTTTTTTTTTTCATTCTTTTCTTATTTTTTTTAGTTTTTATTATATTTAAATTCATAAATATAAGCTAGGAAAAAAAAAAAAAGACAGTTACACGGGCATAGGACATGGCTGTGTCCTAACCCGTGTCCATCTAGGCCCCTTCAATGGATCATAACCATAAAAAGTTACACAGGCGTAGGATACGGTTGTGTCCCAACCCGTGTGCACCTAGTAACATGCATCCCCCGACAGAAAGTTACATGGGCATGGGACACGGTTGTGTCCCAACCTATATGCACCCAGCAACACGCATTCACCACAAACAATTATACAAGCGTGGGACATAGCTGTGTCCCAGCTCGTGTTCGCCCAAGTAAGGCACCCAAAAGAGAAAGTTACACGGGCATAGGATATGGTCATGTCCCAGTCCGTGTTTGCTCAGCATCCACACGACCTTCATACACGTCCTATACAACATTGTCAAAGCATAAACACACACAACTTCATTTCACCTTTCATCTTCTTTCCACCTTCTCCTCACATTTTACTTTTCATCAGCACATTTCTTCATCAAATCCAACCTGATCCATGTAAGTTCATCTCTTTTTTTTTTTTTTTTTTTATGCCCTCTCTTGTTCATGCTTTGTTTTCATCATTGTTTAGGCATGCTTAGGTAACCGAAATTTAGGTCTTTTGTGAATGGGTACATGAATTTTATCTAAGAATTTACTTGGTTTTTATTCTTTCATGATAGACATACACATTTGCCTTATGTTGATAGATTTACATGCCTTTATGATGCCCCTTATGGTTAGATATTACTTTATAATCTATCAAACACGAATTCTGTTTGCAAATTCAATAACAACTATTCAATTATGCCATTTAGGGTTAAAATTGTGAGAGTGATTTTGGGACATTTAGAGTTTTTGATGTATTAGGACGCCTTCTTTTCAAGAAGATTGTAATGTAATGGGTCTAATGTATAATTAGTTGGATGAATTTGCTAACCATTTCTTTTACCCCAACTAGTTTTATGGATGCACTCTACATGTTTATTCAAATGTCCCAATGAGATTTCTTTTAATATCCATCACTTCTACTCCTTTATAACTCTGTCTTAGTTTGAACTAAATGTGGCAAAGATGCACATTTTTGATTTGGTGTAGTGTTTTTTCTCAGGTAGTCAATGGCAAATCACACAAAGCTTATTGTTCGAAGAAAATCCAAGTATGCAGCATCATCTTCAATGCAAGAAGGTGCCATTGTTGAACCATTGGCCACTCTCCCTCCAATAGAGCACCCAATGCTTCAATTCAAAGAGGAATACTAGTCGGCTCGCTATAATTTACTTAAGAACAAGCCATTCAGTGACACACTTCATTTGGATTGGGATATTCTCGCCCAATTGGAGCTAACAAAGGAAATGAAGGAACTATTGGAAGGAATCATTTGGGAGCGATTTTTATCTCTTGAAGCTCCAATTTATAAGGAGTTGACATTAGAGTTCTTATGCACATATAAACTCGATAAAGAGAGTGTTAGTGCCATGGGCCCTAAATGCAAACCATATGACAATAACTCAATTGGGCAAATATCTTGGTCTTTATGAGGATAAATTCACACGGACAGAAGATTTCCAACGTTTAACATGTTGTTTTCCACGTGGAGTAACACTAGGGAAGTTTTGGAATGAAATTATTGATAGTGATGCTTATGACCCAGCAAAGAGTAAAGCCTCTCAATTAGTCAAACCTGAATATCATGTTCTTCATTGACTCTTTGTACATACATTGACCGGCCAAGGCCAAAACACTAATGTGGTTTCCAATAAAGATTGCCCCTACTTATATAGTGTTATTCATAAACACCCAATCAATCTAGCCATTGAGTTAGCTGAACTTTTTAGTCACCAAGCAACCACTACAAGAAAGAAAGGGCATATTTGTCGTGGCCCCTACATCACCTTACTAGTGCAAGCTATGCGAACTAAGGTTGTAGTTTGGCCCTCACTTACATTTGTTACTCAAGTTACTCCTATGCGACTTAACTCATTTTGACTCATGAACCTTTTACCAACGGGACATCAAGGTCGACACTTACGGACCACCTCTAGAGGACAGATGCCTTCAATAAGCTTTGAGAACAAATTTGATATGTTGATGACTGAGATTCGTTATATCCGAGAAAGTGTGGATAAACTTCATATTCGCCAAGACAAATTGAAAAAATTTCTCAAGATGAAAGAGTCAGATGCAAATGATGAGGACAGTGAGAGTGAGGAAGAGGACGATGAGGGTAATGCAAAGGAAGCTGGGGGTAGTGAAGAGGATGATGAGGGTAGTGAAGAGGATGATGAGGGTAGTGAAGAAAGCGATGATGAAAACATAGCGGATGCACCATCTGATGAGGATGATGGAAAGATAGATTTCGATACCTCTTCTTAGTTCATTTTTTTTTTTTTTTTTTAGTTAGCCAAGGCATGTGCAATCAGACATGTAATCATGATGGCCTCCTAGTTATGGACTTCTTCACATTATTTTCGACTGGCAAGGAAGTATTAGTTTCTTTTTCAATACATGTATTTCCTTTTTCCCTATAATGTTTTTTTATTGTTTCATATCTTGCTATTATGCTTTGTTAGTCGTACATTGAGGACAATGTACGTTATTAAGTGTAGGGAAAGGATATATATGAATTCGTTACTATTTAGGAGACTAATTATTCACATTTGACCCAATTAATTTTTAAGTTAACTTGCAATAGGTAATTAACAAGTGTTGGGCCAAATCAACTATGTCATCTTAATCATTATTGATCTTATTATACTTTATTAGAATTGATTAGTCAAATCTGTGAAGGGCAAAGTTACGAGTTATTTAGCCTAGGACTCTAAGACATGAGATTGGAACAACATCACTAGTTGAGAGTTAGTCATGGTTATTTTTAAATTTACTTTTATGTATATCTTTTTCTTAGAAATTTTTAGAGCCCTATAATGTTTAGCAAACAAACAAATGAAATTCTCCTTTTGAGAACCCTTGAAAAATCACAATGATTAGAGGTAAAAAGTAATAAAAAGTGTATGAATAGAAAAAAATTGGCAAAGATTTGTCTTAGTCGGTCAGAAGAGCGAGATTGAGTCCCAATGCCAATACCAATGAAAAAATTGTTATAGATTGGCCTTAATCTATCAGAAGAGCAAGGTTCTTTCTCACTATCAATATAAGGGATAAGTTGGTATGAATCAGTCTTAGTCCGTCAGAAGACTAAGATTCTTTCCCTTAACCAACATAATTATGCTTAAATAAAGTAAATTTAAAAAACCACCCAACAAAAGCATAAACTAGGGTGATGATTAGAGGATGAGTGGATGTAAAATGTGTTTGTTTTAGATTATGGTGCTTAGTGAGATTGAAGAGAGAATTGTATACACTTTAGTCAAATGGACAAAATTTTTATGACTCTTTCCCAGTTAGCGAGATGTTAAATCCAATTTTTAGTCTAAGAATCCTTAGTTAAATGACTCGGGTAAACTTTGACTTCCTTAAATTAACTAATGAACTTTAGTATTAAGTATTGCTGGAGCATTTAAATATGGTCAAGTGAACCTATGACATTGTTAAGGGTAAAATTGGTTGACTTTATTATTGCAAGTTAATTGAAAATGATTTTCTTACCTTTCTTCGGGTTAAGTATATTCGTTCACTGGTTTCCTAAATAGTGATAAACTTTATTTAGCGTTTCTTGTCTTAAAAATTTTGTTTTGATTTATTTGCTTGAGGATAAGCAAATGCTCAAGTGAGGGGAAGTTTGATAACTCTTATTTTAAATACATTTCACATATTGATTTTATAGTATTTCCCTTACATCTTTGGTTTTCTTTAAAGAAATTGATACTTAATTGAGTAAAATTTTGATTTCAAGGTTTGAACGCATTCTTGGATTGGAAACAAAGAAAAGGAATCAAGTTTCACTTAATTTGGAGTTCAAATGAATGAGTTATGAAGTTTTGAAATTACATAAACAATAGAAATTTTGGTCAGAAAGTTATACAGTTTGAGACACAACTATGTCCCCAAACTGTATCCATCCAGGAAGATTTGCCAAGGTCAGAAAGTTATACGACCTGGGGATACAACTGTGTCCTAGGCTATGTTTGGTGACGAAAAAAAAAAAAGAAACTTTACAATACATTATAAAAAGACATACTAAGGTTTCGCACAAAAACATTAGACATTCAAAAGTGAAGAGACTTGAAGAGAAGGAGGAGCAAAAGGTGAAAGCAACACCTAACTTCAAAATTGAAGAGATTTTTCATCAACAAAAAGGGGTTTTTCATGTTTTATTTCTTGATTTTGTTGCAAGTCGTTTTTAGTTTCATTATGATAGGTTAAGATTCTTGTATTTAGGATTATGGAACGTAGGGTTTCATGTGACTATTAGATTGATTGATAATTATTAATAAAGTTTCTATTTTTTCTTGATTCAATTATGTTATTTAATTGTTAATTGATATTTCTAAGGTATCAATCTATGATATTATGCATGATGATTGAGAAATCACATGTGTAATGAGATCTTGATATAATTGGAGAGAATTATATGTATACTTAGAGATAAGATACATGTTTTTTCTGAAAAGTTATTCTTTTGTGTGGAAATTCATTATACATTAATGCGATTCTAAATTATATTACTAAATGAAGAGATTTCAATAAATAATTTAGGATTAGGGTTAATATGCTTGAGAAAGGTGTCAACTTTAATTGTGAATCCCTTCGGTCAAGAATAATAGAGATTGAATTGAATACATTTTAAGCGGTCACATGTTAAACACTAGAGGAAATAATTCCTAAATACATTATTTACTTTCTTGAAGTTGTTCTTATTTTTATCGCTTTCTAAATTGCTTAATCAAGTCTCATAATTAGGTTAGTTTGTTAATTTTAGTATTTTCAATTCATTCAACTCATCACAATATTCCGGTTAGATAATAGAGCTAAGATTAATATTAGTACTCGAAATCTCTGAGGGATCAACTCGGACTCATATCCACTATATTAAAACTGATAGGTGCACTTGCCTTGTATCGGTTTTTATTAAACATCATGTTAGTTTCTAATGTAAAGGAAGAAAATCAAATTTCTAATAAATGTCCTTGTTTTAATTCTTCTTGTACCGATTGAATTTTGATTTTCATTTCTTTTTCTTCTTTTTGTCCTTTCATTAATCACATTATCACATATGAATTCTCATGAGTCATGTATAAAACATATATTAAATATGCCACATACATATTGTATTATATGAGTATGATTTATATTACTTAATAAAAATATCACTATCATTATATGTATACTAACTACCAGTTAATTTGGTTTTCTAAAAAAATAACCTTATATAAATTTAATGACAACCACCACCACTGCTAAGTGCCAATGCCTTCCACAACCACTCAAACTACCACCACCACCACCACCACCACCACCACCACCAATCACCAACTTTGCTACCGCGAAACATCGACACTGCCACCAACTACCCCACCACCACCTCCATTGCGAACCACTACCATCACTACCTACAACTGTGACCATTGCCACCGACTACTACCTCTACTATTAACTACCACCTCGCTATTATGGACAACCATTGACTACCAACACTACCACTAATCATCGTCGCTACCATATACTATCGCTACCACCACAACCACCGACTGCTAACATTACCATCGTAGAACACCGTGTCTATCGAGGACCACCACCAATCCACTACTAACACCATTAATCACCACCTTTACCACTTACCATCAGTATTACTACCACTGACCATAACCTTTGACACTAAACTAACCATTACCACCACTACCATTATGAATTACCACAGACCACCAACACTACTACCAATAACCGTCACCATAGTGTACAACCACCACTAACACTACTAGTAGTTACAAAACACCAACCACCACCACTGACACCAAGGACCACCAACTTTATCGCTAACCATGACCATCACCACCATTGCCATTGGTCACCATCTCTGCTACTAACCATCGTTGCTACTATGGACAACTACAGACCTCCAATACTAAAATCGATTATTGCCGCCACCATATACAACTACTACCACTGTCATGAACATTGCTACCAACTGCGAAACACTGACACTATCGTTGACCATCACTATAAACAATAAGAATCACTACCATCGTCAACAACCTACTACAACCATTGCCATTGGCCACCACTTCCGCCATCAACCATCGCCGCCACTATGGACAACCATGGACCACCAATACCACCACCATTGCCATCATGCACAACACCACCACCAACCACAACTACCAACCCTCGCCACTATCATCACGAACAACCACTGACTATCACTACCACTACCTTGATCATCACAAAGAACACTACCACTACCATCGACCACCAACCCAAAACTAACCACTACAAAATACCACCCCAACACTGGCCACCACCATACTCCAACATCGCCACCAGCAAACATCGTCCCTACCATCCACCATCGACTATTGACCACTACCGACCATTTCTACTACTAGCACCACGTTTACTATTGATTACTACTAACACCAACCACTATCATCGGCATCACTACCATTACACCACCGACACCACCACCGACACCACCACCACTACGATCACCTATGCCATAGTACTACCCCAAACACCACCAATGATGCCACCACTAGGACCTCTAACACCACTAACATCATTGCCACTTTAACCAACTACCGTTACTACCATCATCAATATTGTAAATGTTAATACACAAAAATAAATGTGTAACTAAATTTAACGTGTTAATGCATAATAATAGCAATAATATTTTTGTCCTAATTAAAATTTTCAAAAAAGTAATAATTTCCAAAATTAACGTATTAATACGTAGTAATAGTATAATATATGCAAGTAACTATTTGGGAAAAAAATCAGCAACTCAAAATTATATATATGCCAAAAATTACCAAACCCATTTATAAGTACTCGAGCAGCACGTGAACAGGCACGCTTACTGAATGGACCGCAAGCATGAGAGCTCTAAGCACCTGAGCACATTGGGCTTACACGCAAAAAGCATGAGTACACCAAGCACGTGATCTTTAGACACGCGAAGGCACATAAACCGCGAATTTACCATCCCTATGTCCAAGTAGCCGAGGTCAAGTTTGGGATATAGTTTCCACACCTCCTTCCATGCTACTACCATACCTTCCATCATGACATTCTACTAAGGTGTAAACCAGTTTGGGTATTTTCATTGTTTTTTTTTTTGGAAGAGTTTCTTCTCCCTCTCCTCCGTGCTAGCATCACCCTTATGCTCCAGCTTAGACGCACGTGGTTACACCTAGATTCCTCCTCAAGATGACGAATCTTCTCCTGGTACCCTTTTTCCTTCTCCATGAAAGAGTTTGAGATCCTCTCTAGAGTATGGACCGAGCCTTGGCTATCCTCCAACTGGGATTCGAGCCCCTACACCTCTCCACCCAGTTGCTCCCTCTTATTGCTCTATTGTCCTAAGCTTATTAACAAGCTCGATGCTCCTTTATGTCCTAGAGTCCACCTATAGCCTCAACTCCTGACCTGCAAGTTAGCCTTCTTACAAGCTCGCCAACCTCGCCCATCTTCCTCTTGGCCTCCTTCTACACTTTATTCAACTCATTCTCCACTTCTTATACCTCTACAGTAAGAAATAAATTTTAAAACTACAATGCTCCTTCTGAGTTATCAAAATGCCTCGCTCTAAGGCAACCTGAGCTACCTTCTCTCTATTCGCCCTCCAATCATTGAACATCTCCATAACGTGAGAGCTTGTCTGAAACAAAATAAGCGAAGGTTATTAACATTGAAAATCAAAGATAGATCACCAAGTATGATAGAAACAACATTCACACCGTAGACATCTCGTTGGATAGAATCATGCTCCTTAGAATCTCATGACTCATGTGGCCATAGCCAAGCCCCTTAACTCCAATATACACATTTCATCTGGGATGATATTCATGACCCTGACCATCAGAGTTGTGAGTGCTGGCTGAAGCCATTGAAGAAACAAACTCTACCATCCTCTTACTCCTCAGCACAGTTAGCCTGGGGTTGTCTTTGCTCCGGTGAACGAGTTTCGGACGCTTCCGACCTCTAGATTCATCCTCCAAATGGACAATGTATTATATTCGAGATACCTTAGGTTTTGGTTGGAAGTTTTTAGACTTGTGTGGTGGTAGGGGGGTTGGTTGGGGGTGTGACCTGAACATGCCGCACTTGATTATCAGTAACCGTGTGAGGGTATGTCTATTACGCGACATCCATACCCGCTGGAGTATCAAGTTTCAGAGAAAATGTTTGGAACTTGTTAATTATTTTAAGAATTCAAAATAGAAGAGACAAAAAAGGAAGAAAATTTTTCAAAAGTGCAAAAGCTGTCGAGGAGGAGGAGGAGGAAAATTAGGGTTTTCGCCTATTTATAGGCACAGTTCGGGGTTCGAAGAGGTGGTTATTGGGAAAAGGAAGGATTTGACATCTTAAGACCTAATCTCGGGACATGCTTCACTAAAAGAATGAATTATCCAGATCATCTTACACAACTATCACATGCAGTCTTACCCAATATTTCGACGACACATATCCCACGCATTAAAAGTATTGAAATGAACGCGCGTGTGACAAATTGTTATTTTCAACGACGTGTGTCCCACGCCATATTACCTTACGGTCAACGCTTTGTGACAAGAGTGAGACACTCCACTTGGCTAACTTTAGAAATGAAGCCCTCTCGGCTCGATGTGGGGAGCTCGGTGATTCCACTGCCTAGCAAAACCTTCAGCACACTAGCGTAGCAATGGCTGTATACAGCCTTGCACATCCTATGATAAACTAAGTGCAGGTCAAGTCCAGCTTGAATAACTTACCTGCTCGGCCAAGCTCTTTAAGCCCAATCAAAACCTCCTCCTGCCTTTGTTGAGCTCCCTATAGTTCATCCATCCCTGATAAGACTCGGTTCAAACTTCTTAGAGCTCAACCAGCCTCATCGTAAGCCATGATAAGTTAGCAGCTTTAACTGCAACCTGAGCAAAATGAAGACCCCCAAGCTCCTTGGATCCCAGGCCTCAAGGCCTGAGTTGGCTTAGCCTAACCCATAGATTTGAATAGAGACTAAGTGGGAACAGTTTGGCAAATAAGACAAGTTAACAACTATCACCAAATGTGTTCTATGAAATCTAGAGTAGATCTCAAAATGTTGATTCACTTTCTCAAATATCTCGATCAATTCTCTATAAATAGGGATTAAGTCTTATGGTAATGACTCTTTGCACTCTCATACTATTCTTAACTCTTACTAATTTAACAGCTAAAACGGCCACTCGAAACCACATCTCACAACCCTTTTAGCCCAATTTCCTTGTTTTGTTGGTATCAACCACCTTCCAAAGATCAAGAATCAACAATATGCATATATAATTTTTTGTATTTTCCCGTCACCAAAATAAAATTCTTTAATTTATACACATAAGAATGCATGGAGAGGAGGAAGAAACTGTACCTTTTTAATCATATAATTAAAAGATGTATTAAACATACAAAAGGGATATGACCCTCTTTCGAGATAGGGATGATAGTGATATTTATGTCATGAAAGAAAAAAAGAAAAAAGAAATAGAGAAGAAAATTTTTTTTCTACAACACAACTTTTATGATGTGTATCTCACCTTTGACATCAATTATTAGCTCCAACTTTGGATGTTTGGAGGAAAATTAATTAGTGATTTCATAAAGCAAACTCAATTATGAAATATAACACAACATATTTCCAATAGATGCATCAACCATTAACTGAGAAAGAGAAGTCATCATCTGTCAAGGCTCTAGAAGAATAAACATCTCCATCACTAGCATAGGAAGAGTAATCTTCATTATCACCATCCCTTTCCTTAAGGTCTAGAATCTTCTCAACGGCCTCTCTCAGATCCCACCTCCTATCCACGTCCCATTCACAGCAACACATTCCTATCTTCAACAGTTTCAGCATCTCTCCTTCGCCGTTCTTTGTTCTTCTAATGTCCTTGTCGAAAACCTCACCAGTCCACTCCTCCCGGACCACAGAGTTTACCCACGTTGCCAAGTCGGCATTAGACCCTTTTCCTCGCTTGAGATAGTTGGTAGGGAACTTACCTGTCAAGAGTTCTAGGATCATTATCCCGAGGCTCCATACATCGGTTTTTCGTGTTGTTCGGACAGTTTTGGTGTACTCGGGAGACTTGTAGGCAACCATGAACTGTTGGGCATGTTCTTTGTTGATGACGGAGACAAGGGCATAATTAGTTAAGAGTGGTTCAAATGTTTTGTCAAGGACAACATTGGATGATTTAAGGTGGCCGTGAGGAAGAGTGAGAGTAGAAAATTCCTTATAGAGGTAAGCCAAGCCTCTCGCTACTCCTTTGATAATCTTCAGACGTGTTGGCCAGTCAAGTCCCTGCTGGCCAGAAGCTCGGTTTGCTGTCATGAAAATTAATTATTTTATTACTTGAGCAACAAATAAATAAAGGGCTGTGGCTATTAATGCGGAGCATGAATAACAGTTTTAACTTTTGTAATGTTCTCTCACTTTTCACCTTTAAAATGTTTGGTTAAAATTATAAGAAAAAAAAAATGATATTATGATGACATCATAATATTTTAAAAATCAATATAATTTTAATTATTAATTTATAAATTGAGGCACAAGAATTAAAGTTACTTTCTACCACAAATGGTTTATATTATTTAGAGAAGAATAAATTGGTTTAAGGAGATAAAAAATAAAAGAATAAAAAGCATTAAAGATATTTCATGATAATCTCAGGATCAGTAATTTAATGGGATAGCATTTTATTGTCTCTCACTATCCTAGGGGAATAATAGCAACATATATATTATTATAAGAAAACATACCATGCAGATGACTAGCCAAGATTCCATTCTCAATATAATCAAAAATCAATAGCTTTTCTTCCTTTGTATAGTAAAAAGCCACCAAAGGAAGCAAATTGGGATGAGACAATCTTCCCAGCCTTCTCATGTGCTCATAAAACTCCTCTTTACCCACGTTGTTCATTTGTCTAAATCTTTTAACCACCATTGCAGATCCACTCAGCACAGCCTTGTAAGAAGACCCAAAATGCCCACTACCCAGTACTTCAGCCGAGGCTCTAAGAAGATCTTGTAATTCAAACCTCCCCCTGTCCTTTCTCACAAAGTATAACTTGGCCCTTTCTTCTCTCCTGATATATGTCTTCTTGTTGTCGTGATCTGGAAATTCCTGCCTTGGTCCCAGCCCAAATCCCTTTTGGGATTTCGTCGGTCGGCTTCGTTTGGTTTTTGATGACCCCTTCCTCACCCTCATCAATACAAGTGCGAAAATGGCAGCTACAACGAGCATGGATGCGACTGTGATGACGATGATTAGCAGTATACGCTTCTTTGAAGATTTGCATGGAGCTAGAGGTTTGCCACACAAGCCTACGTTGCCTGCCCAGCCCCATACAAAGTCAAAACCATACATCAATTCCGAATAACGATACACTTTTTTCAATTAAATAAAAATAAATAAATGGATGGCATAGCATATATAAAGTTAATATAATGATTAAGCCAACGTGCAGGGCATTTTATGTTCTCGATCAATAATTATTAGTTCTTAGGACTAGATTCGATTTGTTCATGGGCAGATGATATTGCCTTCTCGTAACTTGTATCATGAAAGCGGGTAGAGCCATCCATCTTATTTCACGGTTAAAAAAAAACAAATTATTAAAAAGAAAAAAATAAACAACAACAACATAACAAATGATTTTGATAAATGCTTTATTTTTTCACCTTGGAAATAACTGGAATCCATTTGGCTGAGGCTACGAGGTATGCGGTCCATAAAATTGTTGTTTGACAGATCAACCTTGGCGAGTTCCATCTGAGGAAAATTTGGTATTTTCCCATGGAACTTATTGTCTGCAAGGTTTAACTCCACAAGCCTTGGCACTTTAAGCAAAGACTTTGGTATTTTACTGGTAAACTGATTTTTTGCCAAAATAACCCTCTTCAATGCCCTCATACCTTCAAAAGCATCATCAGGAATCTCGCCAGAAAACTTATTGATCGACAAGTACAAGTTTCTCAACGAACTAATTTTGTTTACGTCCGGCATAGGTCCTTCAAGGCTGTTGTTGGCGAAGCTTAGCTGGTGCAACGATGTCAGTTCCACGAGTGGGTCGAGATCTGGTAGACCCGTCAAGCCCAAGTTTTCTAGCCGCACCACGTTCACATTAGTTTTACCATAAAAGCATTCCACTCCATACCACTCTCCAGTGCAGGGATCGGTGCTCTCGTTCCAAGAAACAAGCACCACGCCGTTTGACAAGGAGTTCTTGAACTTGATGAGGCTTTTGGTTTCATCACTTTGTGCACGTAGGAGGCTTATGCATGAGAATGATGCCATTAATACAATGCAGTAGGAGATTCTTTTACCATCATTACAACCCATGATAATATACCAAGATATGAAGCTTAGCACGAAAAAGGAAGGACTCGTATGTTAAAAATGCCTGAAAAATAGTAAGAACGACAGCTTAGATAGCTACACATGGAGAGAAGTGATGAAAATCAGAATGAAAAGAACAAAGGCATGAAGACTATGACTAGAATAGAAGATAAAAGGGACAAATGCAGAGGGTGACATTGACGATGTTTTCTTAATTAATGATGAGCTGTTGATGGAACAGGCAGGCTCTTGAATCTGTTTAGTGCTTGGTCTCATTGCCTCGAACTATGATACTACAAAAAAAATTGGGGTGTTTTTTTGGGAGTTTATAGTACAAAGTACCTTTCACAACCAAATCAACAATATATATATACTTTTTAATTTAGTTACTGCAAGAATACATACCTGCAAAAAGCAGTAATTACAATAATTGCACTGCATTGTCAATAATTGAATGAAGAAAAATAAATAAAAAAAATCTTATTGCAAGGACATATTGTGTTGTTATATGTACATAAATTTTAAGAGCAAAATAAAGTATATATATTCTGTCCGATTAAATCTATATAAAAGTGTAGATACAAAAAATTTAAGATAAACTTTGTAGTGTAAATTGCTTTTAACTACATATAACATTTTCTTAATAATATTTAATGAAATGGTGTAGTAAAACCTTATCACAAAAGTATGATGACTCTTAATTGATTTGACTTCGAAATCTTACAAAATTAGTAATAGTTTAGTAAAAGTATTTACTATCAAGACTTTATCTGTTGCATTTAGAAACCTTGGTAAATATTGAGAAAGATTTATTTTCGCAAGAAGTTATAATTGTAACAATATAAATATCATCCTTGATCATGTACTTAAATATCAAACAAATAACAATGGAATATTAATTTTATCGTCTCCTCAAAATTCAAATTTAAAATCATTATGTAATCCTTAATTTTTTACTTATATAATGACAAAAAAAATGATATTAGATATCTTATATAGAGAGTTGTACATATTGGATGAGTCATGTTGGCCCACTTAACCTGCAAAAAAAAAAAAAAAGGTGGGGTTGGGTTAAAATATTTTAGCTCAATTAAATGCGAGTTTTTTTAACTCATCCCGCTTAACCTGTAGATTAAAGTGAGCCAACTTATCGACGAGCTAATTGGCTCGCTAACTTATAAAAATTTTTAAAAAATAAAGTTAATAGATATATTAATAAATGTATATAAGAAGTTGTTAAAAAGTTAAATATAATTAAATATCTTATTGCTTTCCTCTAGATATGCCTCCATCACCATCACTTTTTTATAATTAAAGCCTAAAGTTAAATGCCTTATCCTTGGATAATAGATGAGAATGTTTAAAGGAAACAAGTAAAAACTTATCAACATCATGAAGTCTTGGCTCTCTTCTACATTGGTTCAAATGTTCTAAAACTGTACATCCTTATTCCTATAAAAACTTATATATAATATTTGTAATAATAATATTAGATTACGAAAGAGTTCACTTCGATTTCTACTAAGTCGATTACTATCATGGGAATAATAATATTAGACTATTTTAATGTTGGGAGTAGGTGTTGAATGTGATTCAATTAAAATACATGTCCATATGGATACAAGACATTCATTCAAATATAAAAATTACTTATTAAATTACAAATTTTCTTTTTTTTTGCTTAAGATATATTCAATATTTAGTCTTTTTCTTAAGTTAAAATTTCTTTTTCGATTTTTTCATATGTTAATTTTATTAGGCCTTCCCATATGATTTGGTTACTATATGCAAGTTGGCTCATTTAACTCGTCAATCCATGGTAAGGTAAGTTGGGCTAGAAATTTCAACCCATATTTACAAGTGGGCTAACCTACTTAACCTAACTCATAAGTCAAAGCAAGCCAAGGTAGGTTAGCTTGTTTAGCTCGCTTGCACAACTCAACTTATATATTGAAAACTTTTTGGAAGAATTGTAGACTTTGAAATATATGAGCAAAGTAGTATAATAGAAAGAGTTGTTCTGTTTAACATTAAATTAAGCTTTTTTATTTTCTTTTTTATGCTAACAATTTAGGTTAAAGTTGTAACTCTTTCAAAAAGTTCGTTGTTTACATAAAATGATATGTTTTATAAATAGAAACTTCTTTTGCAATTGTACAATATCAATATTAATTTATTCCTATTGCACTTATTTGGGTCTTTTTTTAATAACATCAATGTTATGTTGATTTTTTTGTTATAAATGTTTCATTAGGGAACAATAATTTTTCTCCTTCTATGCATATTGAAAGTATACATTAACACATTTCTGTCATTTATTATATATATGTATATTTAATTTCTACTTTTTATATACTTTCATAATTAATACCACTTGGGGGTCTTATCATTGCTGATACCTTTTATGTTTTTATAATTTTTTTATAAAGTTGCTTATACCTTTTAATTAGTAAATTTTTGGTATAAGAAGAATTATATCATGTATTAATTATGCAATAAGATATTGATTATGTTTTTAAATATTAGTACTTATAATAGTGTTATAATTGATCTTTAAATAGGGTGATACTAAATGACACAATTATTTGGTAATATAGTGCACTCCCACAATTTAGAAATGCTCTAATTTATTCTAAAAAGCATATCATTTCTTACAATAATAAAAATAATTTTGGTAGTTAATATTATAATATATAATAGATCTATGAAAATAATATATAGACACAAATATTTTGAGATAAAAATAAGGTGTGTATACTCTTTTTGGTTATATCTATATAAACATGCACATGTTTAAAATAAGGTGGACTTTGAGTGCAAATTACTTTTGAATAAATATAACCATTTTTAAATAATATTTAATGAAAGGGTAAATATTTAGAAGATATATATATACTAAAAGCTTATCACTAATGTAAGATGACCTTTAATTGATGTGAATTTGAATTCCCATAAATCAATAGTAGTTTAGCAGAAGTATTCATGATGCTTATCTGAACTTTATCTATTGAATTTGAAAAACATGAAAAGATAAGTATGGGTGAATATTGAAAAAAATTTATCTTTTCAATCCTGATTCAAAGTTATCCTTGAAGTAATGTAAATATCATCAACAATCTTATTTTAAATATCAAATAATTAATAACTAAAGATTTTGACTTAAAAAATAATTAAAGATTAACTTTATCTTTCGCTCAAAATTCAAATTTAATACCATTAAGTAATCCTTAAGTTTTTACTTGTAATATATATATTTCCATTACTTAAAAAAAAAAAATTGAATTAGGCTTTTTTTCCCTAAACAATTTAGGCTAGTGTTGAAATTATTTCAAGAAATTAATTTTTTCACACCTCAACATAAATGGGTTATAATAGACTTATCTATCATTTTGTCTATCCATTTATCTATTGATCTATATGAATCTATAACTGTATCTTTCTACATCTATCTATCGATATCTAGCTCGAGCAGGCTTAAGTAACCCCTATTTTATATACAAGTTTCAATATATATTATCATTTTCCATTTTAACTCTTAGCTTAGGTACCAATATTTACTCTTTCTTCACCAATGCTTTTGCTAATTATTCGACAAACGATGATATTTTTTGTATTTATCAATAATTATTCACCAATGTTTTTTTGTCTTAATTTATAGGAGAATTTCGATTAATCAAGAACTTTTTTGCAATAAGCACAAGGTACAAGTCTTTTCTTTTGCCAACATATTAATGATGTTTACTACTTATTTATTTTCACTCTAGAATCAGATGATGATGCTGATCTTTTTAAGTTAATGATTATATGTTTTCTCTCTCAAACAAATCATCTCTTCTTAATCTATCATAAATTAAGACTTTTCCTTGTACCTATCTTCTTAAGATGGTTGATTTGATAAAGCTTCTATTACATTTTGATATTTGTTATCGTATTTCTATCAATTACATATTTTTATTATAAGAAATATAATAATGTAAGAAACAAATGATGGAGTTTACAATAAAAATTTATCTATGAAATCAATGGATATTGAGCGTTATTATATTATATTATACTAGCAAGAACATAGGCATTATGCATGTTTAAAATATATATATATCGAAATACCATATAGATTAGTATTCAAATTGTTGTTTTGTTATATTTACCAAATCGTAAACATAAGGAAATTATAGATTCTACTAGACTAAAAAAAAATCACAACACCATTTTCTAAATATTTACCTTTTTCTTTTAATATCTCATGACCTTAAGAAGAAAATATAAAAATCAATCCCAATAAAATAAAAACGTTGTCAATAAATTGCAACAATGATGATAATGCTAGTATAAAGAAATTTGTTATAAATAACAATAAACTATTATTAATACTCTTTAAGCTAAAGAAAAAAATAGTAAAAGCTTTTTAAAAGAAAATGCAATCCTCTTTTTATTTATTATTATTATTTTTTTTTTGGAATCCATAATAGAAGAATACTTCGCTTTTATTGTTGTATTTTACAATTCGTCTGCTTATCCTTAATGTTTGAAATTTGAAAATATAGCAAACAATATTTAATCCATGAATAATGGAATATGTTTTTTTGTATTGATATAGTGTGTTGTGCAGTGAGTTTTGGATAAATGATAATAACTTTCGCTCTTCAATCAATTTATTATACATGGAGAGAATAAATGCAATATGTCAGATGGGTTTAGAAATTGGTAAATAATGGATAAAGTTTTTATAAGTTAGTGGGTATTAGTTAAAGAATTGGTGGGATGGTTTTGAAATATACCAAATACATTAAAAAAACTAAACACGCCATTTGGTAGTTTTGATAGTTATAAAAGATGTTTCACTTCAATAATATAGATTATAATATATATACACACACGATATATGCACAAGGTAATGTTATATTAAAAATGGAAAAAAAAAGATAAGAAATAAGAAAGACCTGATTTGTTAAGATGAGTGTTTCATTATATTAACAAGTTGTTTTTTTGGTTCTAAGCTTCAAATGCTTATTGTGATTTATTACAACAAGCATTCATCAACAAGTAATCATAATCCTTTATAATTCATTATGTGTAGAAATATGATTGATAGAATCTTTATATATCTTTCTACAATAGTGTGACAAATAATTTCAATATGTTGTTTACTTATCAAAAAATATCACGGCTTTTCTTTCAAGATCATATCTTGCCATATTATTTTAATCAATTTAGTTGTTAATTTTTTTGCCATAATTTATTTATCAACAAGCTGAATTAAAAAAAAAAAAAAGTCTTCCTTTGTAAAATTTTTTATGGAAAGTTAGATGTCAATTATAAAATACAATTTTGTTTTAGACTCTTAAATACATGGTGGTATGAAAAATAAGGATAAATTACATTGACTATCCCTATAAACTTTATAAACAACATAGACACCTTCTTTTTTCAATATACAACATTTAATCCCTAATTTTGCCTATTAAGATGTTGATGCAACACACAAGTGATGATAGTTCATCGCCACATCATCATCTCATCAGCATTATTGATAATTTTATTTAAATATTATATATATTAAATAATTAAAATTAATGCAAAAAAAACATGATGAAATTTTTATTTAGGAAAATAGATTCACTTTACATTTATATTTTAATTAGATATATAATAATTACATATATACTAATAGGAGCAACAGTCATTCATTATATAGCAGGAATAGAAAACCTTCGTACTCATTATAAATTCAAGATTTTCTCTGTTATCTAAATGCGTTGGGTGATTATCTATACCAGTTCAAATAACTAGCAAAGATATATAGTTTTACATGCTTCCTCGAAACCATCTTTTTTTCCTTCTTTTCTTCCTTTTTTTTTTTTTTTAACATTGTGAATTGCTTAAATAACATCGACATTTTATTTTACCATGAAAAGTACCAGGCATATCAAAAGAACAAAAAAGGATTCTTTTTAAAATAGCAGCAATTATGGAAGCCGCAATTGTCCTTCCTTTGTCCATAGGTTTTCTATATTGGGAAAAAAAAAGTAACTATTTTAAACTCAATAATCATGCACATATCTATCATTATGTAAGAGATACACTATAACAGGCCTTAAACAACATAGTAAATACTAAATTAGTTGGAACGGCTACCTTCGGTACAATATGAGCTAATTCTTAATATTTTTCTAATGATGAAGGGTACAAAATTATCAAAACATGAAATGTATAAATGCTGACGAGTTTATATATAGTTATAATATATGTATAAAGTCAATCTTATTTTTTAAAGAAAAATTTCAGCATATTTTTTTTAATTTAATTTTTTTTATAAATTTTAGTTATTTAATATAATATAATTTTTAATAAAATTATTAATAATACTGACAAGACGATGACACAGCAATGACTTATCATCATTTGTTTTTAATTTTCGTAATTATTGGTCATATTACTTGAATAATTTCATTGGGCTTTTTGATATAATTATTTATTGTATTTATTTGAAATTAAGTTGTAAATAGTAATAACGTAGCTTATTGTCTAAAAGGATGTTGAAGAGGATGTGGCACTATACTTATGATCATTCTTCTAAGGAGTTTATTGAAGGGGTTAAGGGTTTTCTAAAGGTAGCTAAGAAATTTGTTCAAGAATTTGATGGCTGCATTTGATGTCTTTATCGTGATTACTCAAACAATTTCTAGCACCCACTATGGCAAGTTGAACAACATCTGTACCGTAGAGGTATGGGTTCAATATATGGATCCATCATGGTGAGTTCCCAACATTTCCTTCCAAGTCACTTCAACATGATGCCCTAACCATAGGTAAGGACTTATGCAATGATGATCAAGTGTTTGCAAATCAAGTAAAGAATGATATGCTACAAGACATAGCCCATTATGATACAGATAGTGAAAATGACGTTTCAAGTGGTGAAGGTTCAAAAGAGATGATTCAAATGATTGGAAAGACATATTTGAAGATGCAAAGCACGAGGTATATCCTAGATGTTCAAAGTTCTCTCTTCTCTTAGTTATTATCCAAATGATGAACCTAAAGGTGGATGGTTGTCAATCAAGGAAGAACTTTAATGGTTGGTTGTCGTTTGTAAAAAGCTTATTGCCCGAGGGTGAAAAGTTTCCTACTTCCTACTATGATACAAGACGCATGTTGAGAAAACTGGGGATGGATGCACACCTAATTGATGTGTGTCAAAATGATTGCATTTTGTTCAAAAATGAGTTTAAGGATCTAAATTATTATCTTAGGTACAATGCACCTAAGTGGAAAGAAAGGGTTAATAGACAAAAGAAGATGCAATGAAAGTTTTGAGGCATTTTCCACTAATTCCTCGCTTATAATGCCTTTTCCTGTACCAAAAGACAGCTCTAAACATGAGTTTACGAATGAGGTTTGAAACGTATGAATAAGTCTTACAGCCAAGGATTTTAACCCATATGGCAATTTGAGTTTAAAAATTAGTTTACGGCCAGTAATTGTATTTCCCTTTAATGTTCTACAATGGAAATGCATGGAAGAGCCATATTTGTTAATGTCATCACTACTTTCAGGGCCAAAACCATCAGGAAAAGATATTGATGTATATCTTCAACCACTAGTTGGTAAGTTGATAAATTATGGATAAATGGGGTTCATACATGTGATGCTATATCAAGTCACCATTTTTGTATGAGAGCTACTTTGTTATGGACAAATAATAATTTTCCGGCATACGGTAATCTTTTAGGATCATTACTAAGGGCTACAAAGCTTGTCCTACTTGTAATGTCGATGATTAGTGGATTTAACCGAAGTAAAGTGCACTTCATGGGGCATAGACAATTCCTACCAATGCGACAATTGATGTGGTAAAATGAAAATGAGTTTAATGGGGAAGCGGAGATGAGACCAACAACTCTAATATTATCAAGTGATGAAATTTGATACAGTTATCCAGTTATAAAGATGTTTTTTATTTGCCCCTAAGTAATACAAATAAGAGGTGAAATGATGATGGTACCAACTAGAGTAAGAAAAGTATTCCATGGCAGTTGCCATATTGGAAGGAGTTAGAAGTGAGGCATAACCTTGATGTGATGCATATAGAAAAGAATGTGTGTGATAACTTGGTGGGCATATTGCTAAACATTAAAGGGAAGTGCAAAGATACCAATAAGGCCAAATTGACATTACAAGATATGGGGATTTGGTTTGAGCTACATCTTACCACTCAAGGAGGCCGCTTAGTGAAGTCGCTTGCAAAGTATACCTTGTAGCCTGATAATGTGAGGGAGCTATGTCGCTTAATCATAGATGTCAAACTTCCAAATGGGTATGCTTCCAACATATCATCATGTCTTGGTCAATCAGAAGCAACATTAAAGAGTTTAAAGAGTCATGATTGTCATGTGTTGCTTCAATGCATTCTACTAATAGTTCTACAAGGGTTTCTTGATGAACACATTTGTGATAGGTTTGTGAAGTATCTCTATTTAATAGGGAACTATGTGCAAAGGAGGTGCAAGTGGACATCTTGAAGTTTATGGAGCGCACCATAGTCATAACATTATGTAAGTTGGAGAAGATCTTCCCACCAGCTTTTTTCAACACCATGATTCATTTGATGGTTCATTTAGCAAGAGAAGTACAAATATATGGCTCAGTTCAATATAAGTAGATGTACTTATGGAGAAGTATTTGGGTATTTTGAAGGGACATGTTAAGAATAAGGCTCAGCTAGAAGGCTCTATCATAAAAAGCTACGTTGTTTGAGAAAGTGTTTTGTTTTGCTCCTTGTATTTTGATAATGTGGAGTTCACACTAAATAGGCCTCTTAGGTACTAGGACAATGCAAATATGCCATCAAAATTTTCAATGCGAGTATTTACAAAATGTGTACGGCCTATGGGTGTAACTACTTGTTTAGACATGGATGAGAAAATTAATAAGATGCATTAGACTGTGTTGAATAATTGTGAAGAAGTCCAACCTTATATAAGGTAATCCTTACCTAATCTTGTTTCTTTTTACTTCTTACAACTCATTTCTAACCAATACGTTTAAATTTAGCCAATTTGAGTAAGAAATACTTTTGCTTGGCTATGGAGATGTTCGTTAATTACTACCAATATAATTTGTTGGGTGGTTTAGAAATAAGGTAAGAATATTGAATTTCCATAAATTTTTATTACATTTAAGGAAATAATAACTTCAATAACCACCTACTATTGTTTTGACTAGATAATACAACTAAAAGCAAATGGCGAAATAGAGGCATCAAATGACTTGGAGGCACTATCTTAAGGTATCACTAACTATGTTGAAGTTTATAGTAGGTGCATAGTGAATAGGGTAAGATTTATCACTACATCTACGGAGACTAGCTTGAAAACACATAACAATAGGGTCTTTATTGTGAGGGAGCACAACAACCATCACATAGTTTTCTATGGTATTTTAATTGAAGTAATACAATTGAGTTATTTTGCAAACCATCGAGTATACGTATTCAAGTGCTAATGGTTTGATGCTAATTGTAACAAACCAAAGCGTGCAAATGAAGACATGATAAGTATTAGGACAAGTAGAACATGATATGAAAACAATCCATACGCACTTGCAAACATGTGCCAACGGGTATTCTATCTCAAAGACTAAAGAAGCGTAGAGATGATTGGAAAATTGCTTAGAAGGTAAATCATCGACACTTATATAACTGAGGACTCTTCCAAACAAACAAGGAGGTTAATAATGAAATAACAAATCAACCCTAATTTGAAGAAGCAATGATAGCAAGATATGAGCATTCCTTAGTTGATTCATATTGGTCGTATCTACATAGATCTTGGAAGTCTGGCTCAACTTCCAAGCCTCAACAAAAATAATGCTGTAACAAATGATGATTCAGATGATATAGATGAAGATGGGTAGAAGTGGGAGTAAACACACCATGTTTAGTATATTGTCTTTTACATTCCATTGAAAATGTTATTGCACACTAGGACTCTATAATTTCTACATATGACACATGACTTTGAACATGATGGTTACAGGGTGTACCATAGAACGGGCTTATGGGACACGCTAAATTCAAGGATAGAGGGCCACTAGCGAGAGTGGTGCTTAAGTGATGAAGATGAGCTAAATGAGCAAAAGCACTAGTAGGAGTATGACCAAGCCAATCATGTAAATTGTCATTATATTATTAAAACCATATTTTATATATTGTCTTTATTTAACTAAAAATGGTGACAAACTTACTGTAGGGTAAGTAGCATACCTCATCTAGCAATGAAGCGAGTTTAGTGAAGGAGAGATGACTGACCCATGGTCCTTATAAAGGTCATATATTAGAGGAATTCTATCGCAAGCATAGACAATAGCCTCATCTCAAATTAACAAGATCTAATGGTGGTTATGTAATAATTGGAGAAAGCATCAAATGCCTACCAAGTCAAATACATCTCTTCATTAGGCATGATACATCATTGACTACTTGTAACCCGAAAGGACAAGCATGGTATTTGCTATTTGAAGAGGATTGGGAAATTGTGGTTAAAAAGGCTATGATATGTAACGATATTCTTATTATTTGTTGAAGGTAACATTAATTTTCTCTTACTTAATCTCTTTTTTAGAATTTACAATTGAGTCTTCTACTATAACAAAAAAATTTTGATGCTGAGTAGGTAGGTAATCAAAATTGGTGGAACGCACTTAATAGTAAGGCATTGAAAGTGTATTCATTTGTGCAAACCAACCTTCGTGATCGTTATCTTTTCAAAGGTAGATCAAATGGTGGTCAAAATCACATACCTAATTATTTACAACATCGTCCGCAAGAGTAGCTAATTGCCTACCATTTCATTGAGAATAATCCTATCTAGCAGGTGATTCTTGTTTACTTATATATGTAACATATTACATACCATAAATTTGCCTCCTAAGTGAAAAATTTTCTTCTATTCTTTCTTCCTATAACGAAAATCCACTACTAATATTGCGAATAGAGCTAAGTAGAAATGGACACATACATTAGGGACTAGTACATTTTTGTATCATAAGGAAAAATGTGTACAGTTCTTATTGATTATTTTGTTTGTGAAGTTTACACCCAAAAAAATAAATTTAAAAATCTATTTTCATCTAGAATCTTGTTGGGATATGATGCATTTTCATTTTCTATACACACCCGTAAGCATTCAAGTACCAACCAATAGATCAATGATGAAGCACGTAATGCTTATGTAAGTATATTTTCCATTAGTAGAGATCATGAATTAAATGACTTTAGCAAATGTTAAAAGACTAACTCTATTTCTTTCATTATTGCAGAACATCATGCTTGAAAAGGAGGAAAGTGATTGGCTCATAAGGGAGCAAGGAGCTAAACCAAAGTCAAAGGACGCTATCATGACTGAGGTCCTTGGTCATAGATCTAGATATACCCACAATATGGGTCATAGAGGGCCTAAACTAGAAACATGATGCGCTGGTCCTAATTGCAATGAAGTTCATCCAAACAATTCAACAAAGGAAGTGAGGGTTTTCTAAGCACAAAATGATGCCTTAACAAATAAGATAGAGGAGATTGCACAAAGGGAGTTGGAACGATAATGCATGTTTGCTTCATTTATGTCATTATTCCTAAGTATTAGATTAGTATCATTTCCTTATGGTATGTCAAGTGGATGCTCTACCAATAACCATGTAGGGTTATCTCATATCACAATGCTATAGCAACCATCATCTTTGACACAACTCCCCTTTATGTATTCTCCCAAATGTTTAGAGTTTCACCTAATGGCAATTTTCCTCAGCCGTTCTTTAACCTTTCAATGTGGGAACTAGTAGTTGCCCACCTTAGTGGGATGCCGAAAATATCATCCCCATTTCACTTGACACTAATATTCAAACCAAATGTGTTGGAGAGGCTACAAATCTTAGAGATGATAGGAGTCCGTCCCAATGTCAAGTCTCCCACTACTTATACCTTGACATAACTAACAAAAAGAAAGAAAGCGTACCACTCTAAGCACCGATTAGTATTTAATGTTAAGAAATAGCTTTTATTTTATTTATTTATTTTGCCTTAGTATTATGCAAAGTGTAAGACATTCAATAATTTATTCATTTGCATTTACTTTAGTGTATTAGAGAGAACATTCTAAAGAAGGATGAAAGTTGCTGGATCAATATGGACAAAGATTATGTGTGTATATGGAATTTTGTTTTCGACAACAATGAGGACGAAGAGTTAGTGTAGTGCTCATGATTTTTATAATTTCAAACTCGTAATACTAAATTATTTAACATGTGTATTTACCATGTGCAATGAAAAGTTAGTTGATTTTTGAGGGAATACCTTCCTATCATGTGACAATCTCAAATGCCTAAAACCTAATGAGTGGTTGAATAATCATGTTATCGACATAATGGAAATGTTGATGACCCGTTCAAAATTGAAAGATGGCAATAGATAGAAGACTCGGTTCTTCCCCACTTGGTTTTAAGTGATAATTGGAATAATCCCATGTGTCTTATATTTAATTATGTTTTATTTTATTTTTTGTATTGATGAATTAATTAAGACTCTTCAACACAGGCACTTATCGATTATGGAAGAACTACTATCAACACTTTTGCTTCCACTTTCTCATGCTAGGAAGAACTTATGGGAAAACCAAATCAATACGAGAAGGCACACATTCTTCCTTATTGTTTCATTTAACATTAGTTGAAATTAAATTGCTAAGCCTTCTACTTGTTTCAGGCATATATAACAATTCATAGTAATAATAATCATTAGTGGTTGATTGAGCTATAAGTGCTATATGAAACAGCGATGGTCTATGATATCTTTAAGAAGTAAATAGATGCTAAACAAACAAGTGTAGTTAAGAAAATGGTATACTGTTGCCTCATCTAATTGTAACATGTTATTTGTGATGGCTATATATATCAAACTGATGGTAAAAATTTTGTAGATTTAAATCTGAGATGATTTATTCTAACAAGAGGTCTTTAAAGACAAAGGAGACACGTCCATTTGATAAAGTAATGTTAAACTGGCTAATTGCTCTTAATACCAAAGTGTCAAATCAGATTGAATTAAGCATAAGGCAAAGGCATTTACTAGGTACTCATATATATAATCTATTGCAATGCCAATTGTGGTATTTATATAATGAAGTTTATGAAAGTAGAAGGCCGAAATGCTAAGATAGAAGGAAATGTATGTTCATTATTGATTTTGTAAGTTATTTCTTCTTCAACCATGACAATGGCATCGACTTTATCTCATTGTTTCTGATTGTGTAATGTCTTAGATTGCAAGCACTACAGATCAATTGCAAATCATCCTAGATCTTGTGAAGTCAAAGTTAAATCTCAAGCGTGATGTGATATGTCAACAAGCATGTAACCCTTATGAAACAACAAAGGATAAGCCATTCCCTTACAAACTCCAAAGACAAATTTGATCTTGTTTTATAAATAAATGCATATAACATCTACAATTTTTACAATTAAATTTTATCTGCTCTGGTCGCTCTCGATTGAACCATTGGGAATGGCAAAGTTTATTTCAAGCTTGAATTTATTTCAAATTATATTTGTGATTAATTTTTTGTTTATTTATCTCTTTAAAGTGTTTTACATGACTTATATAAACTTTATCTTTCATTTTAGGGTAAATTATGTGATCTCCCTTAAATACTTTTAAAATTGCGAGAAACGTTGCAATTTTAAAAGTCAAGACTTACCTCCTTGTAAATGATATGGGTCCCACTTCTTTTATGATTTAGCTGCTTATGTATCATTTCATTTGACATGTACACTAAAATATAAAAAAAAAAATTAAATACCACCTATAAAAATCAGCAAATGGCTTCTTCACTATCCTCAAAAAAACTGCCAAAATTGTCTAGTAATTAAAATCTCTTGCATAAGATATTTTCTCTTCTTATATGACTCCATGATTTTCATTTAGAAAAATATTCTTCATAATAATTAGTAAAAGTTAGTTTTGTATAATTGCTATAAGATAGTTCACTATTGGTAGAAAATCTTGGAATTACGTCTGCCATAGTTATCACCATTATGAAATTTATCGGATAGCTATTTTTTTTTTTCTTTTTGTTTGTCGTTTATTATAATTTATACATGGAAAAAAAATTAATATAGAATTTTGTTCTCTTACCTTACCAGCCTTTAGTAATTTCTTTTTCACTCTTCTAGTATATAAATATGGTAAAGTCATGTATATTTGAATGAAAAATAATTATCTGAAAATTGTTTGCATTCTAACAGCGTAATAGTTAATAATGTTATTTAGATATTTCATATCCATATGTTTTTTACTTCATAAAAGACGTACAGATATTGTAGCAGGATATATATGTAATTTAAGTTGGGGGATTTGACATTTTATTTTGCAAAGTTAAAGAAGAAAAATTATGGGGTATCATATGTGAAGATTAATAAAATTTTTATATGCATAATAGTTTTTTTAAAACAACTATTATCAATATTTTGAGATATTACGTATATTAAATTTATATTGATATTGTAGGGGGGGATCTAATAACACAAAATATTTATTTCCTAATAAGCATATTGAAAAATTTTTTTATTTAAGGGTACATATCAAATGGAATAACACATAAGCAGCAAAATCACAAAAGAGGTAGGAGCCATTTCATTTTGAGGAGGGTAAGTTTTAACTTTTGAAATTGCAAGAGGTTTGTGTAATTTCAAAAGTACTTAAGGAGGGTCAATGCAATTTTCCCTTAATTTTAATGTACCTAATTAATTTATTAAATATAATAGTCATCTATGCACCAACTAAATTTATTTAATAAGAAACATGTAATTTTCAAAATATCCAATTAGATATTTTATGGAAAAAAAAATCAACGTGCTAAGATGTACAATTTTATTGATAAGCAAGTACTTTAAAATAAAGCATCCATTACATAAATTTTTTATTAAATTATCTTTCTAATATTTTGTAATTAGTAAACTTTTACTATATCTTTATCATATGCATATTTCATTGGAATATATATATATAATAAGATTAAAAAATAAAATAAAATAGGGGGAAATGTACTTCATAAGTATGCATGACATGCTAAAAACTATAGCTGCTAACTACTATTATCTATTTTCACAAAAAAAAAAACCCATAATTTATTTATTTATTATTAATAGTTACCTTAGCATTTAAATACATATAATAAAGACATAGACCCTACAAACCATGATGCACTAACATGGGCACATGAAGGAAGTAGTTTAAAATACTTTAATGTTGTCAAATAATTTAATCTAGGATTTTTCTACAGTAGTGCTAGCGATAAAGTATTACAATTGTAAACCTTAGAAAATTGATAGTCTGATCTCTGTTTTAAGTTCGAGTGTCCTAAATTGTATCATAAGTCCATAAGGCTAGTAACAATAAAATATTATGAAATTTAATAAATCAAATATAACACCGATAATAAAAACCCTAAAAATTGATAGAAACCTTAAATCGAGTACCAAAACCCTAAATCCAATTTATACACAATTACCCGAAATTGAACCCGAACTTGATCGAAACTCTAAGACTATAACTTCAAACTTATAAAATAATTAAATGTCACTCAATAGTGATATAATTGTAGTCAATTGTAATTATCGACTAAATTATGTAATCGCGTAAAATTTTTAACCAAATCGTTAAAATGACTTATAAAAATTACAATTGTAATGAGTACCAATTAAATTAATAAATTTTCACAAAATTCCAAAATTAATTTATAATTATTATATTTATGATTTTTATGTTTAAAAAAATTTACATTTTTTTTATTAATTCCTATTTCTTTCTTTTTCCTTCCTTTTTCTTCTTCTTTTTTTTTTTCCTTTTCCCACGTGATTTTCAGCTGCAATTGCAGCAGCCCATGTGTGTAAATTTAATGTCCAAGTGTCACAAATTAAAAGGGGAAAAGATAAAGTAATAAAGTAAATATCTTATCTTAATTAATGCTTAGATTATGAGGATAAACTTCCTTATATTTTTTTATTTTATTTCCCCAAAAAAATTCTATTGATTCACGTCTCAAAAAGGAAAAAAAAATCTGGAAGTGAACAATTAAAAAGAAAACAAACAAATCGAACACAAAAGAAAAAGGGAAAGAAAGCAAAACAAAAAGGAAAACTAAGAACAAAAAGAAAAATAGGAAGAAGAAGAAGGAGGAGGAGGAAAAGAAGGAGAAAATTAAACATATTTAGGTATGTATATTTATTTTACTTGTATATATGTATATTACATGGTATGTACATGTATATACTAAGTATTTTGTTATATTTTACTAAATGCTTCATTACATATACATGTATGTATGTATAAATAGATAAACAAATGCATATGTATCCTTTATGTGTGTATAAATATATATATGTAGACATGTATAAATATATACTATTAGGTAGAATATACAGAATAGGTATATACATGTATGTATAAATAAGAATATATATAGTAGATATTTGAAAATCTTACTATTTGGATATAATATACATGTACACAAAAAATAAAAAATAAATAAAGTAAAATAAATATATATGTGTATATATAAATAAGAGTACATATAGTATGTATTTAGTATTTTCACAAATTAAACATAGATATATATATATGTATATATGAATATAAATATTTATGTATATATGTATATAATTTTTATTTATATATATAAGTATAAGTATTCGTATATTATATATATATATATATATATATATATACACATGTGCTTCATATTCATGAACACATATAAGTTATTATTTTTTTTTCTTATATATGTGTAAATGTATAAATATCTATGTGGCATGAATATTTATATAATTATAATAGTAAGTATATGTATAGCATATAGTATATAAGTATACCGTACGTTAAATAGGATATAATATACAATAATGTTTACGAAATAAAATAAGGTTATAAAGAATAGGTATATATATATTACCGTAAATTAGGAAAAATAGTTACTAATTAATTAAATTATAAAAATTAATCAAATATAGTAATAAGTATATATATGTGTATGTATCGTAAAATACGAGTAAATAATAAATAATAAAAGTAAAAGTAATAATAATAATAATAATAATTTTAATAAGTCTAAAATCTCAAAAATAGATAAAAATAAGTAACTAAGGTAAAATAAGCTTAAAATAATAAAATTATCAACTATATGATTTAAATAATTATTAAATCATAAATATATTAAGAAAAAGCTAAAATTAATATTTTATAACTTTTTAAATTAAAATAATAAATTTTGTGATATTTTTATATCACAGTTTGAACTATGAGTCACAGTGTTCAAAACGGACCTCGCTACGAGAAAATATGCTCGAAAACGATTAAAATGGACCATAAGTTCATAACAATCCGAGCTAAAACGAAAAAGTTATATACAATTTGATAAAAAAAACTTGAATCAACAATTTTGCATAACTAGGTGAAATAAACATTACAAATTACGATACTAGTTTAGTTTTAAATTCTCAAACTTACAATTTTCTATATTCCTTATTCACAAGTGATCTTGACCTTGACCTTGAGCTGCCCTTGGATTATTACGACCCTTGAATCAACTATGGTTAAATGAGTTTTTTTCTAATGATCCCATACTTATTTGTATTTGTAATTAGTGAATATAAATTATGCTTAATAATTGAATGTTGTATGGGGATGGGTTATACTTGTGTATGATAATTGTTTATTAACAATGAATTTACTTTAAATTACAATAATATATTGATTGTTGCATGGTAGATTCACTATGAACTTATGGTTTGTGACCTTGATTGATTACTGAATAATAAGACTTAATTTTACTTGACTAGAAAAAGTTAACTTAAAACACGCATAATCATATACTGCATAACTAATTTCATCCGTTACATTACACGGAGGTAGCGAGAGGCCATACATGAGTTGATTATTTGATTTTTATAGATTTTATACAGTGCACATGTGCAATATGACCTTACCTTGGCTCGCGAGATTACTAGATATTAGAGGTGCCAACCACTTGGTTAAGGGCTAAGTCCAGAGGCTTCCGTTTAGGAGTAAGTGAGGACTGCGTAAACCTACTAACAATCATATGTAGAACTCATTTTTGATAAAGCTAAGAATGGATATACCATTACATTTTAAATACAAAACATAAAGTTTCGTTATGAAATAAGTTCTAATATGATATTGGATCTAACTGTACCGATGTATCTCCAACCCTGACTTTAGAGGGTGTTAAATCTAAGTTACATACGGTACCTAGTCTTCTGCATATATTTTTTTGGCATACTGGTTAACATGCAGTCATTTGATTAAACTTAATTGTTGTATAACTTGATTGATATATGGTTGAGGAGATTATCTCACTAAGCTAGTTAGCTTATACCCTTATAATCTTCTTTCGCAAGTTGAGTTGTTCGTAGAGATGAGTCACCGCATGCCCGAGGTTAGTTGTTTATCAAGGGGTCAATGTGGAAGTAAGACGTGATCAGAGTGTTCACATGATAGTTTATCTAGATTATAGATCTGAATATGTAATAAACTAATATTAGTTTGAGTTAAGAAGTTTTTAAGACCTCTTATTTGTAAATTCTTATATAAATAGATTATGTTTTATATTTCTTTATCTTATTATTATTATCATGAAATGATATTCCTCATGCTTATGTAACTCTTGGTTGTTAGTTGTAGCCGTAGCCACAGTCGTAGCCTTGTGTATCACATAAAGAGTTGTCAATTGTAAGGGAATCCAATCTATAGTCCTTTATACGGTATACGACGACTGCTACGACTAGTCCCCTCAAGTCGCGGCAACAATAACGTTAGCCAAAGTAATATGCTATAAAAGTTTGGCAAGATATCTTCTATAATAGGGAACCTGCTATAGCAAAATAGCTTAACATATTGTTCAGGTAACAATTAGCCTATTTTATTAAAATAAACAGTATAAATTATATTTTAATAAATTAATGCTTTAAATTAACCAGTATTACGGTAATGCATTTTGCTTCTTTTCTTACCTACTTTCGTGTTTTGCAACACACTTCCCCTATTGTACCCTAAGTTCTAGATAACACCTACAAAAAGTTGAAGAATGTGTGTGTGTAGATTAAGACAGTCCAATTATTTGTTACTAATAAGACCCTCATGATAAAACAAAAAAACACACATTTTCTCAATATTTAACTGATGGTATGAGCTATTTAGTTTTATGTACTATCCTAGCTCCTCATTATCGTAGGCTATCATGTCTTTCACTTACTCAATCATTAGACTTGAACTTGGAATTGCTAAAATTGCAAGCTGGTCTCTTTTCCTATTTCTTTACACTTAAATCTTAATTAGGAAGTGAGAGACTAACTTTGAGTTTTATGCTTCCAGTTAATGGAAAGTTCCAACTAAATGCTAATTTAATAAAAAGAATTAAGAGCAATAGGCTCGAAGCATTACAAAATGCTAATCTCCATCTTTCAAGTTTTCTCCTCTCTTGACCCTTTTTTTTATTATTTAATTAACAAATTATTATTTTGAAAACATAAATAAATTAAGGAAAAATTCAATATTATTAACCTTCTTGGGAAAATCTACTTAGTTTAATATTTTTACTTGTTTGTTCCTATTTCATACATATATTTATGTTTAATACTTTCATAATCCAACACTTGCTCTTTACATCTTAAACACTATTCTTTCTTTTCTTCTTTGCAGGACCTAAGGAAATTCATTTACAACTCGAATTGTGCTCGGAGTTATGGAGCCAAGAAATGCTTTTTGGTTCTTCTGCTACATGTGAAAGAAAGTTGTTTTTTTTTTTTCCTTAAAAAAAATTCCTATTGCAAATCTAAATTATTGTTGGTCGAGATGAATTTGTGGTTGAGATGTTTAATATAATTGTTAAATGTAAACACAAATGCATTATTTATTGTTATCTGATAGGGAAATTTTCGTTCATATTTCCAATTGCAAATTTTTTATTACTTTTTGTTTGTTAGTGTAATTATTTTTTTTTTTGGGAAATGATTATTAAATTTCAAATCTTAAAAAAAATAATATATTGGTGTAAATAATTAAAGTACAGTCCTTAATATCCATCAATATCATATCTCTTTTTTTTTTCAATTTTTCATGCAATAAATATGAATTTAAAAAAGATTTGAATCAAATTTCTTTCTTTTTTTATAAGAAAATAAAATTACATATTTATACATCTTAGTTATCTAAAAAATATTTCATTAATTTTTTTTTTACATAATTTTAGGTTTCTATGAGGGCATGTCCTTACAAAAAATTTTTAAAAAATGAAAATGAAAATAAAAATGGTTTTTTTTGCAGGGACATGTCCTTACAATAAGCACTCTTTTTGTAAGGATGTGTCATTATAACAGGTACAAGCACGTCACATTGGCAAGTTGGTTTATTAGAAAGACGTATCCTTACTATAGGTTTTAAATTGAGACATTTTTCCAGCCATGCTTTGCAACAAATTTATTCTCTACAAGAGCTTTATGCAAGGAAGTTCTATTTTTTCATGGGAATTTTCACTCCTTACTTAAAGTCCAATTTTTTTGTACACGACTTGTTTATAGCTGTCTTATTATGCTATATATTTTACTTTTATATATTATTATATATATATTATGTATATAATACTCTAGTTATGTTATTTATTTTGGTTGTTGTTGCCACTAAAATGCAAGCAAGAAAACAAGAACATATTTTCATCACAATGGGTAAGCTTCTTGTACTTGTTTGTTATCAATGTAACCTTAATACATATATGTTGTATGCATAGAGATCGATTACTATGCAAGAATTAGAGACCAGTAGAATGTAGAGTGACAGAGGCCCATTCGAGAATTTGTTCACTCTGCGATATTTTTAACCCTTCAAAACCATGCTTTAGCCATGTTTAATGATAGATGATAAATCAATCAGCATTTCAAGATAATTTTTTCTAAAGACCTCTCAACTTTATCAATACAATCATTTATAAAAGTTCTTTGACATTATTTTTAAAGTTTTTATGACTAGCATTTTAACCAATCAAAAGTTAAGAAGAAGAAGAACCAACTTTAGGGATTCTTTATCAAAGGATCCCGTTTTTCATGATGGAAGAAACGGTCGAAGAAAGCAGCTTTTTGCATGGGTTTTTATATAAGGTACCAGCGTTGTTCATGGTCTTATAGATGTTATTTGACCGTTTTACATGTAGAAAAATAAAAACATGATAACATAAGTACTAAAAATATTAAAATCGTAGGAAATATTCGTCCATAGAAAAAGAATTTAATAAATATATATATGCGTACAGACATATATATATATATATATATATATATATATATAACACTAATACAAAATTGGACTTAATTGAAGATAAATATGTAGCATTATAAGATCATATCACCAACTTTTGTTTTTTTAATTGAGGGCAACATTTTTCACCACATGCCATACATGTGGATGACAATGGTTATTTTCATGGCTTATATTGACACATGAGACTTAGACATGATACAATACAATTATAAACTAGCTCATATATATAAATTTTAACAAGATTAATAAATAAGTTAGATCCATTTGCAAATGTGTGCTTAGCATTTAAACCCATTACAAACCTGTTTAACAAAAAAATCTTATATACAAATAAAGGAAAAAAGATTCAATAGATATTACATACTATGTGTTATGTATATATAGAGTATAAATACCAATAAAATATTAATATGAATATTAATGATATAAATAATTTTCAAATCCATTATCACATGTAATTTATACATTACATATGTGTTAATATTTTATTAGTATTTACATAACATTTATACATAATACGTGGCATGTATTATATATTGAATCATTTCTCCATATAAAGGGCTAATTCATGAACTCATTCAAGATTAAGATATAGTTTAGCTTTATATATTACTATCTTCTTACTCTAGTCTCTTCTTTAACAATCACCTATGTACCTCTCTCTCTCTCTCTCACGTGGGTCCATCATCGACTGCTACCTCTTTGCCATCAATCTCCTAATTGTCATCACTCTTTCTTTGACTATCATCCGCATCCATTTTGATCTAATTTCATAAGTGTAGCACTCTTAAATTTTCACTTCCTTCTATAATCTAACTTCTAATTGTATTATAAAAATGAAAAGCCACCTAATATTTTTTTTCATAAAAATGGAATTAAATATATTAATCAATTTTTGTTCAAGTTAATTAGGTCATGTGGTAAATTTGAATTATAGAACAATCATGAGCTAAATTTCGATTCTTAGACTATTATGTTTTCATCAAACTTATCTATGCACTTAGCTTCTTCTCATTATAATTTCCATGATAGACGTTATGAAAAATGAAGATGATGGTAGAAATATATTTTCAAAATAGAGATTAATAGTTATTATATATTTAGCTTAGAATTTTCTTATGATAAATGTGTTTGAGAAGACATGAAAAACACTAATTAATTGGGTCATATTGCCAATTTAGATTTTCATATATGGTCAATAAAAGGATAGAGAGTTTTCAAGTATGAACCCGTTTAATCCAAGACAAAAACAACCCTGTTAAGATGAAGTGGCAAGCTTAGTAACACATGTTGAAAAAATGGTGGACATTATGCTCACAAATAGCATTTTCACCTATCAAACTAGTAACTTTGTTGCAACCTAAGTCAATTATCTAACCTAAATTTCTTCTTTCTCCATGTTTCATGAGACAATCAATGTATAGGTTCTCTATTCTTACTCCCTTTCTCCATTTCCTCTCTTCATTTTCTTTGTCCTTTCATTTTGCATAATTATTTTGTATGCATTATGTTTGTAGGTGCATATATCTGAAGACAAGGTAACATTTTTTCTACACTTTACTTAATTTTTAAAAAATCATATTTTGTGTTATGAATTAGTTATTTCTCTATATTTTACTTTTTCTTGATATATATGTGAATTAGTTTACAATACGATTGAGCTAATAGCCCTATTGTACATGGTATATATTTGTACCCCACTCAATCGATTAGTGATGGGAATCAAGGCCTAATAACCCAATCCTAAGCTTATGGATTGGTCGTATTGGTTTGTCGAGCTCTTATTCAACAATTCAGTGATAAAGAAGCTATGCTCCTAAAGAAGATTAGCCTAATTGAATACTCGAGCTTGTGCTAGTGTTATATTATCACTTAAGTAGGGGAGGATAGCCTACAAGTAGACCCAAATAGCTTAGCTAACCCAACCAATAGCTTGTCTATAGTGTTTTTGAGTTGTTAATCTATGAGTCTAAGTTGTTTAAGCATGCCCAACTTGTCATATTATCGAATTGACCCTATCATATAGCATAAGCACCTCAACCACTCTTTAGTTGTTGTGCTTTGTTTATAATTGTTGTTGCCAATATGGATGTCACGCTCATACCCATTCATAGAACGTCATTATTATCCTTGTACACATTATGTATACTATTTTTGGCTTAGAATCCTTTTCAGTAATTGTGTAATAAACGTAGTAATCCCCTTAATTGGAGTAGTATAATTATTACATTTATTAATCAGCCAAAAATAGCTTAATGAGAATCTCTTTTGTCATTCTTCTTATTCTTGTGTGTAGGCATTGTTACCTAAGTCCAAGGTCACTCTTATCTACCCCCTAAGTATGGTTTGTGGCGAGTAACCAAGGTTACTCTCCATGCATCATATTGAACGATGGTTTAGGTTCATGTAAGGTAAGTGGTGTGTAACTAAACGAGTTTACTTAACCATTAACTTTTATTTACTTTTTGAATCATCTTAAGGTTTGGACCTATTCTCTATTTCATGTGATTGTTAAGAGTATACGTTCATCTACGTCCCCTAACATACCATTACCATGTTGGTATCAGAGTTTTGGCAATGATAGCTATTGTTGGTGTAGCTACTAATATTAATAGGAAGTTGCCTTAAGTGTAGTTAGCTATTGCGAAGTTTGCAATGTTAGTTGTGTTGAGTCATTTATGGAGTTGTGGTAGTCAAGTTACTAGAGTTGTTGTACTATAGTAAGGAGTTGTATAGTGCTTTTGTTGTTCTTATGTCTCAATATTGATTGCGGTTGTTTGAGTGTGAGCATCAAAGGTAATGTTTAATGAAGTTGTGGAAATTTCGTGAAGTTTACTGTGAAAATCACAAACTTTAATGTACATGGATGAATAGCTAACATAGAGAGTGACGTCGTTCATCATAGAAGGCTTGGCCAACAGACACCGTAGTCTTCTAATGAATAGATTTGTGACTTAATCGCTATAGTAGCTAACTTAGTACTCACTATACAGCGATCAGTAGAGAATAGGCTACTGAATGCTACCTTTTTTAATGTCCTAGCTCCTATGAGAGATTATCAAGACAAATAGATTGATGGGGTAAGGTGTAAAATTTGAGCTCATAGGCGAATTTAGCTAAGGACATTGAAAAAGAGGCTAGAGATAACTTTGATAAATACTTAGCAAGAGAAGCTTAAGCTCTCTGAAGTCTTAAGAATGTTAAATTACAAATTTCGACCTATTATGGAATAGGAAATGCCAATGACTACCTCGATCAGAAGGATAAGGTCAAGAAAACATTCAAGCATCATAAGTGTGATGACTGTATGAAAGTGAAGTTAGTTGCCCTTAAGTTCACAAGTTATCCAACCATATTGTAGAAGAATTTGTAAGCCACCAAAAGAAGAGAATGAGAGCTATGAACTAGAAATCAGAATTTAAAATGAGATAATGAGAGCTCCAAGGTGAAGATTCATCCTCAACTATCACATTCAAGAAACATTTAACAAGCTATAAGAATTGAGATAAGGTGGAATTACTATAAACAAGTATATAAAGGAATTCTAGATGCTTATGATCCACTATGAGGTTAAGGAGCCATAAGCTTGAACTGTATCTAGATTTATTAGGGGGTTAAAGTTCAAAATTGGAGAGGAACTGGATGTTTAAAGGATAGACACTCTTGAAGATGCGATCCAAGCTACTCAAAGAGTTGAGCAATAGAGACACTAAGGTTATGCCTAAGCTCCTTTGAGCAAGACCTAGCCTATTCGACTTGTTCAACCAAAACCAATTAGATCAAAACAAGCAAGCGAGAAGAGGTCAAGTCCAACCTATAGCCTTAAGCCATTGAAAAGGAAATGCCAAGGAAGCTTGAGAAAGGACAATCATCAAGAAGGAACACTAATGAAATCAAGTGCTTGAAATGTTAAGGGTTTAGTCACATAGCTATACAATGTCCAATTAGGAGAATAATGGTCTCAAAGGTGTCAACCATTAAAGTAGACAAAACAAATGAGGAAGTTGAGGAGCTAAGGGAAGAGATTGCCAAGCATGAAGAGTTACTCGACAAGTAGATGGTCACGAATACTGAAGATCCACAAGTGTGCAAATTCAACTGTGGATGAGTAGAAGGAAAACTTATTTCGTATTCGGTGCAAGGTGAAAGGAACTTTATGTCCACTAATCATTGATAGTGAAAGTTGCATAAATGTGGCATATACAACTATGGTTAAAAAGCTGAAGCTACTAACCACTTCTCACCCAAAGCCATACAAATTACATTAACTTCATATGAATGGTACCCTATATGTTACAAAATAAGTCTTATGGCCCACGATAGTTAGAGCTTATCAAGATGAAGTGTTGTGTGATGTTCTACCAATGTGCGCCCCATATCTTGATGGGTTCAAGAACACTTTTACTTTTTAGTATGAAAGAGGAAAGGTTGCATTGAATCTAATTACACCTTGTCAAGTCAATGATATGCAAGTTCAACTAAGTTGAGCTTAGAAGAAGAAGAGTTTAGTAATGACCCAAGCTAATAGATTCCCAACCTTCACAATTGGACAACCAACCTTTAGACCACTTGCTTGAGTTAGACTCTATGGCTTACATAAGCTAATTAAGCGAATCCTATCTCTACAATCGACCAAGGACTGAGGCCCAATACTAAGTCAAGCCCCCGTTGAACTCCTTCCTAGCTTAGTCCGAGGTCTACATACTGGTTTAAGCTACTAACATCCCTATTGCCAACCTCTAAGCTCCCTACCCGCTAACCTGCCTTCATACTACCAACCTTCAGCTAGCTTCTGAACTAATAGACCCCTAGTTATCAACCTCTAGCCTAGTGTTTATGGCTCCTTGACTCCCAATCTCCCAAGGCCTATCCAAACTCAATTATAATCCTAAAAGCCGACCCTTACCTGGCTTTGGTTAATTCCAATCTAACCAACTTATCCATCAACCCCCAAACTTACCTCAACCCAAACAAGCTTAATTCTATGCTTTGCCATACCACATCCATACCAAAGTAAAACATTAGCAAACTTTCACTACATGTCTCTAAGAATGTATTTTATTCCTTTTTTTCCGTTATCCTTTATGCCCCTTCGAGTATGTTCTAGGTTAATACAATTGTGATAACCCCTTGTTGTAATATTTCCTCCCCTTTTTGTTGTACTAAGAGGCTTACTATAAACAACCTCATTATAATGTAGTCGAATTATCTCACCTTTTATCTTGACATACATTTTTTTTATTTTTTGTAAAACTACTCTCCAAGTTATTCCCTCACTCTTATTGAACCCAAGAGTAGCTAAGGCTAAGGGCGAGTAAACCTCTTTCCCCACTTATGAGTTATATTAAGTGAGAATGAAGCCATGTTGAACTCTTTAGTAAGTCACATATATAAAGCTACTCCACAATTGCTACTATTCCTTTCATCCCACTCTATTTTTCTTCATTATCATGAGACATACATCATTTTTCATGGTAAACCCAAACGATTACTCAACTTTTAGGCACACCATAAGCTAAACTATCGCATGAGTTGTGCTTAGATGCCTCGACCTTCTTATTAATTCAAAGATTGCTGTTTATGAAGGCATGAGAGGTCGAGTTACTTGCCAAGATACAAAGGCTCATTGAAGAATTTGTGGATCTATCTTTAAGGAATCACCTAAGGCACTACCTCCAATCCAAGGTATTAAGCATTACATTTACTTGCAACTAACAGTCGCATTGCCAAATAAGCCTACATATAAAATGAACCTAGAGAAAGCTACCAAGTGCTAGAGCCAAGTTAGTGAATTGATTAAGAGAGGTTATGTTCAAGAGTCCTTGAGCTTGTAGGTCATGCCCTTTTTCCTTAAGAATGTTGAAAAGAGTACCTGAGGTTAGAGAGTAAGATGTTTAAGCCCAATTTGGCAAAAATGTAGAGGTTTATGTTAATGACACTTTGAGGCAATACAATATGAAGCTAAACCCCTAGAAAAGTGTCTTCAGGGCATCCTCAGGTATACAATAATGCAACATGGCATTAAGGCTAATCCTGAGATGATTTGAGCTATTTTTGAGACGCAGCCTCCTAAGACTATCAACAAATCAAAAGGTTAACAGGTCAATAACCACTCTAAACCATTCAATTTCTGAGAGCTTAAATAGATATGGAAAGTTCTTCAAAATTTTGAAGAAACCTAAAGACTTCAAATGGATAGATCAATGCCAATCTACTTTTAATGACTTTAAAAGTTTCTTAATTATGCCACTGGTTTTTATAAACTTATTTAAGTGAAGATTTGTATTTATACTTATCTGTGAGTGGTCTTTAATAGGCTATGGGGTATCGGGCTAACTTATTGCCATGTTTCAAGCTATGGTGAGACCTTCTCATATGCTCTTATGTGCCGAAGACCTATTCATGAGCTCTACATGCATTAGAGACCTACTTATGAGCTCTTTGTACCATGGAGACGTATTCATGAGCCTCTTAAGAAGATTTACTAGAGAGTTCTCCATATGAAAATGTTTTGATCAGCTCATGTGAAGACCTTCTAAAAAGCTCTCAGTACAAGGACCTCTTAGAGAGTTTATATGAAGACCTCCAAAAGTGTTTTTTGTAGGGAAAAAGCCTTCAAGGGTAGACAATTCAAATCAATTAGGTCGGAACAAGATGGTTGGCTCAATTAGGTTGGCACAAACATGTCGGCTAAAGTTGTAGGCCAGATTAGAACAAGTCATCAGAGTCCTAATAGCTCATCAGCCCATCTCAACAACGCAGCACCCAAAAAACTCATTTGCTTTCCCATTTTTAGTATGTTATTTAGACTTCCTATTTCTTGTATTGTTCCTAACTTGCCCTCATGCTTTATTTTGTATTTATAAGAATGCCACTAGGGCATTCTTTGAGTCATTTTATTTACAAATTTGCCATATTTATAAATAACTCATATGTGTAAGGTTTTGTAGAGACTTATGACAGACAAATGAAATTTCCATTTTAAGTTATTCCTTTAGAAGTTCTTCTATTTCCCTAGCTCATAGCAACCCTTAAGTAAGGTTGTCCTGGTAAGCAACCCTACCTTCTCAGACCAATGCATCACATCCGACGAGTTATAGGTTTGTGAGTACTTGAGTAATGAGTCATATCTGCGAGTAACTCATGAGGCCTTAACCTTTTTCTTTTGCATTTTTCCATCCAAACCCATACTCATCGTTTCTTTAGTAGATCTCTCTGAAAGACCCATCTACACGTTGGTAAGACCTCTTTTGAGGCACATCAGGTGTTGTTTTATCCTTAGTGTTGGTCAAGCTAATGAAAGGGAGCATTGACATGTTTATTATGTCAGTCACATTCTTTAAGGCCCCAGGGCAAGTACTTAAAGTTAGAAAAGTTTTCTTTGGTGGTTGTTATTTCAATTAGAAGACTGACCATATTTTGAGGCACATCAAGTCAAAGTTTTGACAAATGAGTTGCTACAACAAATTTTATAGAAGCTAAATGAGATAGAAGGAGGGTTAAATATGCTTTAGAATTAAGTGTGTATGGGTTGCAATATCAACCTCGTGACGCAATTAAAGCACAAGTTTTGACAAATTTTTTAGCAAAGTTTATAGGTGAAGAGGAGATACATTTTAAAGGTGAGGAGCCAATATGGACTCTTCATGTGGATGGCTTATCAACAAGTAAAGGAAGTAAAGCTAAATTGCTTTTGCAAGACCTACTAGATTATAAGTATGCTATATGCTAAAGTTTGGGCTTCCTACTAGTAACAACGAGTTTGAATGTGAAGCCCTGATTGTTGGTATGAAACTATCAAAAGAGATTGGAGCAAAGAGATTGGAGATCTTTTTAGACTCCCATCTTGTAGTCTAACAAATCCTAAAAGAATATGTTGTAAAAGATTATGCAATGAGTAAGTATTTGGATATTATGCAGAGGCTTGGATCTAATTTCCATTCTTAGAATATTATGAAAATCTAAGCTTGAAATTCCAAGGCAAATAAATTATTAAAGATAGCTTCCATAGTCCTTCCCAATAGTGAAGATAAGGTATTCATTGAATACTTTCTTGATAAGAGTATCGATAGGCCACATCTGTAACTTTTAGAACTCTAACCTACTGATTCAAAGCCATGCTAGATGGAACCTATTCTTATGTACCCGAGGAATAGTACTCTACCTAAGGGTCATAAGGAAGTAAGCCAGCTAATTTATGAAGTCATGAATTACACACTAATTGGAGACCACTTGTATAAAAGAGGCCAGAGTTTGCCTTATTTACAAACATCTCTACCTTGAAGAAGTACGATGTGTGTTGTCCAAGCTGCATTCAAGTGTCTAAAGCAATCATATCAAGGCTTAAGGGAGCTTTTTAACTTAGGTATTATTGGCCAACATGAAGTAGGATGTAAAGGGTTTGGTACAATGGTATGATTAGTGCCAAAAGAATCATCCATTTAGCACTCCTCGAGTAATAGCCTATTGTCTTTGACAAATCGATGCTTATTCGTCTAATGTAGGCTAAATGTACTTAGGCCACTTCTTAAAGATACTAAGCAAGCAGTACATTATAATATGCATTGATAACTTCATCGAGTGGATGGAAGCCAATTTCATAACCAAAATTATGGAGAAGAGCATAGATGCATTTGTAGTCAACTCTATATTGATGAGATTTGGATTTCGTATGCTTTGATTACAAACATAGAACATAATTTAGCAGTCAAAAGTTTTGGGATTTTTGTGAGAATCACCATATCAAGATTCGTTATACATTTTTTCCCATCTACAATTAAGCAGACAAGTTAAAGTGGTGAACAAGGTCATATTTCATAGCCTAAAGAAGAAACTAGCTCATATTAAAGGTAAGTAGGTTAATGAGTTACCGATTATTTTATAGGGCTATAGGAGTGCTTACAAGACGACAACTAGTGAGACACCATTTTATCTAGCTTTCAATTTAGATGTTCTTCCCATAAAGTTTAAGCTCCCAAATGCTAGACTTAATCCTTAAATGTCATGGCCAACTAAATTGACCTCACAGCTAATCTCGACATTATTGACAAGATGAGGGAGATAGCTAGGACACACATAGAGTAGCACAATATCATGAAATAATAATAATAATAATAATAATAATAATAATAAGCGCATGGTCTCCTAACTTAAGGATTTGGTGTGTCGAAAGCAATAGGCATTAAGTTTGAAGGAAGGTTAAGAAAGTTAGCACCAAAATCCACTCAAAGTTCATGGGGTGGTTAGACATGGTGCTTACAAATTAGAGAGACTCAATAGGCAACCTATACCACGAACATGAAATGTAGATAATCTAAAACTTTAATTTGAATGATGTTATGATATGTAATGGTTGCATGTGTAGTTGTTATATGACGATCTAATTAATGTGTAATTATTGTTAGTTAATGAAATTGATAATCAATTTGTATATCAATAAAGTGTACTTGTGCCAAGATACCTTGTTATGTCCAGTCATCATGCTAACTATCGAGCTTGAATTTTTGGTTTTCTTATTTTAATTTGATTTCATTTCCTATTTTCTGATTAATACTAAACCCTAACCATTCAATATTAATCATTGACTAGAGAAATTGAGAAATTTCAGTTTTTTTTTTTAATTAAAGAACTTTTAGAGTCGCCACCCGACCAGAGTTAAGAAAAAAAAAAAAGAAATCATAAACAAATTGGTGAATTGACTATGATTTAGCTACTAATCTTTGATTTCGATTTGATAAAAACTAGAAAGTTTCAAATTCGAGGGCTAACCTATTAAATCCTAATAGATACCACTATCTATTTTCCGAAATTAGGCTTATTTTTCAAAATTGTTATCTTTTTAATTTTTCTTAAGAAAAAAAAACGAAAACCAAAAAAAAAAAAAAAAACTAAGTTTCTACAGATTTTAACATCGCCTCAAAGATATCTAAATATACACAAGTCAAGATCACACGACCATAGTTCTGTCAAAAAAATTTAGTGGGTTAGTTTATTTTAATTTTGAAAAAAAAAAAAGAAAACCAACTGGGTTTACGTTGTTACTGATTTGGTTTATTCAAATAAAAATTAAAGGGTTCTAATTCTCGAACGCATTTATTTTTATAAAAACTCTCTAAAAGTCCTTTTTTTTTTCTTAAAAGGGTTTTTTGTTAATTTTTATTTTTAAAAAATAGTTTTCTATGTGAGGAATTCTAAAAAACATAATCCTAAAAATTCCTAAGCTAATATATACATATATATATATATATATATATCTATTTACACATTATGCTATCAATATAAGTCAGTGACTAATAATAATAAAATAATAAAAAAAATGAAGAAACCTTGACTTGGCTTGTCCACTGTGCAGTGAAGACAATAGAGTCATGTTATTGTGTTGATTTGCTATTTAGCATGGCTAAGGTTCGACGAGAACTATTCAACGTGCTGAACAGTAGACGTGAACTGCAGTTAGGTGGGTGCGTACAACTCAGTGGTTATGGACTTTGCTGGGCGGCTTAGTCAATAGCTGATTATGCTTCGCGCTGGTGTTGCTCATGAGGATGAGCTGTTGTTTGGTGCAACAGTAAGTTGTAAAGTGCGATCAGTAGAGGATTGAGATGTACGGATGCTGCTGTAGTGTGGAGTTATTTGGTGCTTAGACATGCATTGATCAATGTATGTTGTGATTCGGTGAAGTGGATGCAGCTTGTGTATATGGACTTAACCTGGCTAAGACCCTAAGTAAATGTGTAAAGTGCTTATTAAGCTGGCTAAGACTCTAAAGAAAAGTGGATAGGGACAGCGCTCTATGAGTTAACTAGAACCCTAATGAGGATATGGATGGGGACAACGCTCCATGAGCTAGCTGAAACCCTAATGAAGATATGGATCGGGATAGCGATCCATAAGCTGGCTAAAACCTTAATGAGGATATGGATCGGGACAACACTCTATAAGCTGACTAAATCCTTGAGAAAATGGATAAAGGGTAAGCATCCTACGAACTTGCTAAAACTCTATATGACAGTTGAAAGTAAAACCAAGAAACATGAGTTATTTGAAAAAAAAAACTCTTGATTTGAGAAATTTACAAAAGAGGAATTTAGTGAAAACTGTTTGTGACATGAACTAAAGATTTGGCCACTAGGGCCGACATGGATTTGAAAATTAATGGAAAACCTGTAACAACCCTTTACTTTCTCTCCCTCTTTTCCTTTCTTTTATCTTTCTTCTCTTTTCTTAAAAGTCCGCTAATTGATACAAATTCTTATCTAAGAAACAAGTGTTATAACTATCCATTTCCTTAGTAACCATGTAGGGTATCTCGTATCCGTCCTAGTTTCTGGCCTTGATACTGAGCTTCTTGAATAGGCCTTAAATGTTCATTTCCTAAGGAAAAGGTAACTTACAATTAGTCTAGTCAAAGAGCACTTCCCTGCGCACTCTCGATCTAAATTTCACTCTTGACTACTATTTTAAAAATTACAGTCCAATTTACAAGTGATACACTTTAATCAATCTATTAGGTCTTTTTAGGTTCAATATTGTGAATTGAGCTTTTGATCAAATCGTTTCAAAAGGGATTAATGAGAAGACCTATTTTGAAAAAAATATATATTTTTATCTAACTCGAGTATATAAGTCAAGAACCTTTAGGAAAAAACTAGATGTATACTTGCCCCAATTTCAAAAAACAATTTTTTATTTTGGATAAATTATTCTTTAAGATCAGAAGAGTCTTAAATAGGGAGGTATTGTAAGTAAGGAGGTCTTATGTTTGAGATAGAAAGGTTTTGTGTTCGTGACTTGGAGTGTGATTCCAAAATGGATATGGGGTTTTATGTTGAGAATATGATTCTAAAATTATTATGGGGTTTTGTATTTTTGGTTGGAAATGCGACTTAAGACCTTGAGTGTTTTAGGCTTCTAGCCCTTCTTTGGTTAGGGCTTTTCTCAAGCTCGATGTTTGGGCGTCTCTTGCTTTTTCTTTCTTCTGGTTTTTTTTTTTTCTTTCTTTTCTCTTTTTTTCCTTTTTCCTCTTTCTAGCTTTGCCCCATTATTTCTTGCTTTTGTTTTTCTCCCCAAGAGTAATTATCTCTTTTGTTAAGTTTTTGTCTTTAGATGGATCAAGGCCCTAAATCCATAGGTTTCGAATTTATGGGCTTAGGTAAGGTATGTGTGGTCTCGAGGTGCTGGGCTCTTCTTTAGAGGAACCAATTTATCAAAAACAAAAATTATTCTTGAATTTTTATTACTAAGATAAGCACAAACCAATTTTATCTCTCTCTCCTAATTAATCTAACCTCCAAATCACCCTACTATAAGGTGCTTCTTGATAGGGTTTACATTTAAAAGGACTCCAAATCGGTTCAATGAGGTTAACAAAGGATAATTGTGTTTGGGATTTGAAAATAAATGCCTAACTTCATTTCGGTCAACATATCAAATTCAAAATGAACCTCCTTTAAGGAATAAGTCCAAAATCCCTCACTATTATGTCACTCAACTCTCAAAGTGTTTAAGAATTAGTGTATATGATACAACTCATCCCCTTTCATTATAAACTTTTCAAAAGTGAGTTACCAAGTCCCTAGATAAGAGCCTATGTTGGTTTAGCCTAAGGTGGAGATTGACCTTACCCCCTTAATTTCTTAAAACATGCCCCAGTTGTGAAATAATAACTTTCACTCAGTTTGAGTTCAAAGTAAAATTTCAAAGACCAAATGCCTCATAACTTTTGCACTCTCGCTTAAATTACCCTAGACTCATAGGTCTTAATGCCCCTTAGCTTCCATATGTGATTTCAGGTCTAGTTCTTTAGAGTTCGAATAGGTTAGCATTGACGACTTTTGAAGTGGAAGAGATTAATGAATTGCTCTTTTTGTTTGTACCAGGGATCAAGCTCAAGATAATATTTCATGGTCTCATGTTTCGACGTGGTTCGTGTTTGGTCTAGATAGATCAGGGGTTTTAAGCTAGTTTAACGATCTTGATGGGCTAAGGGTTCATGTTTGGTTTGCTACCTTAACGAGACATGTGGTTCGTATTTGTCTCAAGTCCTATAAAGATTTGTAATCGTTAGCAACTTTCTTTTCTTTTCTTTTTCTTTTTTTTTTTTTGAAAGAGAGAGAAAAAGTTAAGGCTTTTATGTTATAGAAACCGAGTAATCAAATTATAAATGGGGGATTGCTTTCTTAAGATTCTATATACAAGCCTACAAAATTTATTTACCTATAGAATAATACCACTAAAGGTCTATTTATGAAAGAGGAATTCTATTTATTGTAAACGAGAAAGAATATTTACAAAGTGCTAATCTATCCAAAAGAATAAATATTTATGGCTGGTAGAATACTAGGCAAAATTATAACTACTTAAAATTATTTTATAGGTTTGACTCTTTTCATTTTGTTGTTTTATTTTCTTTTTTCTTTTTTATTATTTACTCTATGAAGGTTGGGCTCAGCTGATGTAAGCCCAAACAAAAAGCGATAGATTCAGGCTCCCATAGATATACTAGACCTGTACTAAGATAATATTCACATGGATCTTCTATAGGGACAAGATGAGCCCAATCTTATTTTTAATAAATTCTCTCTTATTTAGGTTGAAAAGTTAGAACTACATCTAGAGTAATCTTTGATGTCAATGAGGTAGGTGGATATAGATCTCTTCAAAAGCCCTTTAACCTGATCTATCAACTCCTATCTAAAAAATATTTAAAATTATAATTAAAACATATCCTAAACTTTACACGGAATATTTACAGGGAAATATTACAACGTGACTATACAATGCAATATAACTTCACAACTGCTATTATCTATTTAGGTTTGCCACATCATGGGTTCTTGTAATTTTTTTTTTTTTTTTAAAAAGGTTTTCATGCATTCAAAGGGTAGATACTAAAGATTCTCAAGTTCTACAACAATCGCATTTTTCAAAATAACGGTTCTTTGGTCACATCTAAATTTAAGTGTGGTAGCCTGATTGGCTCCAAAAGATAGTTATCCCACAACATCCAAAGCTTACATAATGGCCCCCTTCCTAAAGTCCTAAGACGGCTCCATTATGACCATACCTACCATGCATTTACGATGCGAGAAAATAAAATAAAAATAAGAAACCCTAAAACAACACCCCTAAATAAACTGCAACGAAAAATGTTAGTACAAAAAGAAATAAAATAAAATTAAAAAAATAACTGACTTAAGTGTTTTTTTTTTAAATAATCCTAATTTCGATAAATGCTAGTAGCTAGCCTTCTTAATGGTGTCCCTAGTAAAGTCGCCAAACTGTTGAGCTAGAATTTTCGGTTTTCTTATTTTAATTTGATTTCATTTCCTACTTTTTAATTAATACTAAAACCCAACTCATTCAATATTAATTCTCGATTAGAGAAATTGGAAAATTTCAGCTTTTTTTTTAATTAAAAAAGTTTTAGAATCACTACCCGACTAGAGTCGAGAAAAAAAAAATTGTAATCAATTTGGTTAATTTGGTCAATTTACTACGATTTAATTACTGATCTTTGATTTCGATTTGATAAAAACCAAAGGGTTTCAAATTCGAAAGCTAACTTATCAAACCCTAACGAGTACCACCATTTATTTTTTGAAATTAGGTTTACTTTTCAAAATTATCATTTTTAAAATATTTTTAAGAAAAAAATGAAAACCAGAAGAACATAAAAAAAAAAAAGAAAAAAACCTAACTTTCTACAGATTTTAAAGTCCCCACGAAAATATTTACGTACCAACTAGTTCAGATCAGATAACCATAATTCTTTCCAAAAAATTTTAGTGAGTTGGTTTATTATAATTTTGAAATTAAAAAAAAAAAACAACCGGGTTTACATTGTTACCAATTTGACTTATTCAAATAAAAACTAAAAGGTCTTAATTCTCGAACGTTTTTATTTTTATAAAAACTCTCTAAAAGTTTTTTTTTTAAAAAAGGTTTTTTATTAATTTTTATTTTTAAAAAATAGTTTTCTTTGTGAGGAATTCTAAAAAAACCTAATCCTAAAAATTCCTAAGCTAATATATACATATATATATATATATATATATATATACATTATGCTATCAATATAAGTTAGTGACTAATAATAATAATATAATAATAAAATAATAGTAATAATAATAATAAATGAAGAAATGAACCTTGACTAGGCTTGTATAGTGAAGAGCCGTGCTGCTATGTTGATTCACTGTTCGGCGTAGCTGGAATTCGACAAGAAATGTTCAACGCGCTAAACAGTGGACGTGAACTGTAGTTAGGTAGGTGCGTGCAGCTCAATGGTTTTGGACTTTGCTATGCGGCTTAATCAGTAGCTAATTGTGCTTCGCGTCAGTGTTGCGCGTGAGGATGAGCTGCTGTTTGGTGCAGCAGTAAGCTGTAAAGTGCGATCAGCAGAGTATTAAGATGTGTAGATGCTGCTATGGCGTGGATTTGTTTGGTGCTTGGACATACGTTGATCAGTGTGTGCTGTAATTTGGTTAAGTAGATGCAACGTACGTGTGTAGACTTGATCAGCGACATGCAGAGTTGATTGTTGGTGCTATGATTGAGCGTGCAATAAGGTATCAGTGAGTGTGTGTTCTTCGTGGTAGTGAGGATAGACGGTGGAGTTGTGATGGAGACGTGCACGTGGCTGCAAAGATCTTATTCCGTATGTTCGATCATCGTTGGGAATGATTTTGCTGCTACAGTTGGTGTTTAGTGCAGGCCGTGGAGTGTGATGCTGCTATCCATAGAATGTGATGCCGCTGTTATGCAGTCGGGGAAGATGGGGGTTGGTCGTAAGGAGAGCCGATTAGTGGCTGGTGTTTGGTGTTTATGACAAGGGTCGTGGTGCAATGAGTATTGGTGCCTGCTCGGTTGGACAATTGCAGCCGTGTTGCTGTTGTATGTTGGAGTAGATGGGTATCGAACAGTGGCTTGTCGGTGTTACAGAGAAGGGTGATCACTAGTGCTTTGGTCAAGTTATTGTTCACTGTGGAGTGGCAGTGGCATGGTTGAAGTGGTCAGAACATGTAGGAGAGAAGGAATCGGATGAAAGCGGATTTCAATTCTTTTTTCGAACGCATCCAATTGTTCTTCCTTTTACGCTACACAATATTTATGAAGTCTATAACCAAATCATTACAATCATATAAAATTAAATCTTTTATATCGATCTAAATCTAATTTGATAAAAGTCAAATTAAATTTGAATCTTATAAATCTCATCGCATTATATTCAAAAGATTTGAATTCGATATGCTCAATCAATTTTCACAAAATAAGAGAAAGAAAAATGAAAAACACATATGTATTTGATGAGATTCAAACCCATAACTTCAAACTAAACCAATAACAATACTCAAATACTTATCCATTAAACCATTGACATTGACATATATCTTGATATTTAGTATAATTAAATTATATTTAAACTACATAACTTCCTAGAGTTATTTGAATTGAGTTAAAATCAATTTGACCCTAAACTATTTTTTTGTTTCCTAAAAATCTACTTTCCTAAAAAAACATTTATAATTTTTCTTTTTTCCATTTCTTTTTATTTTTTATTTTCTTTTTATATTTTTTATTTATTATTATTTTTTAATTAGGATCCTTTTAAAAAACAAAAATTAAAACTATGAAAAAGCAAAAATTGGATGTCTATACTGACTAAAGTAACAAGTAATCATGGAATTGTTTGTGTACCGTGATTCAAAATGAGAAGTTGCATTTATTCAATGTAAGGTCCAGCAACCCGCGTATTCTGTTATTATATTGTAGCAAGGTCTTCATGTGGTCACGTGTTGATTTATTGCCTTGGTGTTAGTGATCAAAAAGTGCTATGATCAGCTAAACTTGATACAGAGTCCACGATGGACACGTGTTGATTTATTGCCTTGGTGTCAAGGTAAAGGTGTAATGCTACAAGTTAATGTATGAGGGTAAAGCAAATTGCCAGGCTACAATTCATCCTAGTTGTCTATCACAGTACCGACCTACTTCCATGGTTGTACAACTCAGCAACGCCATGTTGTACTAAAGGGTATTAAGACTGAGCTCCCATTTCTTGAGCATGCTAATTCTTGTGATCTTCGTAACAAGGCGTGCACGAGCATCCCAATAGAAACCAAGCTATTTTGAGATAAAACACTATCGAGCAACATTTTGAATTCGTCGAGCTCTATGCAGTGACAATTGACACTCGAGCATGGCCAATCAACAAGATTTGCATCAACAAATGCCGAGTTTCATCAAGTTGCAGTCGCTTAACTCAAGGATGGAATGTCTATGCTCCAAGCGCCGAGCTCCAAGAACCCTTTGGTTCAAGCAGCAATCCTGATGCCGACCCTTTTCTACATGCTGCAAAGCCAAACAATTATGCCGAGTTGAAGTGTACCAAGGAGAAAGCGGTTGTGTCGGTATGTCAAACTATAGCTATTTTGCCATCCTTAAGAAATTTAGAATCCTATTGCAGCGAACATATTTAGTGTCATGCTAAAATTATCTAAGTGCGCTTGTGATGATCCTCTTCATTACTGGCCAAACTCTAAAGTTATCAAGCTATTGACCTCTTATACCACAGGTTGTTGAGCCACTAATTTATGTCGAGTTATTGTCCATTTAAGTGATTGCTGACTGGTAATACTTAATTTTTATGTTTGTATTGTCCTATCGAGCTGCGACAACTAATTCGAGCTTTTCACAATTCTATGCAGAATTATTGCGGACCTATCAACCAACTTTGTATGTTGTACCGACTCAAGATGTTCGTCACACTGTATACCACATTGTCTCATGATGTTTGTCACACCGAGGTCGAGCCACCTTAAATCAAGTTAAGTTGACCATAGCCCAGGAATCAGGCGGATAAAAATTGAGCTTCACTTCTCATACTTACCAAGCTACTCCAAGTGTGCCAAGCAACTCTAAGGGTGCAGAGCTTGTCATTATGCAATGACTTGTGTTGAACAACTCCAACGTGAATGTGATAATAACTTCCGATATTAACGAGATCCAAGTCAAGTATTCAAGCTGCTTGAAAATGATCGCCGCTTGTCGTTATTAATTGTGAATTAATTAATGAGCCACCATCCTCGATTACAAACCTGATATACACAGATTTTGTCGATACTCAATTTTCGTCCACTCAAGCGTTAATATAACCTCACTTACTCGTTCATTCAACTGTCGACAGTCCAGGTAATCCACACTCTTAGCATCTCACCGAGTAACATAAATCCATTCTTAATTTGAATTCAGGTTCATGATACGAACAGTTATCACAAGCACAGTTATGTTACATAATTGCCTACTCTCCTTATATTTTAAGAAATGTGTCTAATTACAAAGCTTCCATATGTTTCGATAATTATTCCAATAACTGGTACTTCAAACATGATAATCGCTTATAAATATGGAAAAAAAATACTGTAAGGGATATCTAATAACTCTTAACCCCTCACTTTTACTTTCCTTACTCTTACTTACTGACTTAAGTATCGAAATAATCGTACCGAACAAGCCTCGGTACCAGGTCACTTTCTTTTCTTTGCAATACATTTCCGATTACCAAAACCCATCGATAAACAGATTTGGTTTTCATTAATCGTTACATCGAATCCTGTCACAAGTTTATACTAACTCACAAATAATTAGTCGCATAGTTTGAGCCTTTCGAAAATTCATCCAGATGCCAAGCTGTTACGTAAAGTTCCACATCAATCCAAACTCAATAGTTATGTTGCAAAATTTCAGATGATTCATGAATTGAGAATGTCGGTATATGTCTGAGCTTTAATGCAGACATGCTCTCTATGGCAGTTAGGCCATATTCTCTTTGATGGGGTTTATGAAGGAATTTTTTGCCAAAACCACGTTGGCTCCTCTATTCATTGTTTACTTGGATATTCATTGACATTGACATTAGCCCCCATGGAATTGTTTTTTGATCTTGCTTAAGTTACAGCGCGAAGCCTCCCTGACCAACGTCATATGGCTGGCTCTAACTTTGTTTGATTCACCAAACAATTCACAACAATGACAACTAGGAGATTGAATAGCAGCCGACATCGAACATATTCCCGAAGCAGACTGATATGATTACTTTCAATATTCTAATGAATGGATTCTGTAAAATGGGAATGCTCGAAGACAGAGCAACTACTGAAGTGGATGTTGGATAAGGATTTGTAGACGTATGTAATGTGGTCCAAACGTGGCTCATCCGCGGTGCAATGCATGCTGCGTATTCAAATTATCAACACTCTAGAACCGAGCTCTTCTCGGTTGGCCTTCACTTGAAACAAAGCAGCATGCCAAGCAATAACTAAGTTGAAATTATGCCGAGCAATCCATTGACATAGACTTATGAGCATGCACCGAGCGTGCCGATCATCAATGAGCCCAAGCTCAACAATGACTTGAAAATCAAAGGATGATGCGAATAAGTACTCCTCCCTTGAAGTCGACTTGAATTCCATGGTGGCAAATGCCAATCATGCCAAGCTTTCACTAATCATGTCCGATAATTATCCACGCTCCACACCGACTAATGCATGAGCAAGCCGACCTGAACCACTGCACAAAGTAACAAGTCGGCAACGGCGGGACAGCAGCAAGGTCAAGCATTACATATTCAAGGCCGAGCACATGCGAGCGGCCTGAGTTACAAACATGAACTCCAACCACAACTGATATAAGTTGATAGCCGAGCAACATTAGTCGAGCTACTCCATAGCCGATCTACTCCCAAGGCTGAGCTCGATCACTAGGAGTTGTCCAAGCTAATATTGTTTGATCGAGCTGTTACATAATGGCCAAGCTGTTATCTTGTTTTGGCCAATTGATGAATTGAGTACCGGCGAGAAGCCAAGATGCCGAGCTAAGTTTCTAAGCAATCATGCACACGGCAGTCCATGGCCGAGCTGTAATTGGGCTGAATGAAATCTGAGTTGTTGGCGGGTGCTGATCATTAATTGTGAATTGTGCCAAGTCGTGCTATTCAGTCTAGTTGCTACCGAGTTATCGTTTGTGCATTAACTCAAGTGCCGAGCTTATTTTGTATACGTGCTAGTGGACGAAAGTGTGGAGAAACTAGTGTAGTCAATGCCGAACAAGTCTGAACTTTGGACACCTGGATTACAGTCATCCCCTTTAGTTATTGTTATGATGAGAGACCACGTGTCCAACAAGTAAACTGAAATGGTTTTGTTATGTGCCGCATCAATTGTTGGGTGGCCCAATATTTATTTCTACAATACCATATCTTCACAGAATCATGATTTCCATCCCTGGCGATGACAGCATCAAGAAAGATCTTCAAGTGTGGTTTGAAGCAGCAAACCTCAATCACGAGACATTAAGGAAGTCCAATTCCTACTAAGCTGAACAAGCTCGAGGACACTTGTACCAAATCTCAGCATAAGTTGATGGGAAAATTGATTCATGTCGTATACAAGGACTATTTCATATGATTTTCATGGTCTAAAGTGAGCTCACATGACATTGGAAGCCCTACTCGTGCATCAACTTGCATTGGTGAAAGATGAGTAAAACTCAATTACTCCTATTTATGATTCATTCAATCATTCATTTTTAGAATACATATATTACGCTATACCATCACGTAAACTTGTTTATAGTACTTACGCTTAATTCGTGAATTGTGTATCAAATCATACATGTCCATTTGTTACTTCACGTCTTGAACTTCAACGAGTCTAATATTGAGAAGTGTCGACTAGTTGACACAAGTAACAATTTATTCAGTCCTTCACAAGCTTATTTTTACTTCCTTTAGAGATGAGTACAAAAGCTTAAAGACAAGCTAAGGCTAAATAAATGCCCTCCATTTTAAGCCCACGCAAACATAATCTACCAACGAGATACTCTTTAACAGCTCTAAATCCTACACACCGCAGATGACAAGCTAATATAAACTTAACATCTCTGTCTAATAAATAGACAGCAAGCTACTTAAAAGATCGTAAGCCATTAAGCAGCAATAGGTAAGATACTCTAAGTTCTATAATTTACATGGACAATGAGTGAATAAGCCCTAAAGTCCTATACATTAATAGACTAGAGGCCAACTATCCTATTTTATGAGTTTGCTTAGCACAGGTTATGTCTAGTTTAGATGACCTGCACACTTCTCTAGCCTCTTCAAGCCCTTGCCTCTTCAAGCCTCTGCTTTTTCAAGTATAGTAACACCTACAAATGCTCCGACCACTCCTGACTTTTGCCTCTTCAAGCCTCTGCTTTTTCAAGTATAGTAACACCTACAAATGCTCCGACCACTCCTGACTTTTGCCTCTTCATGCCTTTGCTTCTTCAAGCATTTTAGCCTCTTTAGGTCTTAAATCAAAAACTTTCTTAGAAATCCCACAAAATCAACCTCCCTAACCACTTTCTTTGCCAACCTTATCACCAAAGAGAGTAAGGGGCAAGTATTGATAGCGCTTTTTTTATGACTATTCTAGAAGCTTATATTAGCTAGCCCAATACTTAAGCTCAATCCAATAATCTAGTTCGAGTAAACATATCTAGTTATCTATTATAAATACCAGACAAGACCTTAAAGTAAAGAGACCTCTTTTCCATTCTCTTTTCTCATTATCACCTTACAATTCTATTAACATCATAAGAGAGCTGACTTAAGTATCAAAATGATCACATCAGAGTACCTTCGACACTCCTTGTAGCTATTTTCTCATTTGCAGGTGTTCGTTCATCGAGACAAAATCTAACGGTCAACACATTTCAAGATATATAGATAGTTGCTTTTAGTTTGTACAAAAGGGAAAATATTCAAAACCTAATGTTGATTTTTAGGGGGGAGTAAGTAACCCTATTGTATAAGATACCCACGCAGACCTTATTCCACCGACCAAGTAGATTTTGGGTAGACAATGAGGATCATAGGGTAGGTCTTAGATAGTAGCTCCACAAGATAAAGTATAAGTATAAAGTTGAGATACCCTATCCTACTCTAGCACCTATATTCTATAATATACAAGGTATAAGTTTCATAGTGCCTTATATCGACTTAATAATAATAATTAAATAACATTAATAAATAAAAAGTTAATACTATTGCCTTCTCTTTTCAATCTTAAAGAAAATAACAACTATAGAGGGTCATTTCAGTAATTGAGCTCTTAACCTAATCTAACCCTATGGACTAATATCTTGGGCTAGTGACAAAGGTTAGGAAATCAGTCTATTCAGGGATGTTATAGGAAGATTTGGCTTGGTAAGCTTAAAACGAGGATCGCCGAATAAGATTTGCCACTTTCGGTCTTGCTTGATTATCTCGTACGTGAAAAGGAGACTCAAAAATGGTCCTTTTAGGCTTATTTAGTCTTTATTTGGTCTTATTGAGCCTTGAGGAGGCCCAGTTGGTCTTTGGACCTAATTATAATAATAATAGGCTTTCTTTAGCTGCCATTAGCCTTAAGCATACTTAAGCCCATATCCGAGCCCATGAAGGCTAAAATAGAAGATAAGCTTCAACAAAGGAACTCAATCTCCGCCATCTATCTTAAAGCCATCTAACGAATAAGATTAATCTCCAAACTCTATAAATATGAGACTTTTCTTCTCATTTAATTCATTTACAACATTGGCAAGTTTAAGACAAACACTAAAGCTCTACTAAAATTACTTCAGAGAAGATTAAACAAATAATTCATCAAGAACGATTCAAGAGCGATCAAGAATATCGAGTTTGATTCATTGTCACACACGTGCATTCAAAATATTGAGCTTTCCCGTTCTTCCCCCCATACCTCTTCTTAACGACATCTCTCCACATGTCATCAACTTAAGACATCTCCTAAGTCGACCAACATACTCATTATACTTTATTGGTAAGCTACAGCAACCCCCGCCATACATTATTTGGTGACTCCCTTAAGGAAGGAGAGGCTTGACTTAATGGCACTTGTACGTAAGAAGAGTGGAAATAACAAACACGTTTAGGAACATGAGAAGGTTGAGCAAACCCAAGTTATGCAAGATACCAATGCACCAATGACTATGCTAGCACTAGGAATTGTCCAAGCACTTGGAAACGTACAAGCGCTTGAAATTGTACAAGCACCTGGAGCCATGCAAGCACTTGGGGCTATTCAAGCACTTAGAATTGTCAAACCGCCTACTACTGATGATTCACCTATATTGTACGCAATATAAGAAAATACTCGTGTGATGAACCAACTCATTACCACTTTATTGTAATTCCTACTAGGCATAGTAGCAGTAGTTATTGCAAACACCGATACATTACTTAGTATAGCTCTATTAGCACTAGCAATGGCAGCTACCTCATTGATAAACATTGTTGCATTACCTGGGGTAAGCTTACTAGCACTTGCTACTATCATTGCACTTACCGGTATGTCTTCCGAAATGGCTATACCTACACCAAGCTTACAAGTTTAGGATTCACACCTATTGCCATTGCCCTAAAAGACGCTCAGTAATGTAAATAAGTTGACCAAAACCCATAGAAGGCTAAGGAGGGCAAAAAGAGGACCTTACAAACTAACTACAACATTCGACCCCAATGCATTAGACACTTGCAGTTGAGGAAACAAAGGCCCATCTTAGAGGGTCCTCCTCCTCTAGGTGTAACTTACAACTACGAATGACTAACATAATTGTACCCCGCAAGCTTGTACCAATGCTCCAAGCAATAGCTAATCTCGTACCTACTACTTCATCTTATGTGATGAAGGAAGACATGAAGAAGTTCATGAGGTAGATGTAAGCAACAACTTCTACCAACATGCTCAATTTGAAATTTCTATACTTGTAAAGGGTTATGGATACGTCGTATCCAAAGGACTATACTGGTCCCAAGTTCATCAAATTTAATAGGAAGCAAGGAAGTGCAAAGGAGCATCTCCTTAAGTTTGTTGAGACACTTGATGTCTACAATCTCAACAATGATTTAAAGTTGAAAGAGTTCTCAAAGTTACTCACCAAAAAGACGGACACATAGTACATTAACTTACCCCTAGGATTTGTAGATTCATGGGGAATAATGTATAGAATACTCCTTGAAAAGTTCTTTGAAACTCATGAAATTGAGAAACTCCTACAAGTTGGCTTTATTAAGCCAATTGAGCACTCAACTTGGCTAGCCAAAATTGTACCAATGAAGAAGAAGAAGAAGAAGAAGGGACAAATACATGTTTGTGTGAACTTTCATAACTTGAATAAGGCTTTCCTTAAAGATGAATTCCCACTCTCAAACATCAATATGCTAGTTAATGCGACAGTTGGACATAAACTCCTCTCATTCATAGATGGTTTTAGTAGATATAATCAGATCAAGATGGCACCTAAAGACACTAAATGTACAACCTTTTAGATGCCCTTTGGTAATTTCTACTATACTATAATGTTGTTCAGATTAAAGAACATAAGAGCCACCTACTAAAGGACAATGACAGCAATCTTTCATGACATGATGCATGACCACGTGGAGGATTACATAGATGACATTGTCTTAAAATCGTGACAAGCATCCTATCATCTACATCATCTAAGGAGAGTTTTTGAACCATGTTGTATGTATAAGTTGAGAATGAATCCTCTAAAGTACATCTTCGAGGTCTCATCTAAGAATTTCCATAGGTTCATGGTGCATCGAAAAGGAATCAATGTCAATCCATCCAAAGTTCAAGCAATCCGATCCATGTCGTCCCTTAAAAATTAGAGCTAGCTAAAGGGATTCATGGGTAAGGTCTCCTATATATGGAGATTCATCTCTACGCTTCTTGAAACTTCTTTCCTACTATACCAGGCAATGAAGAAGGGAGCATCATTTGAATGGGGTCCAATGCAAGAGGAGGCATTCCAAAGTATTAAGGCAATACTAAGTTCTCCATAAACCATGACAATGCCAATCAAAGGAGTGTCGATGATTTTATATTTAACATCAATAAACAGGTCCATTGGGGCATTATTAGTACAAGAAGTAGAGGTTCTTGAGCACCCAATCTACTATCTGAGTTGGACCCTTCAAGGTAGTGAAGTTAAGCACCTAGAAGATGAGAAACATTGTCTTGCATTGGTCTTCATCACTCAGAAGTTATAGTACTACTTCCTAGCACATAAAATCATATTAATGACAAGATGTGACCCCATCAAGTATTTGTTATCTCAACCAATGTTGTCAGGTCGAATCACTAAGTAGGCATTACTTCTTAGAGAATTCAACATCATCATATCACCTCTAAAAGCAATCAAATCGCAAGCACCGACTAAACTCCTAACCCAGTTCCCTACTACTGATAATGAGGACTCCCTCATGGTAAAAGTGAGTGAAGAATGATCGTTGCATTTTGACAAATCATATAATAATACTAGATGGGAAGCTAGAGTTGTGTGACATCTCCAGATGGCTAAGAGATTCCATTGGCTTATCAATTTGACTTTTGATGCACGAATAATAAGGCTGAATATGAAACCTTACTACTTAAGCTCCTTTCCGCTCAACAAGCATGTATGTCCCGAATATGTGTCAAGGGTAACTTGAACCTTATTATTAAATAAGCTAATAGGAAGTTTGGGTTAAAGGAACCCACATTAACCCCCTATAAAGCAGCAATGCAATCCTTCATCACCAAATTTCAATCAGTAAGATATGAGCATGCCAAATGATCTAAAAATAGATATGCTGACACACTAGCAACACTGGCATCCAAAATTCCGATGCAGGATATAAACGGTAAATTGAGCATACAAATCATTAAAAGGATCATTCCCTATACCACCTTGCAATTGATTAGGGAAGATAAGGAGTCACAAGATGACTAACACACTCCTATTAAGATGCAATTGGCTAACCTTAAAGCAAACCCCATGACCACATTGAAAAATTGTATCTGCATCCATGGCTCTTTATGTTATAAGAGCTACAAAGGCATTTTGACTGGTTGTATTTCTACAAAAGAGGCTCAGTTAAAGCTCTAAGAGTTTCATGATACATAATGTGGTGAGGAGGAGCCACTTCTGTATCATCAAATCCAACGTGCATCGTATTAGTGGCCTTAAATGCATAAAGACACATAGTTATAGATTCAATGCTCGAAATGTTACTTAATGCCCAATAAGGTAGAATGCAATTTTGCAACAATTGCTAAAGACTAGCTACACCTGTACATCAACTTCTTGAAAAACAATATCCTCCCTACCAATAATAGAGATGCTAGAATGGTCAAACAAAAAGATAAGAAATATGTATTGTAAGGTAATGAATTGTATCGAATCTCTTATCAAGGACAACCTCTCAGATGTATAACACAGCCTAAGACAAAAGTAATCTTGAATGAACTCCACTTTAAGGCTTGTGGTGAACATCAAGGTAGAAGGAAGTTGAACTACCAACTCCTCAATAAAGTATTATTGGCTAACCATTGAGACCAATGGCTTCAATTTTGCAAAAAGGGTATGTTCCATATGAGCTAGTAATGCTATTAATGCCCCAACAATGGAGCTTCTAGTTTGATAACCCCTTGGCCATTTCACACTTAGGCATTTAACCTATGGACCTATACATCCACCATCTAAGGAATGTATATGGATATTCATAAGCACTAAGTGTTTCACGAAGTGGGTGAAAGCCATCCCTTTAAAGAAGGTGATTGGACCAATAGTAGTTGCTTCATAAAGGAAAATATAATTTGTAGATTTGGAATACTGAAGTGCATATTGACGGGTAATGGGATGCCATTCACCAATGTGCACATTCGACAGCTACTAGAGTCTTATAACATCAACCACATCAAGTCCATACCATATTACCTAAAAATAAAAGGCCAAATGGAAGCTATGAACAATACATTGATTAAAGTCTTAAGTCGAACGGTGCACAACAATAAGAAAGAGTGGCATGATAAGCTCCCCTTAGCACTATAGGCCTATTGTACATAAAAAAGAATGCTTACGAGAGCAACACCTTTCTCATTAGTATATGGAACAAAAGCTATAGTGCCAATTGAAGTCCTTGTACCATCAGCATAATTGGCTTTAAATGCTGAATTAGAGCCTGATACACTTCATATGTTAGACTTAAAGGCACTAGACAAGAGGTAAGACATAGCCAAATACAACTTGGCTAATTATCTCTAAAAGCTTAGCATCACCTACAATCGCCTAGTGAGAAAGCACTCCTTTAACCAAGGTGATGTTATTCTCCATGCGGCAAAGCACATAAGGAAAGGTACTCCATCTTTGAAATTTATACCAAAACGGGAAGGTCCTTTCATAGTGGAAGAAGTCCATGACAGTGGGTAACACAAGTTGCAAAATCCTAAAACTGATGCAATTATTGCTACCATTAATTTTTAGTACATCAAGAAATTCCACTTATAATCTTCTTTTAAAACTTAATGAGAATCTTGCAATTTCCCATATGCTGTTTCCATTACCTTATTTCTTTACTCTCTTTTTTTTTTTTTTTTTTATCATGAGATCAAAGCGATCTCAATTATCTAGATCAAAGTGATCTTGCAACAAGCTTGGCAACCATAACTCCTTAATGCAGATTCAGGGGTTGAAGCAACCTCTTCTATGTTGAAGCAACCTTCTCACAATAGCTATAGTTGCTTAGAAGGGACACATCCCTAAGCACACAACCGACACAATGCCCTTCTAAACACCCAATCATGAGATCAAAGCGATTTCAATGGTGTAGATTAAAGCAATCCTGTAGTAGGCTTGGTAGCCATAACGCTTTAATGTAAATCCTAGGGTTAAAGCAACCTTACCTATGATCATGGTTGAATTGAGTTGGGCTTAGTATTCACTTTAGGAGTTGTAAAATGGCTCCTAAACCCTTCACAAAAGAAAAGCTGAAGGAAGACAACATCTACGTAGCATAGCATAATGTAGCAACCTATAAAACAAACAGAGGCATGGTGTTATAAATCTAAGCGGTGGTATAAGGAACCCAGATAAACAGGTGCTAAGGCAAAGCACTCCCCTTGAGACATACGAATCACCAATGGAAACAAATGAAGGATAACATCCTCAAGACCTCTTGGAAAGATGTATATAGATAGCTACAAAGCAATGAATGTTGTAAGCTCATACCTATCAAATAAACATATGTAGTTAAATTAAGGTACTCTTGCAAATGAGGTAAACATAGTCTTGAATAAATGAGTGGTCTATACACACTTAGTTCTACAACAAGGGCTTATAAAAGTAGAACTGTTAAAGAAGTACTCAATCCATGAAATAAACATAAATCTCTTTAAAGGAATCCTACTTAACTTTGTAGCTGCTAATAAAGCTAAATGTGCATTCTAATCTACAAAAGTGGTCAAAGCAATTATGACATGCATCTTCCCAAAGTCACAAAGCTTCAATAAGAAAAAGATGTCCTCTAGGGTCACTATGAATTCTCCCCATAAAGTTATGAATGCATGAGTCTACATACTCCATCTAACCATTATAGCTCACCAAATCTTTGCATCTTCCATTTTTGTGAAATTAAAGCGTAGAATCATGGCAATGGCATCAAAAATCCTAGCCTCATGCAATAAGGGAGCATGGTGCTTTTGTCTCATGATATACTGTGCCCATACAAACCATCCATCGAATGTTTGCTTTGAGTAAGTGAGCTAAGTATGAGGAAGAGGCAACTCTATCCTCGCATTCCGAAAACAAAGTACAGATTCACCCTTTACTAATAGTTCGAGCTACAACTGTACTTCTAGAGAGATAAACTTAAGGGAGTCATCAGTAAGCATGGTCATCACTTCTCCCGAGAAGTAGCTCGAATCCAAAAAGAGTCTCCTTTGATCACATCATCAGTCCAGTTGTTGTGAGGAAACAAAACCTTAGGTATTTAACCTCCACTATGGGCCAATAACTCTCTTTCATAAGTGACTCCAATGGGCCTAGGTTGGCAACTCTTGGACTTAGCCTTAGCTAGTGAAACAAGAATTCGAGAAAAAACTATCAATTTAACTATGGGACCATTAGAAGTCAAGAATCCAAGGTAACACCTGAGGTTAACTGACAGCCTATATTGACGATGGTATATAGGGAATTCGAGCTAACACTTAAAGCTAGGTGGGCCCATTAGATGTTAGGAATCATTGATAACACTAAGGTTGATAACGGGCCTATATCAATGTCTAAGTATTAAGAATGTGGGCCTAGACACTTATCTTAGTAAAAAAAAGGAAAGAAAAGAGAAGAAAGGTGAAAGAATGCAATAAAAAAGGGGGTTAATACTACTAAAAAAATATAAATCGAAAAAGAAAAGAGGAGACCATGTTATTTACTTATCAAGAGAAGTCATCATACGCTTAGTCTAAACAATCCAATATCCATGAAATATATCTATGCAAGGCCCTTTAAAGGAAATTAAAGGGAGGAGATAAATCAATGAATGCCTAGTGTAATTCCAAGCTCAGTGAACATCTATAAGTCAACTAGCAAAAGAAAACAAATAAGTAAATAAAAAGCATGATGGCCATGATAAGCTCTAAATTTATTATATTTTATTTAGTGATTTTTTATGATTTTCTCTTGAATTTTGTGTTTATTTTTAGAAAATGATACTTATTAAGTAAAATCTTATTTTCTAGTTTTGAAACGATCTACGTGAGAAAACAAGAACATAGAAGCAAACTTCATTCAATTTGGAGCTTAAACGATAAAGTTATGAAGTTTTAAAGATCGACATGATCGAACAACACAATTATGTTGTTGCCAAGAGAATTTGAAGCATAATTTTAATTATGGACGTAAGTGACACAACTAAAGGACATGATCATGTCCTCAGTCATGTCGTTCCCAAGATTTAAAAAAAAAAAAAAAACAAAGAAAGAAAAAGAGACGAGAAGGTATTTTAGACGAAAGTGAGACAATTGGGTGATACAGTCCTATCATTTACAACAAACATATATTTTACTTCTTCTATTTAAGGCTTGGTTAGGGTTTATTTTAGGGGACTTATGGCATGACTTTTTGAGAGTTTTTCCAGAACAAAATACTCAAGAGAGTATAGTGCATCAAGACATCAAAACTTCAAGATTTAAGAACCGTCTTGTCAAACTCATGATCTATTTTTTCTACTTTTCTTTAGTTTTTATTAAAGATCATTCTTTTATCATAAGTAAGGAGTAGAACTTTTTATATCTAGGTCTTATGGAACCTAAATCTCACATCTAACATATGATTTTATTAAATCTAATCAAGTTTTTAGTTTTCTTAAATCAATTATGTGTGCTTGCATGTTCTAGATTGATATTTCCACAATTATTAATCTAAACTTGGTATTGTACAAGAAGATCGAGAAATTTCTTGTATAATTAGATCTAGCATAGTTGATGAGAGTTTGTGCAATGTTAGAGATAAATCAGAAGCTTCTTCCATATCTGTAATATTATCTTTAAGAGAATTTGCTGCACATTAATACAATCTTAGATTATACTATAAGGAAAAGATTCTATTAAGTTATCTAAAGATTAGAGTTAATAATAAGCTTGAGAAAGTTATTAACTTTAATAGATAATTCTCTAAATTAAGAAAAATTAAAGATTAAATGAGATTATTTTTAGTGAAAGTTGCATGTGTAGATCTAGGAAATCAAGATCTAAGTACAATGTTGAGTCTTTAATTAAATATTTAAATTTTTACTTTCTTATTTGGTTCTTGATTATTTGCTTAATTTAATTTGTTACTACAATTTTAATTTGAAGAATTGAATTCTTCAAATTGAATATGTCGGTTAAATAATGAGCTAAGGTGAAGTAGGAGTTGATGGGCTACTAGAAGAATTTCACGAAGATTTTGATGCCATGACCCCACCTAAAATGGGAGCCGAATGCTGTATAGTTGTACGAAGATCTCTCGATACCTTTGCATTGGTGAGAATGAGCAGAAGGAGAACCTCTTCCATACAAACTGCCGAGTGATTAGCAAACTATGCGCATTGATCATTGAAGGAGGAAGTTGTACCAATGTAATAGCTCAAGGAATAGTGAAGGCCTTGAAATTGCCTACCTACCCTTATCCTAAGCCTTACAAAATTCATTGGCTAAATGAGAAGGGAGGTCTACCTATTGCTAAGCAAGTTAAAGTGTCAATTACTATTGGTAACAAATACAATGATGAAGCGTTATTCGACATCCTACCTATGTATGCTTCACACATCTTACTAGGCCGACCCTGACTGTTCGAATTGAGATTATTGCATAATGGATATAGGAGCACCTATATGTTCCAAAAAGACAGGAAGAAGGTTATACTGACCCTAATGAGCCCTAAAGAAGTGCAAGAGTTACAAGAGAAGATTACTCAATCACTGCAATGGAAGTCTTTAGTGATTTCCTAAGCTTAATTTTCTATAGAAGCTAAGACTGAAGAATGTGTGTGTAGACTCCACAAATTCAACCTTCTAGACATAGTATCGAACTCGAGTATTGTAGATATTTCCCTAAGTCAATAAAACTACATAAAATGAAAATCGATTAAAATTTTCAAACTCAAAACTTAAAACAAACATGAAAGACCCTATTATACAATTTGAAAACCCTAATCATGTATGAAAATCCCAATTCCTACATATGCATACTTTTAAAAATATAAACTTAAACTTAATAGAAACCATAAATATCAAATAGTAAAAATTAGTAAAACTTTATAAAATTATCCTAATGCTTAAAAAGCCATAAATCAATAAAATTATCATTAATTTTGTGATAATGAATGAATTAATGATGATTTCAAGTAATAATAAACAACAAAACTAAGCTAGTTAAAAGAAAAAATTAATAAATTTACAAAATTAATTTTATTTGTATACATAAGTAGCCCCACAATATGTATATATATAAATATATTACTAAGCAATTTCCTTCTCTTTTCTTAATCTATCATATGATATATATATATATGTTACATAATAAAGCAATGACCCTAAATAAATAATTAAAAATATAATTTGAACAAAATTTTATTCAATTCTAGAAAATTGTAAAATTTCTTAGAAAGCAAATCATAACCTGCAAATTAATATGAGAACCAAACCCTAAAAGAATTACATACAAGAAAATTCCTTTATCTTCGCTTATAAGTCATGTTTGTAAACCCTACCTTTTAACAGGCTTGTGAATCAACTAAGAGTACTTTCCGAACATTCTCAAGGATCAACTAAACTAAGAATTTAAGTTTACATTTAAAAAACGAACTTAGTTTTTCAATTCAAAAGTTCAATTATCAATAAAAACTCAAACATGAAAATAACAAACTTTAAGCTATTTGGAACCTTAAACCCTAATGTAATTAAGGACTTATGGCCCTAAATAATTAAAAATTTAATTTGAATAATTTTATTTGACTCTAGAAAGTTTCAAATTTTCATGAGAAGTAAATTAACAAATTGATTTAAGAACCAAACTCTAAAAGAGTTACATATCAGACAATCCCCTTATTTTCACCTATAAGCTATGTTACATATAGATAGGCAAACCAACCAATCACATTAAATAATTTATTATTTGAGAGTTAAAATCACCTATCAATTAGTAACTTAGCAACAGATTATGATAAGACCATTCCCATATCTTACCATAACTTATAATACATGAGGATAAACTATCTCATCACATTATCTATCTAATTTTAAAATAAGTGAGGAGACAAAGCTATACTCTTACAAGACAAGACATGACTTGTTGAAAAGAAAGGAAATGGGAGGCCATACTTTGTCATTTAACCATCAACTCATTGTCTTTCACAAGCACTATTCACCACTTAATACTTACATTATCCAATCATATCAAAGTATGGTACATGTACTTGATAAAAGACAATAAAAAGAGGCTTTATGGATGCATTACACATACATCCACAACCGACACGTTCTCTCCCATTTCTTCTCATCTTCATTTTCTTTTCCACACTTCAAACAAACAAACCAAAGGAAGAACCTAAGCTCCACTTCTCTTACAATTCCCGCTACCTTTATGCACATACACTCACGGTACAAAAACACTTTTGTTGCCTTCACTTTGTCCTCGTCAAAAGCCATTTTAGGATTTCTTAGAACACCCCAAAACCAATCTTAAACATCAAGACTTTGGTAACTTAAGAAGCTTTCAAGAAGAGGAAGAAAAACAAGAAGCTTAAGTAGAAACTTAGTGTACAACCACCGTACTCTTACTTTATGGACGAGTAAGTGCTTCTTTGTGTTAGTAGCTTAGTATTTCATGTTAGGATACTATGTTTTCTTGAGGATATTAGTATGATCATAAGTTGATGAAGTATCTAAGACCACCCTAAAAAGCAAATTCATGAAACCCTTACATGAGAGTTGAAATATGAGCATATAAAGTTGATGTTATGTAAAGATACTTATTTAAAATTTAGAATGGAAGATTTTAAGTTGAGAAAATCATGAAATGAGCACTTGAATGAAGAGTTAATATGCTGGACGTGAAGAGTTATAGGCCATTTGGATGTTATTTTCACTTTTATTAAGTTAAACATGCTCCAATCTAGACTCAGGTAAAAGAAAATCCATTACATGAAGCTTTTATGAGGAAACTAACTTAGTAAGATATGAACTATGATATGGAAGTTGTAATAAGTATAAGATCTACTATTTTCATGTAAAGTATGAGCTAAGTAATCATCTCATGGGAGAGAAGTTAAGTTAAGATTTGAATATAAATAACTTAGGTTCATGGTCTAACACCTAAACTCAAGGAAATGATGGAACAAGTTAAGAAACCAAGCAAGAACCCTTAGGATTCACCAAGACTAGATCTAGAACCTTGTTAAAAGACACTTAAAAATATGGTAAAAGTAAGTAAATAAAGTAAAAAGACCAACCAAGGCAAGTACGATAAGTATATTAAGCCTAAAACTTCCAAAACGGGTCTCAAACTCCAAGTTGAACCCTCATTAAATTTTTTACCAACAGCTTACCCCAACAATAAAAGTTGTTTTAAGACTCTCAAGAAGCCCCCAAGACTCACCCTAAGCTTAATAAAGTGACTATCCTTGATTTGGATAAAAAAAAATAAGCTCATTTGACAACTTAAGCCCACTTAAAAACCCAAGAAGTTATTATTAGCCTTAGGAGTGTAAATCAAAGTTGGAAATCTAACCTTAAGGAGTATTTTAAGCCTAGAATGAGATGCTAAGCCTAAGCCCAAAGGATTTCCTAAGTAATCAAAAAGCCCAATAATCAAACAAAGCCCAAAAGTGCTCTAAATCATGAGAATCGCTACTATTCTGACCTATAGGTAGATTTGCATGCCTCATCTCAAAAATCTAACCTCACTACATTAAACTATACTAACAAACGATGAAGATTGACTATAAGATCATAAAAATCAGATTTAAAATGAGAAAGTTATAAGCAATTGAAGGGAAAATACGAAACCTAGTCAAAAGTATAACTTAAAGGGCTTTAGCTTAGTTTTCTAAGTTCTATTTCCAATCCTTATAGTATCATACTTGTGATGTCCAAGGGACTCGACTTTTGGAGACGATCTACCCCCGGATTACTTCGATTGATCCATATGGCTAAGTGAGTAAATTCCTAATGACTCCATACTTGATTTTATTTGTAAAGTAGTTGCACTTAAACTTATATAAGGAACTTGGATGATTGTGGGATATGGGAAATGCATATGTGTGAATTTATGATTGAATGCTATAGCTAAGTAATCACATGATAATAAGAATTGTTTGTAATAACGTATATGTGCATTCGTATGGAATGAAATTGTCTGATCACCATGAAAATTATATTAATCACTTATACGATTAAGAAATTTAATAAACCATGCATTCCTCATAATTGCATTTGAACGATACCGACTGCTACTTCACGCAAAAGATGAGAAGGGACTCACAAGAGGAGGGCCTCCTATAAGATTGGGTACTAGCTACACCATTATTTTTATTGAGTGTCTATCTTAAGCTAGCGGGCTTATTAGGCATCAAGAAACACTAACCATTGGCGAAGGGTCATGTCTTGTAGCTCCTGCTTAGGGCGTGTGTTTAGAGATTGTGGAGGCTACCACATCACTAGACTTAGGATTTTGAAAATATAATTTGTTGCTTGGAATGAAAGTATATTATATACGTTCTATATATATATATGGTTTTGTTTTAACTTAAGCATAATAGTGAGATCGATATAAAACCCAAGTGCTAGGACCTGGATTTTGGTTTGTATCGGTTAATTATCTCCAACCTCAACTACAGGGGGACGTAATTCTAAATTGCGTGCAGTTCCTAGGCCACTACACATATTGTTTGGCATACTGATTAATCATACATTCATATGTTTGTGCATTAAATAAACTTTTGTCATGCAGTATTGACGAGGGGATTTATCTCACTAAACATAAGCTTACACCCCAATAGTTCTTTTCCTTGCAGGTTGATCAATAGTTAAGATAAGGATAAGAATCGAGTGCGAAGTGCTACCATTGAATCAGTATGATGAAAAGCTTGTGTAGTTAATTTGGAATGCTCCAGAAAACAACTAATATCTCAATTAAGTTTAGTATCTTTAGTAAGTTTAAAAGTTTTTTGGAATTATCTATCTTATTTCACTATTTTGGTAGGGGATACCGATTCTCTATGATTTTGAAGAACCGTGGAATAATGGATACCCATAGTTATTTACATTATACAATGAGTTAATGAACTAAAATTGAAGACCCTAATGATTAACTATTTAGAGTCTTGCAATCTTTGACTTACGAAGCGATTTTCTTATCATGGGTGTACACGTGATATGGAAATTCTAAGCAATACTACTAGACTCCCCCCCTAAGGTCCTTACAATATGTGCTATTGTTAGTCAAGAAACTTCTAGAGTTTAGAGAAGTCGGAGCTTTACCTGCGAAGGTGCAAACTTTACTACAAGATTATGCTAACCTATTTCTTACCAAGATGCGAAGAGGATTACTAGCTATTAAAGGTATAGAGCATTATATTAACCTTCAACCTGGAGCTGCTTTACTTAACCGACCTGCTTATATGCTCAACCTTGAGTAAGCTGCCAAGTTGAAGAAACAAGTTGATGAGTTGATTGATCATGGATAAATCTGAGAGAGCATGAGCTCATGTGTCGTGCCAGCTATTATGGTGCCAAAGAAGAATGGCTTATGGAAAATATGCATTAATAACCGAGCGATCAACAAGATCACTATTAAGTATCAATATCCAATCCCACAATTGGATGATATGCTCAATGAGTTACATGATGCTCAAGTTTTTTTCGAAAATTGATTTGAAGAGTGGCTATCACCAAATACAGATGAGACTTGGAGATGAATGGAAAACTACTTTCAAAACAAAGAACGGTATGTTTGAATGCATAGTGATGCCGTTGGGTCTGATAAACATGCTAAGCACTTTTATGCAACTTATAAATCATGTCTTGAGGTTGTTGATTAGCAAATGAGTTATTGTGTACTTCGATGATATTTTAGTATATAGTGCTAACCTCATTTCCCATGTAGTACAATTAAGATCAGTGTTTGAAATCCTCCATGCCAAGATGTTATTTAGCAATTTTAAGAAATGTATATTCTATCAAAGTGAGGTAGTATTCCTCAATTATATTGTTTCTTAGGGAGGTATTAGAGTTGATGACAAGAAGGTTCAAGCTATTCTCGAATGGCCAACACTAACTGTTGCTATGGAAGTAAAGAGTTTCCATGGTCTAGCTTCATTTTATCGAAAATTCATTCGAAACTTTAGTTCCATTACTACCCCACTAACCAAGCTGACCAAGAAAAACTCTGAATTCAAATGGTCTGAGAAAGCTTAAAGAAGCTTTGATGAGATTAAGTCCATACTGATTTTAGCCCCAATATTTATCTTATACGGCTTCAAAAAAGTTTTTGAACTAAAATGTAATGCACCTAGAGTTGACATCGGAGCTGTTCTTATGCAGGAATGTCAACCAACTGCATACTTTAGTGAGAAACTCAGAAGTGCCACACTGAATTACTCAGCGTATGACAAGGAGCTCTATGCCCTTATCTGAGCACTTCAGAATTGGCAACACTACATACTTCCAAGAGAGTTCATCGCCTACACGGACCATAAATCTCTCAAACATATCAGAAGACAACAAAAACTTTCCTAACGCCATGCCAAGTGGGTCGAATACCTAAAAACTTTCCGCTATGTCATCAGATATAAGAAAGGGAATACCAACATAGTAGCCGACACACTTTCTCTTCGTTGTATTCGTATTACAGCATTATAAGCTAGGATACTTGAATTTGGCACCTTGCCTGATTAATATGAGCACGATCCATAGTTTAGACCCTTAGTAGCCAAATGTAACATAGGAAGAGTAGTGGATGGGTTCTATTTAAGCTAAGTGCTTTTGATGAAGGGTAAGCAAATTTATATGCTGAGTGGTTCTGCTAAGGAATTACTTGTCTAAGAAGCCCACGCTAGAGGCTTAGCAAGCCATTTTGGTGAGAAAAGAATGATCAAGTTGCTAAAAGAACATTTCTATTAGCCAAAGATGATGAAGGATGTGCACAAAGTACTTGAACGCTGCAAGGTGTGCAAACTAACCAAGGAAAGGAATGAGCCATATAGAGAGTACACACCTCTACCTATACTTGAACGACTATAGACTAATCTAAGCATGGATTTCATGCTTGGCTTACGCCGAACACCATAGAGACATGATTCTATTATGGTAGTGGTCGATCAATTCAACAAGATGAGCTACTTCATCCCCTACCACAAAACCAGTGATACTTTATTTGTTGCTAACTTCTTCTTGCAAAAGATCGTACAGCTACATGGAGTACCAAAGAGTTTTATGTCTGACTGTGATTCAAAGTTTACGAGCTTCTTCTAGAGAACTGTATGGAAGAAGCTCAACACTAAGCTCATGTTTAGTACTTCTTACTACCCATAAACAGACGGTTAGATAGAAGTTGTGAACAGAACAGTAGGCAACCTCCTTTGAACTACTATTGGAAAGAATCTACATGATTGGGATCTATGCCTACCCATCATTGAGTTTGCTTACAACCACTCCACTAACTTAATAGAAAGGTCACATTTTGAGGTCATCTATGGACTTAACCTAAACTTACCCTTAGACATGGTTATTAACCCATCCACCTAAGGAGAAAGTCAATCAAGCCTACAGTGCATTGAAGAGTTTCAAAAAATGCATCATAAGGTTGCCAAGAAACTAACCAAGACTATGGCTCGATAGAGAGAATAAGGAAGCCGAAGAAGGAGGCAAGTCATTTACAACTTAGGAGACCTTGTTTGAATCTACCTCAACAAGGAGTGATTTCCAAGGAAGAGGACAAACAAGTTATCTCCTAGGTCAGATGGACCTTTTAAGATCCTTCAATGTATCAATGGCAATGCCTGTAAGCTTGAGTTATCCAAGGGACACGAAGTATCTTCTATTTTCAACATCACCGACCTGATGCCCTATGTACCTAAAGAAGAAGAAGATCTAGATTTGAAGGAAAATCTTCAACAACCCTAGGGAACTTATGGATTTTCAACTTCTAGACCCCTTACTCTCACCTATCTCCAAGGCCTACAGTCTCTCGCCCGAAGGATTATCTCTCGTTAACCTATCAAGGATAAGCACCGATATGTAAAAGAACAATAAGCAAACTCTCTTAAGTCCTAGCTCAGATGCACCCTACTCTGCCTTAACCCCTACCCAGTTAACAACTTGTCGACTGCCGAGACCAATTTGTCAAATACGGAGGCCGAAGTGACCACGCACCAAACTTACTATTCTTATCCACAGATATGCTGAGTCCCCTACATGCCAAACTCTACTTACTCGACCTATTAAACAATAACGTCCCTTGTTCATCTCAGCAACTCCAAATACCATTCATCAGCAACGTCCTTAACATCAATACAACTCAACCACAACGTCCCAAGACTCTAGAATGTAGACCCAATCACAGCATACCACTTTTCATTCTTTTTTCTAACATTGTACTTTATTTCTTTATCATATTTGCCCCTTTTACCCTTTTGGTAAAGAGGCCCCCCTTTATTGTAATTGCTTAGGTTTCCTTATTAACCTAAGGACTTACTATAAATAGTCCCTTTTCCTTGTAGCTGTAATCATCATATACCTTACACTTAATGAATATTCTTGTTCTTGTAAGATATCCTTCTCCAAGTACATTTTCCTCACACTCTTATCTAATATTATCGAGTAGCTCGAGATTAGTGGTACATAGACCTTAATATTAACTTGTGCATCATATCAATTGAAGTACTAAGTTGTGTTGTATTTATTTGTGTGTCATATCCTCCAAGCAACTTACAGAAGCTATTATGTTTGACAATTCGTCCATTTCCTTTCCTTCAATATCTTAAAGGACTCGTTTGGTTACTATTCTTGATGATAAGCCTTAGTGATTATTAAGCTCCTAAGCACATTAGTAGCCACTTAGTGTTTTAAGGTAATTTCAATTTCTTATGTTATTGATGTTTAAAATCGCAAGAATCATCATTAGATCATGCCTAGGTTACTTCTTATATGTTAGGTTGTATGGTTTGCATGCAAATTTCTTAAAAAATACAACCACTTTAGCTTGCCTACCATTGTTTAGTGAAATTCCCTAAACATTTCCATTACAATTTCTTCTACATTTATGCTTACTTCTTATATTCTTTTTCATTCTAAGTGTAGGGAAATTGTTGGTGACCATTATTTGACTTCAATTGGCTTTTCTTTCATATAGGAAAATGGCACCACACTAGAAATTAGACGTTTGAAGAAAAGACAAGGTCGTTGCTTCTTCATCACAACCCCTTTATCTCCATGACCACTTACAGCCATCAATCCATCGATGCATCCTATGCTATGCTTTTCCACTCAATCCGCATAGGAACGATTTATATATTTTCAATCTTGCACATTTGGCGAGGCTTTACACTTAGGTTAGGGTGTTATAAAGCAATTGAATTTGCTTGAACAAGCTCAGGACATGCTATCAGTCTACCCATGGGAAAATTACTTACTTTTCAAGCCTCTATTTACTATGAGTTAACATTGGAGTTTTTGTGTATGATTAAGCTAGATAAACTGGCTGGTAATTATGGACCTCAAAGGAAGCTGCATTTTCACATAAACAATCGATTGCATTCCATTTCTGTAGCTAATCTGGGAGTGTATCTAGGCTTATATTCACCTAAATACATTTAAACTAAGGAATTCCTTAGACTTCCGTATCAGCTTCCGTACGATGTTGTAACTTTTTACTTTCGGTAGGACATTGCTCGAGGCAATTCTTATGTAGTCAAGTCCAGTAAAGCGTCTTGCCTATGCTACCCTGAGTACCACACTATTCATTAGTTGATATCTTATACAATTGCGGGATGGGGAAAAAGTACTGGTGTTGTTGGTAAATTTGAGCTGCTAGCTTTATATAGCATAAATGAAAAGTATTTCGTCAATTTGGCCATGTTATTAGTCAATTATCTAATGAAGCAAGCAACTAACATCCATAAGTATGGAAAGATTTACTATGGGCCTTATGTGACTTTATTGGCTAATGTGATGGAGATTTTAAATAGAAGGTTTCCAAATATGATTTTGGTTGAGGAGACCAAACCATTGAAAAAAGAAACATTCAGGAACATGCATATGAATTTGGATACAATTGAGGGACACAAAGGTGCAAGTTCAAGTGTAAGCTAAGGAATGGGTACTCAACTCGATCGCATTAAGGACATGTTGAAAAATCTAATCACCCGTTAAGATAAGTTTGAAAAGATGATAACTAAAAAGGTAGGAAAGATGCTGGCTAAACAAAATCACTTGATACAATTCTTTTGTGATGTGCCTAAGTTAAATAACCTAAAGATTCCTAATGTACTTCTTAAATCCCAATCCTCTTCTTTGAAAGAAGAGGCCAGAGAAAAAGCTCCATGAAACATAGGAAGTGAAGAGGATGTAGAGATAGTTGAGGAGGAGGGTGCCCATAAAGTTCAGAAAAAGAATTAGATGAAAAAGGCAATGAGAACGATGAGAATTTTGAAGAAAATGATAAGGACTTTATGGACAATGCCTCCAACTTAGGGGATGATGTTATTTCTCTTTTGATTTTATATGCCTAGGCTATACTTAATTTCACAAGACTTAGTTCATCTTCTAGATTTCTTTATTGCTTTATTCTTACGATTTACTTTTCTTTTCTTTTCTCTTTTATGTTTTTCTTTTGTGTTTTGTTTAATGAATAGCACTGACTTGCTAAAATGTTTTAGAACTAGGGATGCAAAGCTTTTATATGGAAATAATATCTTTTTTTTTTTAATTAACCAATTTTGGAATTTGCTACTTCATAACTTATGGATACTACAATTATGTTTCTCAATTTTTAGGGGAGTACTAGTTTCTTTTTTTCCCACTTATATATCCTCCTACTCATAAGTGTTTTAATTGATCTTTTTTTTTTCTTGAATGACTTATTTCATACATTAAGGGCAATGTACGATTTTAAGTGTAAGGAAGAGGATATAGAAATTGTTGAGATTATTGTTATTTAGGAGACCAATTTTCTCCACAATTGACCCAATTATGATTCTTTTATTGACTTGCAATATTTAGAGAATCAACAACTTCCATATGAGTTGAATTGAATATGACTAATAGGTGATTTTTGATGTTTGATTTACACTTTGCCAAAGTTGATTAGTGATATCTATATAGAGTAAAGTTACAGGTTATTTAGCCTAAGATTTTTAGGATTTAGGATTAGAGCAACATTACTAATTAGGAGTTAGTCATGATTATTTTCAAATCTTACTTTGATGTATACTTCTTTCTTAGATGACTTTAGAACCCTATAATCCATAATAAATAAACCAATAAAATTTCTCTTTCAAGAAACCCCTAAAAACTTAAAATAGTTAGAGATAGAAAGTGATAATAATTACATGAATAATCAAACAACAAAAAGGAAAAATTAGTAAAAAATCACCTTGGTCTCTCAAAAGAGTGAGGTTAAATCCCACTACCAATGTCAAGTAAGCTTAAAGAATAAGTTGGTATGAATCGACCTTGGTCTGTTAAAAGAGCAATGTTCTTTCTCGTGACCAATATGAGAGCTAAGTTAATATGGATCAGTCTTGATCTATCAGAAGAACAAGATCTTTTCCCACTACTAATGCAATGTGCTTAATTAATAATATAAATTCAGTGAATTTAAAACCTTCCCAGTGAAAGCATGAACTAAGGGGATTATTAGAGGATGAGTGGACGTGGTATGTGTTTATTTTGAATTATGGCACTTAATGAGATTGAAGAAAGGGTTGTATATATTTTAGCTAAGTAGATTAAAATCTTTATGACTTTTTCCTAACTAGCAAAATGTTAAATCCAATCTTAAGTACGAGAATCATTGATTAAATGATATGGGTAAACTTTAATTTACATAAATTAGCTTGTGAACTCTAGTACTTTAAGTTTCTTGAGCATTGTAAAAGAGATTAAGTATAAAGAGTTAAGGAAGTTGTTAAAGGTTTTTGAGTGTATCTACAAGCTAATCTCTTTGGATTATTTTTCGGGCTAAGTACTATTTTTGGTCAATTAGCCCAACTGAGATTCAACAATTTACAAAAGTCACAATGCTATTACTAGTATAAGTCAAATTCAACACCTAGCAATGAGAAAACTCTGTACTATTCAAAGAGTCACTATATCAATAATGAAGTTGCTATCTTCAATATCCTATAATAGAAGAAAAGGGGGAATCAAGTATAGAATGGAAATGATAGGAATCTAACTACTAAGCCTTTAACCCATAACAAAGCCCAAAGGCTAGAAGAATTAGCAAGGAGGATCCTCCTGCTCCAATTAACTCCTGCCGAAGCTGAGTTTCTCCTTACTGCCAATCAACTCTATACACAAGCTGTATGATTGCCCATCTCTTAGAAGTTGTGTACCAAATTAAAGAATGCTGAGAGGATAACCAAACCTCACGCGCTTACTCACTCGTGTTCTAGTTGATCCCCCATTGCTCGGCATCACTCTTGCCGAAAGGCCAACAGAGCGACCCTAGACTAATCCTTAGTCACCCTTGCTCAGACAAGAAATCTACTCATACTCTTTTGTCTGCATCCTCCAACGGCCTAACCAATGCATCTCTGCTACATATATAGGACCACTATTGAATCTGCTATACTAATTATTGTTTTTCTTGAATATTCATTTTTACGATTTTGTATTCTTTATACATTACTTCTTTAGGACAATACCCTTTTTGTCTTTTCTCTTTTAGGCAAGTTGCCCTAACTTATCGAGTATAAATACCTTTTGTACATGTAGTTGCAAAACAATTAGAATTATCATCAATATATTGAATACTCTTCCTCTTGTAAACACTATTTGTTTACTCTCGTTCACTCTTACCCTAACCCTTAAGTAAGGCTAGGTGGCAAGTAATCTCACTAGATCATCTCGTGCATCATATCAAGTTATGTTTTAAATCCTCGAAAGTTCCATTGGTGTATCATATCGTTTGGAGTTGTTTGTAGGTTTTTGCTTACTCTTTCATTCATCTTTCAACCTTTTCACGCACTTCACCGTTGCCCTTTTCAAGCTTTCGACAAGCTTGGACCCATCACTGCAACTAGCCTTATCTGTTCTTGGTTACAATAAGCCTTATCTGTTCTTGGTTACAATAAGCATCATCTTGGTATCAAAGCAAAGATTTCATTTAAGTTGTAGTATTTTGTTTCAAAGTTTTGTCTATACTCTATTTTGCGCATATGAAACAAAGCAAGTTACCGTGTTTATTTAACTGTTGTGTTTTGTTGGTTGTTAAGCTTCTAGTTTAGAGGAAATGTATTGTGTGGTTTAGAGAAGCAGTGTCAACTGTAACACCTAATCGAAGAGTTTGAAATTTGGAAGAATGACAAACCCAAGTATTAACACTGGTGCCAAGGATGACAACAGTGGTGTAGCCTACCATAGCCAATAATCTCAAGGTACTCCTAAAAGTTATAACAAAAGACTTAAAGAGGTGGCTAACCTCTTAGTGGAGTTAACCCAAGCTATTTACGCACTGGCTTATCGACCTACTGAAGCTGTACCTAATACCCCACAAGTTACCTGACTCGCTAAAGGTCAGAACCTAGCTTGACAAGTTCGAGGTAGAGTGGGTGGATGAGTGAGGAGAGGAATTGACTTAGGAGATCTAAGAGAAGAGGATGACAAAGAGTATTATGAAGAGGAAGAGCAAGCTCAAGTACCCCAAGCATCCGACCATGTGAAGCTTTAAATTCCGAGTTTCAATGGGTCTAGAAGTGCAGATGAATACTTGGATTGACAGGAGAAGGTGGAACATGTTTTTGACTATTACCAATATGAAGATTACAAGAAAGTGAGAAACTACTACTATTGAGTTCTCCAAATATGCCGCCATGTGATGGAAAAATTTCCAACTATGAGGAGACGAGAAGCATATAAAGAGATTAATATTTGGCCTGAGATGAAGAGAATACTCAGAAACAAATTTATGCTGTATACTTATCTACAAAACACTTTTATTTAGCTTTAAGAACTAAGACAAAGAAGCTAAACTGTTGACGAGTATGTCTAAGAATTCCAGATGCTTATGATCTACTATGAAGTGGAGGAACCACCTATGCGAACAGCCTTTAGGTTCCTTACTAGCTTAAAGAGTGACATCCAAGACATTATGGAACTCCAACGATTTACTACACTAGATAAGGCCATGCGAATTGCTCAACGAGTAGAAAGGTAGAGAAGGAGCAGAATACCAACCCGATCGCCAACTAACCGACCTATTCAGTCAAGTCGACTTATTCAGGGAAACTACTGAGGTCAGCCAAGTACTAATCTGATCAAACGAAGGGATGTCAGGACTAACCATAAGGGTCAATTAGAAAGTGACGTGCTGACCCGAACTTATGAGAAAAGGCAAGGATCTAGTGGGAAGACAAGCCAAATCAAGTGCTTCAAGTACTAAAGGTTTGGACATATGCTTACTCAGTGCCCGAACCAAAGGACTATGGTCATCAAAAGAGACGTCTCAAAGCTGGAAGTGGAAAATATTGATGAGGAACCTAAGGAGGAAGAGAACAATGCCAAGAAAGAGGCTTCTCAAGAGAATGAATTAATTGAGCAGGATGTATTCCCTGAGGACTTGGATTAGTTGATCCTTGTTGTTTGATGTACGATGAACTTAGAACCCTCATGTAAGGAGGAGTAGAGAGAGAACTTGTTTCACATTACCTGTAAAGTGAACGATCAGATGAGCGTGCTAATTGTAGATAACGGAAGTTGCACCAATGTGGCATCAATCGATCTAATCACAAGATTGAAGTTGCTAACTATCACACATTTGAGACCATATAAGTTGCATTAGCTAAGTGAAAAGGGAACACTACACGTCACCCAGCAAGTACTACTGCCGATAACTATTAGAAATTACTCCAACGAGATTCTCTGTAACGTGCTACCCATGTACGCTTCACATGTGTTGCTTAGCCAACTATGGCTATTTGATAGAAGGTTTATCCATGATAGATATAAGAATATGTATGTGTTCAAGAAGGATAGTAGGAAGGTTACACTAAACTCAATGTTGCCAAGTGAAGCTAACAAACTATGGACAAAACTTGCTTGCAAATTGAAGAAGACTCTAATGATGAGTAGAGCCGAGCTCCGAAAGATCATTAAAGCTTATGTACCAACCCTTATGTTGGTCAGGCACCTATTAAAGTTGAAGGAACGGGGTAAACTACCCTTGGAAATAAGGGAGTTGCTAGATGAATATACAAACCCATTTCCAGAATAGTTGCCTGAGGGGTTAACCCCTATCTAAGGCATAGAACATTGCATTGACTTAGTACCTGGCACTACCTTGCCAAATAAGCCAGCTTATTAGATGAGTCCCAAACAGGCTTCTAAGATCCAACAAGTCAATAAGCTACTAGAGAGAGGTTATGTTAGGGAAAGTCTCAACCCTTGTGCTATTCCAACGCTTCTAGTGTCAAAAAAAAGATAGTACCTAGCGAATGTGTGTTGACAGCCGACCAGTAAATAAGATAACAATCAAATACAGGTATCCAATCCCTAGGTTGGAAGACATGCTGGATGAATTAAGTGGAGCTAAAACTTTTAGCAAGATTTATTTGAAGTTTAGCTACCATCAAATTCGCATGAGCCTAGGAGATGAGTTGAAAACTACATTCAAAACTTGGCATGGACTTTATCAGTGGATGGTTATGCCATTTGGCTTATCGAATGCCCCAAACACCTTCATATGACTGATGAACCGTGTGCTAAGAAATCTAATGAGAAAGTGTGGCGTGGTGTACTTTAACGATATCCTAGTGTACAATACTGACATACCGAGTCACTATGAGCATCTCGTACCATATTGAATGTCCTCTGTGCTAAAAGATTATTTGGCAATCTTAAAAAATGTTGTTTTTACTAAGAGGAAGTAATATTCTTAGGCTATTCAGTACTTCCTATCACCCCCGAATGGATGGTCAAACAGATGTAGTCAACGTAATTTAGGATCGCTACTCCGAGCTACAATAAACAAGAACTTAGCTAATTGGGACATTTACTTACCAATGATCGAATTTGCTTACAATTGAACCGTACATGACACCACTAAGCAGACCTCCTTCAAAGTTGTCTATGGTTTTTATCTCGAGTTGCCCCTTGGTCACACCCTTATGCCTGTATTTGAGCAATAAGGCCTTAATGCGAGAGCCCAAGCACAATCCCCCCAACACATTTACAACAAAGTTACTCGGTAGATCAACCAAATAGCCAAAAAAATATGAAAGAAGACCAAGGGTAGGATAGCTAAACAATTCTAACCAAGAGACTTAATGTGGCTGCACCTGAGCAAGGAAAGGTTTTCGAGCAAGAGGATGAACAAGTTATCTGCAAGAGTTGAAGGACCTTTTAGAATCCTCCAAAAGATTAATGACAATTCCCACATGTTGGAGCTGCTAGCAGATTATGGGATTTCAAACATCTTTAATGTTTCTAACCTTAGTCCATATCACCCTGACGAAAAACTAAGCAAAGACTAGTCAAATTTAATCATAAATCCAAATCAACCCGGAGGGAATGATAGGAATCTGACTATTGGGCCTTTAACTTGTAGCTAAGTCTGAGGGCTAGAGGGACTGGCAAGGCAGATCCTCCTACTCTAACTAACTCCTGCTAAAGCTAAGTTTCTCCTTGTTGTTGATCAACTCTATACGTTAAGCCATATGATTACCCATCTCTCGGAAGTTATATGTCGAATTGAAGAATGTCGATAAGATAACCAAACCTCGTGCGCTTACTCACTCGTGTTCGAGCTGACCCATTACTCAACATTACTCTTACCAAGAAGCCAAGAGAGCGACCCTAGACTAATCCTTAGTCACCCTTGCTCGGATAAGCAATATGTTTGTACTCTTTTGTCTACATCCTCCAATGGCCTCACCAATGCATCTCAACCATGTGTACAGGCCCACGTGCAAAATCTATTGTATTAATTATTATATTTCTTGAATATTCATTTTTACCCTTTTGTATTCTTTATACATTACTTATTTAGGATAATACCCTTTTTTTTTCTCTCTTTTAAGTAAGTTGCCCTAACTTATTAGGTATAAATACTCCTTATACATGTAGCCGTAAAACAATCAAAATTATCATCAATATACTAAATATTCTTCCCCTCGTAAACACTATTTGTTTACTCTCATTCACTCTTATCCTAACCCTTAAGCAAGGGTAGGTGACGAGTAACCTTAATGGACCATCTTATACATCATATCGAGCGATGTCATGAGTCCTTAGAAGTTTTACCGATGCGTCATATCCTTTAGAGCTATTCGTGGATTTTTACTTACTCTTTCATTCATCTTTCGACCTTTTCATGCATTTCCCAACTCACTTTTCAAGCTTTCGATAAGCGTAGACTCATCCCTATGACCAGCTTTGTCCGTTCTTGCTTACGATATGCATTAAGAAACAAAAATCATGAAAAGCCATATCACACCAAACTTAGTCTATACTTGCATACAAATTGCAAATCAATGCCCCTGTGACCTATGTATCAAGCATTTGAAGTTAACAATTGAGAAAAATGTTATGCAAATCAATTCTTCAATCAAAAAAAGAAATGCCAAGTATATGCCTTAAACCAATTCAAAACAAGTACTCTAACAATTTAGCTACATATCAAGATTTGCAATCTAAGTTAGTTTGGGCAAAATACTAAGGTATAGATACTTATTCATGTTACGTGTTCAAGATCAGGCAATCACGTAAGTCTAAGTATACTTTACAAGCTTATTCAAGTAGATAGGAAAAAAAAAATTCAAGGCATCCTAGGCAACTATATTTCCATACCAAGACATCATTATGCAAATGTGTTAATTGTCCACATCAACAAAAAAATCAAGTCACAAAGTGAACCAAATTTTGTCCATGGTAGTATAAGACTTTGAAAAGGGATTTAAAAAAAAAAAAGGAAAAAAAGAAGGGAGATCAAGTTCCAAAATTACACTTGTGAAGTAATGCAACAAGAAAAGTCTACCAATTGCAGTAAAATAATTCGACCAAAAAAATATATAATATTCCATTACCATTCAATGGAGTCATCCAGCAAATTGTGTATAGTGCTTAAATGAAAAAGAAGTGTAAACCCTAAATATGGTTGAAGCTTAGGTTAATAGACATGTAGAGGTGCATTTACCAAGTCATTAGGAATTCATATGCATTCAACCCAAAAAAAAAAAGTCAGAGATGTGATCAAAGTATTACGTACATAAGCATGGACAAGAATCCAAGTTAAGTTATGCCATGTGCCACCTATACAAGATTGAAACAGAATAATGAAAGGAACGAAAAGAAAAAAAAAATTGAATAAATGTTGATTAAAAAAAAAGAAAAGTGAAATGGATAAAGGAATTACTATCAAAACCTGTTGCAATTGTAGATGGAGGCAAAGTCAAGATGAAGAATATATTTATAGTCTGCAAGGAGAAATTAAAAGATAAAGATTTGGAGATATAAGTTTAAAAATGGATTGAGTTCGATAGATCTAATGTTACTTGAATTGATCCGACGTACAAATATTTGCACTTGTGGAGTAATGCAACAAGAAAAGTCTACCAATTGCAGTAAAATAATTCGACCAAAAAAATATATAATATTCCATTACCATTCAATGGAGTCATCCAGCAAATTGTGTATAGTGCTTAAATGAAAAAGAAGTGTAAACCCTAGATATGGTTGAAGCTTAGGTTAATAGACATGTAGAGGTGCATTTACCAAGTCATTAGGAATTCACATGCATTCAACCCAAAAAAAAAAAGTCGGAGATGTGATCAAAGTATTACGTACATAAGCATGGACAAGAATCTAAGTTAAGTTGTGTCATGTGCCACCTACACAAGATTGAAACAAAATAATGAAAGGAACAAAAAGAAAAAAAAATTGAATAAATGATTGATAAAAGAAAAAAAAAAAGAAAAGTGAAATACATAAAGGAATTACTGTCGAAACCTGTTGCAATTGTAGATGGAGGCAAAGTCAAGATGAATAGTCTACAAGGAGAAATAAAAAGATAAAGATTTGGAGGTATAAGTTTAAAAATGGATTGAGTTCGATAGATCTAATGTTACTTGAATTGATCTGACGTACAAATATGATTGAGGTTGATCACCCTGAGAAAGATTTAAAAAAGGATTCAGGAAGATTTGGAGCCTTCTTCATTAGTGGTAGATATATTTGAAAAAGATACAAGAAGTAACGTCTATTAAGAACTCATTTTTCTACCTAAAAGAAAAAAACCGCAATTGCACATGGACCAAGGATTGGTATTGGGTATGCTGGGCCCTTAACCATGTACCTATCTAATAGTGTGTTGGCCCACTTCAAAAAATATATATAAATACCATACTATACCACGAAAGTATTGCCCCCACACTCCTAAGCTATCTCCACATAACGTAACATGACTCTTGCAAACTTTACAAGGGGTAGATGCTGTCTTTTTGTTTTGCTTCTAAGCTTCACTCCACTTCACAACAACACTGCCTCATTTACTGGTATGAATGAGATGTGTGTATATATATATACACACATACACATACATATATATATATACACAGATTTATATACATATATGTAATATAGCTTGATGGAATATTTTTTTGAAGCTCTGAATTTCTATGAGTGCTTTAATGGCTTTATTTTTCTACCAAGACTTATAGAGTAAAGAGGAAATATCAAGAAGAACTAGTTTATCAATTCTACACAAATGGATGCAAATCAATATCATAAGAAGAATAAATCATCATAAAGTGCGATAGGGAAGCATATAGAAGATTATATTCCATGGTAATAAAAATGAATACTAAGGTATGATGCTCAACTGGTTAATGACCCGAAAGAAGCATTAATTTCGTTGATATTGTAAGTGATCAAGCAAGTGAAGTCAACGCTTGATACATCTATACAACAGTCAAAGAAACAATTTCTAAAGATGCCCAAAATCCCTCTTAATTGTGTCCAAGGAACTTTTGGTTATGGGGCAAAATGTAAAGGTTCATTTAGGTAATTGGGCCTTTAACCTAACTTAACACAATGGATCAATATCTTGGGCTAGTGACGAAGCTTAAGAAATCAGCCCATTTATGGATGTTTTAAGGAGATTTGTATTGGTATGCTTAGAACGGGGATCGCCAGACTAGATTTTCCACTTTCGACCTTACTCAATTATCTTGTGTGTGAAAAGTAAACTCAAAAATGGTCTTTATAAGCCTATTTAGGCTAATTTGGGCTTATTTAGTCTTATTGGGCCTTGAAGAAGCTCAGTTGATCTTTAGTCTTAATTATAATAATAATGGGCTTTCTTTAGCTGCCATAAGCCTTAAGCATACTTAAGTCCATATACAAGCTCATGAAAGCTAAAAGAGAGGATAAGCTTCAATAAAGGAACTCAATCTTAGCCATCTATTTTAAAGTCATCCGACCGATAAGATTCATCTCCAAACTCTATAAATAAGAGGCTTCTCTTCTCATTTGATTCATTCATAACATTGGCAAGCTTGAGACAAATACTAAAGCTCTGTTGAAATCACTTCAAAGAAAATCAAACAAACAATTCATTAAGAATGATTCAACAACAATTAAGAACACCGAGTTCAATCCACCGTCACAGGCACACGTTCAAGTTACCAAGTTTGCTCGTTCTTCCTCCCACGCATCTTCTCAACAACATCCCTCCACATTTCATCAACTCAAGACGTCTACTAAGTTGAGTAATGCACCCATTGCACATGATTGATAAGTTACTGCAACCTCCCCCACACAACAACAAAAGCCCGCCTCATAATAAAACTCCAAGACTATACTTTACTTATGTCCACTATCTAATCCCTTTCTATTCTTTTTTTCTTTTTTGGTATGAGCCCTTCCCTTCTTTTACTATAATTTTTCTTTCCTCCTCCTTCCTTTTATACTTACCCCTGTTTAGTAAAATCTTAAAAATATCTTTGTTCTTAACTTATCATCCAATACATTATATCAAAATTACTCACATAGTTTTTGTATTCTGCATTGAACAATCTTATAATTTCATAAAAATTTTATTTTGATGATTTGTAAAAAAAAGACAAAAGAAATTTAAGTATCAGCCAAATAGGAATTCTAGCAACAAAAGCCCACCTCATAATAAAACTCTAAGACTATACATTACTTATGTCTACTATCTAGACCTTTTCTATTCTTTTTTTCTTTTTTCATAAGAACCTCTCCCTTCTTTTACTATCTTTTTTTTTTTTTTTCCCCTCCTCCTTCCTCTTTTACCAACTCTTGTTTAGTAAGGTTTTAAAAAAATCTCTGTTTTTAACTTATCTTCCAATATATTATATGAAATTACCCATATATGGTATTTTTATTCTACATAGAACATTCTTATGATTTGATAAAAATTTTATTTTGATAATTTAAAAAGAAAAGATAAAAAAAATTTAAATATGAATCAACCAAGAGTTTAAACATTTCTAGCTGTAGAGATATCATCTATTTTACCTACCAAAGTTATATATTATCTCAATTTAAAGTGTATTGTAACCTATACAAATTATTACTGATAGATCGAACGATAATGTAATTATATTTTTTATATTGATTACGCGTACAACATGAAGTTTTGAAGGAGGATAATTGAAAAAAAAAAAATGTAGGTTCCACATTATCCTATAAAATTTATAGTGGTTTTGAAGTGCCATAGCATAGATTCAAAGTATAAAAGCTTAGAAATCTATACCTATAGGGTAAGGATGAATGGGACCTTATATCATATCCATCCTATATCCGTTCATCCTGTACCTACTCACCCTTAGTGATTTTTGAGGAAATACTAATATAATGCAAAGTTAATTTGAAAAGATATTATTTAGCTCATGCCAAAGAAGTTACAAGATATAATTTCAAAAGTATTTTATTATGGATCGTGTCCAAGAGACATGTTTTTTAAATGAAAGAAAAAAGGAAACAAAAAAGACGTAGTCTTTAGACATTAAATTTGAGATATTTATATAGCATATTTAAAAAAAAAATCATGGAGTTTGTAATATTTCATACCTATATTTTCAAAAATTGTACATCTTCTAAAATGACACACCATTCAAATAAATATATAGGAAGGCTATTTAATTGTCTTATTAAATTATAATATATAAGATATGTTAATATTATTAAATAACAATTTCATGCTATTATAACATGAAATATAAATTATTAACGTGTTAATTATGATAACATTTTTAGTGAATTTATTATTTTCAATAATATAAATATATGTCTTAAATCAACTTTTGTGCCATAACATAGCTAAGCAATTATTATTATTATTATTATGCCCAACAAGATTACATATCACAACATGGGTTAGGTGGAGGGGGGAGGGTGGATTCATATTTAATTCATTCTATTGGAAGACTAATGTTTATACCACTAAGTTATAATATCCTTAGCATAAATAGTAATTAATTTACCTAATACAATAGTTTTAGGGATTGTGAAATTGGAGGGTAAAAGAAATTATAATTAGCATTTTTTTTTAAAGAAAAAGGTATCCAGTCTAAGACAAGTAAAATTTCGAAGCATGTAAGCACATCTTTTTCAATCTCTTTTCATATAATTATACAATTGCTAAAAAAAATAATAAAGTTATAAATACTCGACCAGTTTTATTAGTCTTCTCCTTGTTGCACACTTCGAATGAGCACACATTCTTCTCCCCCATTCAAAATTTGGTTATATTGAAAATGAAAGTCCCAAAAACATGGTCAAGCATATTAAGAGTAGCATATTAAGAGTAGAATTAGATGAATGGAACATACTCGTCTTAAAAGAAGAGACTAAAAAGCAATAACCCATAATTCCTCAAACATATTCTTGTTCATAGAGATCACATTTTATCAATATTGGAACATTGTCAAGGTTACAAAATAATGATTAGTACATAAAGAATAAACAAATAAAAGCAAAGAAATTCAACATCCTACCTTGTAGTACTTGATCAAATTTCCATAAATTAAAAAATAATAAAATTAAACTTAATCATAACTTAATCAAAAATAAAATACTAAATGTAGTTTGATTCATAAGATTTTATACTTCATTCTCAATTATATATCAAGGGATAGAATAAGTTGAAGCAAATGAAACTATAGGTTGCACTTAAATTAACTATACTTATTTGAATGAATTTATAGTGACAAATAGCTATTGTAAAATGTCATAAAATGAAAAAGAAATATTAAAAATAAACAAATGAAAAATTAAAAAATGAAGAATTCAATTATCGATAAATTAAAGTGGCTGAAAAAGTTAAATTCTTGAAGCATAAAATCAAGCAAATAGTCGATGATTGAAGAAAGAGAAGACTAACTTTTAGAGGAGGGGGAGAGAGAGAATATCCTTATGGGATTGGAATTGGTTTTCAAAGAAGAATTCAATAATGTAAAAAGATGGAAGATGTGAGAGGCAATTTATATATAAAATGAGTCGATTTGTTTATTTATTTATTTGCCAAGTGAAATTCATAACTAGGAATCAAACATAGTTCTTGCATAAACATCAAAAAGCAACAACTCTACTAAAGGAGATGGCAGTGTAGAAACCCTATACTCAATGCTCATTCCCTTTTTTCCTTAGGTAGTAACCCAATCAAAAACACAGTAGCTTTTCTATCAGTCTTTAAAAATGAAATAAACTTAAACCAAAGAGATAAGTCTAAAATTTTTTTAATTAAATGACAAGTTTTCTAGGAAGCAAAAGATGACTTCACAATGCTATTAATAACAGCTACATTGTTGGATTCAACAACAATCTTCCTCCATTGCCTTCGTTTAGCCAACTCTAATGCATGCAAAATAGCCAGTGCTTCAATAACTTCAATATCATCTGGCTGAACTACAGCTACAACAGCAAGAATGAGCTGACATATACAATCACGAGCTATTACACCTATACCCACTCTTTGTGTGAAAATATCCAACACCCCACACAGTTTAATTTAATAACACTAGGGAGTAGAGGTGACCAAGTCAAAACCATCGTTAGAGTTTGACTTGTCTATCCCTAAACATAATGCAACAGATGAGTAGCATTCAAAAATTTAACGCTAGCTAGAACACATTCCTTGTAACAACTCTAGGCTTAAGTAAAATATCATTGAAGCATTTATCATTTCTAACCTTCCAAATAATCTAAGCCATGAAGTTAATCTTTGCTAAAATATTGTTTTTTGTACTCCCTTGATTCAAACAAAACTAAGTTGTAGAAAAAAAAAAAAAAAAACCAAGAATCAAAAGTAGAGACAGCCTACAAATCAATGCGATATCTAAAAACTAAGACCAAACATAATGTGTCCGTGAACATTACGACATATTCAATAGACTCTTCCTATTGACAAAGCAAACAAAGAGGTCCCTTCTTAATTTTCTTTTATTTAAATTTAAATTGAAAGCTAAGGAATTTAAGCATACTTTCCACAAGAATTGTTTAATTTTAGGTAGCACATTCATTTTCCAAATAATAATATTCCATAACCTACTGTTAAGATGATAGGAAGAAGAAGGTTTACTTAAGATGGGCTTATATTTCTTAGTTTGCAATAAATTATATCTCAACATCATTAAATACGATACATCTCAACTATAGGGTCAAACAATCCTATCATCAACCAAGTGATTACTAAATCCCTTGAATAGCTATCTTCTCTTCTTCATTAATGCCAATTGAAATATTAATCAAATTCCAATCAAATAGGCTATAATTCTTTAATTGTTCTACCCTTAGAGAAGTAAGATTCGGGTTTTGTAAATTAGACATATGCTGATCATCCAAAGCCCTAAGTTTAAAGTTTAGAAGTCTAGGTACCCAGGGATCCAAAAACCTTCACCTCATTCCCTTTACCCACTTACCAAATAAAATTATCTTTTATTAACTCTTCCTCTCTAGAATACTTTACCAAATCCAATATTTACCCCCCTTTCTCGATGCCAAAAAATTTGACCTAGAAAAATATATGCTTTTTAAAACTTGAACCTAAAGATCATTGGGTCGAGCAAAAAAATCCATCAAATCCTTAAACCCAATTCCTCTTAGTCTCTTAGGCTTTGAAAGGTAAGATAACTTCTTCTAATGAATGGATCTTTTGTTGACATCTCCACTCCACTAAAATCTAAACACAAGACCAGCAACTTCATCATACCATTTCTTAAGAAAGGAAAATACACTCATTATATACATAGGAAGAGCAAAAGCCACTAATTTAATAAGAATTTCGTTCCCACCTGTTGATAGCAATAGACATTTCCATCTCTATAACTTAGCCAGAATTCTATGCTTAATAATTGCTAAGGCTTCAAACTTAAACCTCCCCCACTTAAGGAGACCTAATTATTTTCCAAGTCTATTATTTAAATTTATCCTAATAATATTAGCACATTCAATTCTCACCTGATCTCTAAAGCTTCTACTAAAAAACATTGAAGATTTGTCAAAGTTAATTAGTTACCTTGAAGCTAAGCAATATTTATTTAGGATTCTCTTAAGCATTATCACATTAGATTCTGTCGCCCTAATGAAGAAAAGGGAGCCATTCGCGAAAAGTAGATGAGTTAACTCAAGGCTACCCCTTCTTATATTGATCCCCCTTAAATTTCTATCATCTTATTCTTTTTTTATTATCAAATATAAAGAATTTGTCACCAACAAGAAAAGATAAGGGGAAATCGAATCACCCTAGCGTAATCCTTTAACAACTCTTTTACCATTGATCATCAAATTATATTCTACTGAATTAATGCACATCATTATCTACGTAACCTAGATGTCACTAAACCCCATCATTCTCATCGCTTTCTCTAAGAATAATCGCTCTACCCTTTCATAGGCTTTAACTATGTCAACTTCAACAGCATAATTTAAGTTATTAGATCTATAACTAAACCTTAAAGAATGAAAAGTTTTACGAGCAATTATAATATTATCTTAAATAAGTCAACCTGGAATAAAGGTACTTTGAAAGGGAGAAATTTCCTCATCTAAGAAAGGTTGAAGCCTATTAGTTAAGATTTTAGAGATAATTTTATATGAGAAGTTACACAAACTAATAAGTCTAAAGTATGATGATTCTTCAAGATGAGACACCTCAGGGATTAGAAAAATATCAGACCCATTAAAGGATTCAAGGAACATATCTGTGAGAAAGAAGTCCTTGACTACACTTATAATGAATAAGCCAACAATTCTCTAACGAGATTGATAAAACGGTCCACAAAAACCATCTGGTCTTAGGGCTTTAGTAGCACCTAACTCAAAATCCACATATATGACTTCTTCCTCTATCATCCTATTGATCAACTAACCATGTTGTTCCTCAATTAACACTAGATTATTACATTCAAGCACTACATCTTCATTTCAAAGGCCTTGGGATTTAAATATTCTTTTGTAGTAGCTCAAGAATTCTTGTACAACTTCTGCTTCATTATCAATCCAAATCCCAAATGAATTTTTAATGTAAAATATCATATTTACTACCCTCCTCCTTAGAGTAAATTGATTAAAGAAGTGAGTATTCATGTCTGCCAACTAAAGTCAGTTTAAGCAAGACTTTTGAAACTAAAAGATTTCCTCATGTAAAAGTAATGAATCTATCTCTTCCTTTTGCTCTCCTCTCCAGTAATCCATCCACAACATATGTAATATGATTTGAAGAAAGCTCAACCGTGCTATCAAATCTTCAATTCTCTTTGAGGTATTAAAATTGTAGTGCTTACTCCATTGAATTAACTCTTTCCGCTATGCATCCAATTTAGCCATCAAAACTTCTAAGTTCGGAGAGCAATTACACCTCAACCATGATGCTTCCACCATATCCTTGTATCCTTCTCTAAGTTGCCATCTCATACCATACCTAAACAATCTCATCTCTTAGATCCTATTTACATAATTCCTTCAATAGCAATGAATGATCAAAAGAATCAACAATGAAATTTGTAGTCATGTATTGGGATACCTTTGAGTCCACTTTAGGTTTGCCAATCCTCTATCTAACCTTTCCTTCACTAATCCCCCTTCATATCTACCATTAGACTAAGTAAATTTTTTGCCTTTATAACCTAAGTCTATCAAATTACGGTCATAAAATGTTTCACTAAAGCTCTAAATTTCTCTCCAAGGTTTCTATCACCTACCACTTTTTCCCTCTGAACTGGCTATCTCATTGAAAGTACCAATGACTAGCCATTTCTCATTCATATATCTAGCTATATGATGCAACTTATCCCAAAAATAACTCAACCTGATAATTTAGATAACCATATGTCCATGAGATTCTCACTCTTTCCCATCTTACATCAAAAGCTAGGTATCTATCAAATTAGTCAAATATTGCACGACCTTAACTTGTAACTAACTATGCTAAAGTAATGCTCAGCCTCCCGATAATCCAACCGAATTAATATAAAATCCTGCATCCATACTTACTCTACATCTCACCCTATCAACATACTCTATCTTCTTCCCTGTTTCCATGAGGAAAACAATGTCAGGTTTATATTTGTTAATATGTCGCTAAAGTTCTCTAATTATCGAGGGCTAACCCAAACCCTAATAGTTCCAAGATAGGGCAATCATGATCCTTGAGTAGCTCATTGGCACCAGCCACCAAAACCTAAAGCATCAATATTCTCTACCTCTTCAATAGTAACCTCTACCAAACAATTCTCAAAATCCAACTTACCTTTAACAACCCTCATTCATCGAACATGAGTACTCTTGCCCCTTCTTCTGACAATATTTTTCCTACCACAATTATCATCTTTCTTAGACGACCCCTCTATAAGCTTTGATATAAAGGAATCTCTAGCTCTCTTCAAAGATAAATCACTGAAAGCTCTCATAATAGGGGAAGGTATTCATAATTTCAAAGGTAGGACCAACTGAAGATTAAAAGTTCTAGGGCTAGGTATCGTAGGGGGTTTAGGGCTACTAAGATCTTCAATAATGTAACTTGAAGTTTGCCCTTGTAGTTTTGGGATCATGTTCAATTTCGAAGAGGTCACCCCTCATAAGGTTAAATTAATAAGGTGATTCAAGGGCAAAGAAGGAGTTTTGTACTTCTATAGTACAAATTTCAAAAAAATATACCAAAATGGTGCATTCTCGAAAAATTTTGCAAAACTAATATTGTTTTTTTTTTTTTAGCTAAAGGCACATTTAGAGAGCGTGCCTCCCAGTATTGTAAAAAAAGCACATAAGGGGATCGCGCCTTCCTATATTGTAAGAAAAGTGCGTAGGAGTATCACACCTTCCTTACAACAAGGAAGGCACAAGGAAAGAAAGTGCCTTCAATGTTGCTAGGTAGGAAGGCGCAATCCTCCTACACGCCTTTCATTTACTATGTATACCCTTATTCCACCTTCCGCCTTCCCCCTTCATTTACACTACTTCCAAACATTGAAAACCCTAAAAACTTCTGATATTCTACCTTGAAGCAATAACTTCGCCTTATTTTCTCCCTCGGAGTAGCATCATTCTTAGCAATATTGTATGTAACTATTTACCATCTTTGTCTCATGATAACTTTTTTAAATTATTAATTACGTTGTATTTATAGCTATATTTATGTTGTGTATGGAAAATATAGTTACATGATAATTTTTATAGTATTTATATTTTCATAAAATGCAGTTTAATTTTGTTTATTATTCTTAATTTTGTGTTATTTATAAATTTTTTAGTGTTTATAATTTTTGTAGTTATATGAGTTATAGTGGTTACGTAGAAATATATATATGCGACTCGTATATCGTATGTTATTTTACTGATATATTAGTTACGGCACACCAAGAAATGAAATTATGTAAAAGATTATAGTTATAGTGTGAGATAAATTGGTCCATGTAGAAGTATAATTATGTGGGTGCAATGAGATGCCCTACTAAGATGAAATTGTGTGTATATGACGAGAAGCCCTACCAAAAAACAATGTTGTGTAGGAGCACGCAAGTTATAGAGTTTGATAAGATGCCCCATCAAAAAGTAAAATTGTGTGGGTACAATGAGGTGCCCCGCTGAGATGAAATTGTGTAGGTATGATAACACACCTCACCAAGATGAAATTACACAGATGCAATGAGATGCTCCACCAAAAAAAGAAATTGTGTAGGTGCGATGAAATGTCCCACCAAAAAATGAAGTCGTGTGAGAGCTTACAATTATTATATGAATTTATAAAGTGTAATAAGATGCCTCACTGAGAAAAAAAATTGTGTAGGTGCAATGAGACACCCCACCGAGACGAAATTGTGTAGGTACAATAAGATGTACCGCCAAAAAATGCAGTTGTGTAGGAGCTTACAGTTATAGTATGAATTTATATAGTATGATAAGATGCTCTACCAAAAAGTAAAATTATACCTGTACGATGAAACGGCCCATTAAGATGAAATTGTATAGATGCAATGAGATGCCTTGTCGAAAAACACAATCGTATGGGAGCTTACAGTTATATTGTGAATTTATAAAGTGTGATAAGATGCCTCACCGAGAAGTAAAATTGCGTGGGTTCGATGACACACCCCACCAAGAAATGAAGTCATGTAGGAGCTTACAGTTATAGTGTGAAGTTATGATGCCCCACCGAGAAATGAAATTGTGTAGGTGCTACAAACCATGCAAAATTGTATGGACTTTATTGATTTTGTCATTTATGATTCAACAGGTTGTTAATGGCTAATTATGTGAAGATAATTATGTATGAGGGTGTGAATATTGTAAATGGAAGTAACTGTCACAACTCGAGGAAGCTAATCGTGACAATTGCTGTATACCGTACAAAGGACTGTAGATTGAATTTCTTGACAATTGACGACCCTTTACATGATATATAAGGTTACAGCTACAACTAACAACCAAGAGTTGTGAAAGTATAAGCAATATCATTTCATGATTATAATAACAAGTTAAGGAAATATAAAACATAATCTATTTATATAAGAATTTATAGATAAAAAGTCTATAATACTTCTTAACTCAAACTAATATCAGTTTATTACATAATCAAATCTATAATCTAAATAAACTATTACGAGTATACTCCAATCACGTCTTCCTCCCACATCGACCCCCTGATGTACAACTAACCTCGGGCATACGGCGGCTCGACTCCACGAATAACTTGGCCTGCGAAAAAAGACTATAAGGTTATAAGCTAACTAGCTTAGTGAGATAATCCCTTCAACCATACAACAATCAAGTTATACATTAATTAAATTCAATCAAATGAATATATGTCAATCAATATGCTAAACAAATACATATAGGTGACTAGATACTGCATGCAACTCAAATTTAATGCCCTCCGAAGTTAGGGTTAAAGATACTTCGGTATAGTCAAATCCGGGTATCATACTAGAACTTATCTCATGACGAAACTCCGCGTTTCGTATTTAATATATAATGGTATATCCATTCTCAGTTTTATCAAAACGAGTTCTACATATGATTGTGAGTAGGTTAACGCAACCCTCACTCACCCTTAAATTAAAGCCTCTAAACTCAACCCTTAGCTAGGCGATTGGCACCTCCAACGCCTAATGATCCCGTAGGCTAAAGTAAGGTCATATCGCATGAGTACACCGTATGAAATCTATAATAATCAAATGATCAACCCGCGTATGGCCTCTTGCTACCTCCGTGTAATGTGACGGACGAAATTAGTTATATGGTGTATGATTATGCATGTTTCAAGTTAACTTTTTCTAGTCGAGTAAAATTAGGTCTTATTATTCAGTGATCAACAAGGTCATAAACAATCAGTTCTTAACGAATCCATTATACAACAATCGATACGATATCGTACTTTAAAGTAAATTCACCATTAACAAACAGTTATCATACATAAACATAACCCAGCCCCATACAATATTCAATTATTAATCATAATTTATATTCACTAATTATAAACACAAGCAAGTATCAAATCATTAAGAAAAACTCACTCAGCCATAATCGACTCAAGAGTTGTAATAATCGGATGGTAGCTTTGGGTCAAGATCGAGATCACCTGAGAATAATGAATATCGAAAATTGTAAGTTTGAAAACTTAAAACTAAACTAGTATCGTTATTTGTAATGTTTACTTCACTTAGTTACATGAAATTATTAATTCGAGCTTTTTATCAAACTGTATATAATTTTTTCATTTTAGCTCAAATCGTTATGAACTTATAGTCCATTTTAATCGTTTTCGAGTGTATTTTCTTGTAGCGAGATTCATTTTGGACGTTATGACTCGTAGTTTGAATCGTGATATAAAAATATCATAAAATTTATTATTTTAATTTAAAAAGTTATAAAATATCAATTTCAGCTTTTTCTTAGTATATTTATGATTTAATAATTATTTAAATCATATAATTGATAATTTTATTATTTTAAGCTTATTTTACC